>OY284496.1:3781572-4381572 GCA_958336395.1 Ctenicera cuprea
ATGTGGCTTCAAAGAAATGTAGTTTGTTGGGGCAAAGAAAATTAAAATCGGTTAATACGTTCTCGAGTTATTAATTAAAAGTATATTTTTTAAGCTGGTAGTCAAGTATTTAGACAAATGCATCCCTTTATCGTAAATTTCAACCAATTTTGTTTTAGTAAGACAACACAATTTTTGTAATTTCTGTCGGTTCTGTAGTTACGCAGTAGTTATTCATTAATTTAAGGAGGGTTAAAAAGTGTAGGTACCTAGAGAACACCGGCTGCTTTCAACCAAAGGCACCCAAATAGAAATGTCTCGCACACATACGTTTTGAAACTTGCGGCAAATTTAGTAGAAAGTGGGTCTGTTGGAATAAAGAAACGTGCAGTAACTAGAGTGGTGAACGAAAGAGCGCAAATTGAAGTTTCGGGACAGTTTGCAGCAAATCCTACTAGCTTAATCTCTCTCTCTCTCTCTCTCTCTCTCTCTCTCTCTCTCTCTCTCTCTCTCTCTCTCTCTCTCTCTCTCTCTCTCTCTCTCTCTCTCTCTCTCTCTCTCTCTCTCTCTCTCTCTCTCTCTCTCTCTCTCTCTCTCTCTCTCTCTCTCTCTCTCTCTCTCTCTCTCTCTCTCTCTCTGTCTCTGTCTCTGTCTCTGTCTCTGTCTCTGTCTCTGTCTCTGTCTCTGTCTCTGTCTCTGTCTCTGTCTCTGTCTCTGTCTCTGTCTCTGTCTCTGTCTCTGTCTCTGTCTCTGTCTCTGTCTCTGTCTCTGTCTCTGTCTCTGTCTCTGTCTCTGTCTCTGTCTCTGTCTCTGTCTCTGTCTCTGTCTCTGTCTCTGTCTCTGTCTCTGTCTCTGTCTCTGTCTCTGTCTCTGTCTCTGTCTCTGTCTCTGTCTCTGTCTCTGTCTCTGTCTCTGTCTCTGTCTCTGTCTCTGTCTCTGTCTCTGTCTCTGTCTCTGTCTCTGTCTCTGTCTCTGTCTCTGTCTCTGTCTCTGTCTCTGTCTCTGTCTCTGTCTCTGTCTCTGTCTCTGTCTCTGTCTCTGTCTCTGTCTCTGTCTCTGTCTCTGTCTCTGTCTCTGTCTCTGTCTCTGTCTCTGTCTCTGTCTCTGTCTCTGTCTCTGTCTCTGTCTCTGTCTCTGTCTCTGTCTCTGTCTCTGTCTCTGTCTCTGTCTCTGTCTCTGTCTCTGTCTCTGTCTCTGTCTCTGTCTCTGTCTCTGTCTCTGTCTCTGTCTCTGTCTCTGTCTCTGTCTCTGTCTCTGTCTCTGTCTCTGTCTCTGTCTCTGTCTCTGTCTCTGTCTCTGTCTCTGTCTCTGTCTCTGTCTCTGTCTCTGTCTCTGTCTCTGTCTCTGTCTCTGTCTCTGTCTCTGTCTCTGTCTCTGTCTCTGTCTCTGTCTCTGTCTCTGTCTCTGTCTCTGTCTCTGTCTCTGTCTCTGTCTCTGTCTCTGTCTCTGTCTCTGTCTCTGTCTCTGTCTCTGTCTCTGTCTCTGTCTCTGTCTCTGTCTCTGTCTCTGTCTCTGTCTCTGTCTCTGTCTCTGTCTCTGTCTCTGTCTCTGTCTCTGTCTCTGTCTCTGTCTCTGTCTCTGTCTCTGTCTCTGTCTCTGTCTCTGTCTCTGTCTCTGTCTCTGTCTCTGTCTCTGTCTCTGTCTCTGTCTCTGTCTCTGTCTCTGTCTCTGTCTCTGTCTCTGTCTCTGTCTCTGTCTCTGTCTCTGTCTCTGTCTCTGTCTCTGTCTCTGTCTCTGTCTCTGTCTCTGTCTCTGTCTCTGTCTCTGTCTCTGTCTCTGTCTCTGTCTCTGTCTCTGTCTCTGTCTCTGTCTCTGTCTCTGTCTCTGTCTCTGTCTCTGTCTCTGTCTCTGTCTCTGTCTCTGTCTCTGTCTCTGTCTCTGTCTCTGTCTCTGTCTCTGTCTCTCTCTCTCTCTCTCTCTCTCTCTCTCTCTCTCTCTCTCTCTCTCTCTCTCTCTCTCTCTCTCTCTCTCTCTTCGTGGCACTACATTTCCATCTGGACCTGGGCCCCCGTATTTTCTGCCTCCAGACATCTCTCTGCCTTGCTATTGTTTTCCAATTCCGGGCATTATTCCAACTTCCAATAATCATGTCCTTTTCACGCCATTTCCGTCTTTTAATATCCGTCCTGGTTCTGTCCGAGGCTCAATTTGGGTTTTCGTAACGGTGTGGTTTTTACGGGATGGGGGGTGTTAGTCTTATGCCCAACCCTCCTCCTTTGTCCGGGCTTGGGACCGGCAACAGCGTCCACTGAGCTACTCAATCCACCCAGCGACCACTGCAGGCGGAGTTACTACCTTATTACACCAGGTTTCTACTGTGACTGGAATTTCACTTGGTTGGGTCCACAAAGTAATGAAATTAAACAAATTTCATCCGTAAAAAATGCAGATCAAACAAGAATTACACGAAGATGACTTTGATCACAGAAGCTCTAGAAAACCAACATGACGTACATGAAAACTAACAACTGGATGAAAACCTTCTTCTTCATCAGCAAGATGGAGCCCCTGCTCATTACGTATTACCCGTCCGGCATTGGTTAAATGATTTCTTAAAAAGTGGATTGATTAAAATAAGAAACAATCACGTGGCCAGTTAGATATCCAGATCTTACACTACTGAATTTATTTTTTTGAGGGACACTTAAAATCTGTAGTTTACAAGACGCAGCCAGGGGATATCTAAGATTTAAACAATATAATAACAGAGTTTAGGAGTATCCGCCGTGAGAAACATTTCAAAAGGTTAGAGTTGAATTTGAAAACAACTCAGATATCATTGTTTAACAACTAACGACGAACATTTTACTACTTACTGCAATGTTCAAGAAAATAGTTTGTATTTTGTTACTAAAATAATTTATAAAATCTATGATATCGGGGTGCATTTGTTAAAATACTTGGTTCCCATTTTTATACACAATAAAAATACTTTTTAATTAATAACTCGACGAACGAATAAACCGATTTCAAATTTCTTTGCTTTAATTTGATGTTACATAAGGGGGATGGCGTTTTTTTTAAATTTTAAAGGTTGAGTGGGCTAAGGGTGAGTGGGTGAATTACTGTCCATCATCGATATCTGAAAAATGTACGAAATAGTATTAAAGAAAGTTATTCCATCAAATTTCTTAAAGAATCTTATTGATAAAAGCTAAAGTCACAAAATGTTTGCACATCTTAAACTTATGTTTACTTAAGGTACGTAAAACATAGCGCATCTCTTGCGATGGCTTACTATTAAACTGTATTGCTTGAATTACATCAAAGACGGTTGATTCGCAGTTAAAATTGGTTTGCTGTATGTCTAATAAAAATAAATATTTCTAAATCTATTTATGAAGAACGAATTCTTTAAGATATGTATAAGTAAAAGCAATCATTGTACAAACAAATATTACAAACTGCAACGATCATGTCGAAAATATAATTAATCATATGCATTTTAGGAATATCAGCAAGTGGGAACCAAACTTGTCCCAAATATTGTAAGCTCGCGTCACAATAAATAATAATAAAACTGCGACTTCGATCCGGGGTCGGCTGGACTAACTACTTAATTAGTATTTATTATTACCAAAAACGTGGGGCATAGCCCAGGGGTTCTGCTAGTTTTCTTTTAATACCTATACATTGTTTCTGCTCTAATAAACTCACCACAACTAGAAAAAATAGGTTCGTATTTCTAATATAAAACGGATAAAGATACGTATGCGAAGGTTTCGCCACAATCCTCTAACGAAATAAAATATACTTCAATTACTTAAGCCAATATCGCCGCCGTTCTGTTATCGTAATTTTCTGCAAGTTGGGAATTCACACCAAAATTCCGAGCATATTATTACTTTCTGTTACATATTCAGGAACACCGAAGCGTACCCGACCTTTGGCGGAACACGTTTTGGACCGATATTCGTTAATAATAACGAAAAGCGACGTTCTGCATAATTCATATGATTTGTAGATGTTTCAGGTACAAAAGTTCAGGTAGGGCATTTTATTTTACCTTTTTTAAATTATTTAGTGTAGGTTGCGGAAAAACTTTGAATTATATGAACTCAAACTTCTGACATGACTGCACGAATCTATATGAAATACGAAGAATTGGAAAAGTAATGTGATAGAAAAAAATTGCATAATATTAAGAATCATTACCTTTTCAAAAATATCATATCCAAGCCATCCTCTAATATAGTTGTCCCCCCTAAAAATATAAATATCTGCTAATGTGCTTTTTCAAATACCCCTCTCCAGTGCATAACACCCTTATTTTTATTTTTTTAAATGCCATCAGCATTTTAATAATTTGTTTTTAAAAACATAAAAAATTTCCCAATACGTGTCAAAGAAATCTTCCTGTTTAGAAAAATGCCACTCCCATGAGCAGCCCAAGCCTAAAACATAAAACATTTTAAAAAATTATGACTTTTTAATAATTTCACCCATCAACCCGTAGTGCAATATTTGTTATTATAAAGTTTCGTCAATTAGCTGTTAAAAAATATATCTTTTGCATATTTTTGACAACTCTTGAAATAAACCATTTATAACGATTTTTGGTCCAGAGTCCGGTTACTTTGCCTCCGCACGGTTTGACCTAAGCTATCACCGCTTAGTATGTTTACGTTCCATATGTTAACATTTATTTGCTGTCAGCAGTCGTAATAGCACAGTGTTGGGGCGGCATCTTATTACACAGGCTATCGCAAGTTCAAATCCCCACTGGAGCGTTGCTTTTTTAATTTATTTTTCTTTTTTGATTTTTGCTAAATACAATGTTGCTCAGTCATTTATTGGCGCAAGAATATTTAAAACGTAAAAAGTTACTTGCCTATACTTTGCAGACGTGTTTTGCCCAATTTTTTTAAATACTGCGCAAGAAATAAAAATATTTACTAAATTTCTTCATCCCCTCTTCAAAAATATTAGAGTCACTGATCAGTGTATCTCCTGAAATGCGTACATTATGTTATGAACTAATTATACCACAGTTCTCGATGATACCTCATCGAAAAAAATTGTTTAAATAAAATTGCGTAATATTGGATCTACTTGCAAACTTAGGTAGCGCGGGAGAAGTGCGAGTGCAATAACAAGGTAGACCTGAATGTTTTTAAATAATATCGCAACCCTGATACGGTACGTGGCTATCAACCTATCGATTCTTTTTACTCTTCTATTAGATAGTAACTATTATTAATTTTACCTATCTCCAGCCTTTAATCGACCTCAGCAGCTTTATTAATATTTAATTTTAATTCCCTCTATACGTTTTGCATTTGGAAATTAATCCTCCTGCATCTATTACGTAAGTTAAAGTTTCTGCTTTCCGTCTTTCCCATTTGCGCTGTTGCAATTAAACTTCGAACACCGAATGTGATACATATTTCATTTGTGTCTAGCAATGGTCAGTTTCGTTTACGAGTTTGGGTTTCTGCCAAGCATTTTCCAAAATAGTTTGCTCTGTTACCAGAAACGGAATGTTTTAGTACATGCGGGCTCTTCGTGTTTAATTTCCGCAACTTTTCCTGTTTACACTAGTAACTGATGAATAGTTTATGCTATTAAAACACCACCGGTTGCCCAAAGCTGTTAAGCACTATTGCTTGTTCCGTGTTGCATTTTTTTAAAATCTCAAACGCATTGTTGTTTCGACTAAATGCGAAAAGTAATTTAACAACCTGTAGCACGTTCTTTTGATATAAAAATAAAGCGATTGACAAACTTCAGTCTTACAGATCAATAAAACCATAAACAGGAAAATAGATTTCGGTTAAGAAAATATAATCGAGAATACAATACGAACAAATGTTATCTCATTGTGTAAGAATCAAGCACAATTTCGATTCCTACACGTCCATGAAATATCCAACGTATACTTACTGGGGCAGTAACAATGGATATAGAAACACGCCAAGAAGAGTATTTGCGTGATACCGAATCACTTAATCATCCTGATGATTCAGAACCGGACTATTAATTTTGTATCTTTGGAATTTATAAGAGATATCTGTTGGAATAGTTGTCTATGTATGGTAAAAGGGTTCTATGTGGACAAGAAAAAATGTGTGCCGAGCCCGCAAGTTCTAAGTGAAACTTCTTAGCGTGTTCCCACTAAAAGTGTTTTTTGAATTACATGATTTAACAGGAAACGAAAGAGGTTTCAGTTACAAATTTGGTATTCAAGTCATTTTCGAAATATTAATTTAGAAAGTCTAAACAAACATGGATGGATCTTTGCATAGAAAAAGGACTGAAGTAATGCTGCAGTGAATGCAACTATAGAGATTGTAGCAATAGTTTAATGGGGTTCCTCCGAAGATCCTGATCAAGAATCAGGAGAAACTTATTATGAAAATTTTACCTGTTTATTCACACAGCATTATTTTTGCATTACGTCACATTAATGTATTATTTCTTTCCGTGTTTTATTCATAACTAACTAAAGCTATTTTTATATGTATTTAATATCAAGGTTTAAGCCTACGAAGCGACACGCGGCGTTCCGATAAAAAATTCATACCATCAAAATCATGGCCATATAATATCTATTTTTTACTTTAAAATATTTCTAAAAGTGTATTTTTAATTTTGTTTGCTGCATGTATATGTTAAAATCTACAAAAAAAAAGTTTGTTGCTTAGTAAAAAATTTACTACATCGAAAGCGAAAGTCATATTCGTAGTTTTTTTGAACAAAAAATACATTTATTTGGAAATTCAAATAAAATCATAGACAGTGCTGATGCATCTGCTTTTAAACTAAAAAAAACAAATTGATATACCAAGTGCTTCTCGAGATATTACGTTGTGTGTGTTAAAAAACGCTTAATTTAAAAATTAGCGCATTTTTTTAATACAAAAATTCGGTACTGGTCAAAACGGTCGTAAATGGCTATTTTGTATAGCAAGTAACGTACTAACAAGAATATGTCGGTATAATCGAGTTTTACGCAGAAAATATATTTTTATGAAGAAAGCGACTTTTACCGTTTATTTAATTTACATGGAAATTTCGTTAATTTTTTTTAAATTTTCTTATACAAATGTTATTAATGTTTCAAATGCCAATATATGTGAAAATGATTTTTTTTTGTTTTTATAAAAAAGTAATATTATTCGAAAGTAATTCAATCTTCAATCAAATATACATTTTATAAATAATATCTCTCCCTTGAAGTTTCAAATTTTTGGAAAATTCCTAGAGGGCGCCTGAGTGAAATTTGGGAAATTATTAAAAAACAATTTGGGGTTTAGTGCAAGCTCTATCGGTGTAAAAAGTTAAAAAAAAAAATTGTGTAGGGAGTTTTTGAGGAACAGTTTTATGAAAATGTCCAAATTTTTGAGGAGCTAGAATTTTTACAATTTTATATATTTCCAAAACTATTTTTATTGGATATTTTTTTCAGTAATTGGGCATTAAAGTCAAAATTTTCAACAGTTCATAGCGACTTTCGTTTTGAAGATTCAGCATTCGGAAAAAAGGAATCTACTTTTAGATTCACTACAATGCCATGTTTCTAAAGTTCCAAAAAAAAGTGTTTATAAGAAAATCTATAGCAAAAAAAGCATGTCTAATTTCTGCTTCCGGTTCCGGCTATAAACTTTCTACAGAACTACCTGCTACTGCTTCCACATACCAAAGTTGATAAGAATCGGTTAAGGGGTTTCAGAGGTATAAGGGAACGAAGGCACCCACGCACCCAGCCACGGACAGACATTTTTTTAAAACCACTTTTTTGGGTTTCTTGGACCCCAAAACGCGTATTTGCATGAAATCATAACTTTCCATACTTCAGTAGAATTATGGGAAAGAAATTAAACATAACGAGACCGAACTGTAATTACAGCACTGCGATTTGTCAAGGGCGCTGTTTATGAATTAATAAATGAATGGCGCAATGTAACCAACGCAGAAATATGGGTAACCGCAATGTAAAATGCTGCACACTCCCGCATTTTATCATAAATATCATGTATTCAATTAATAAATATAGAACTCTAGCCAAAGGAAACACAAAACATCCTACCAAGGTTTCAGTTAATTACAAAATCTATTCCTCTGCAAATCAGAACTTTTTATTTGTTTAGAGAAGTAAACATTGTTACTTTCCCATACTTTTGGTAAAATAAGGTATTAATTTAGTACAAATTTGCGTTTGCGTTTTTACTTTTCCATACTCTCAAAATAAAGTAAGGAAGGTTATGCTTTTATGCAAACTTTCGAAATCTAGATTTTAACGGAAATACGCGTTATGGGGTCCAAGGAACCCAAAAAAGTGTTTTTAAAAAATGTAGCGGGGGTGGGTTTGTTCGTTACCATATATCTCCAGAAGCCCTTGACCGATTTTTATTATATTTAGTATGTGGAAGTTTTTTAGTTGCGAGTAGTTCTGTAGAAGGTTTTTAACCAAAACCGGAAACAGAAATGTTTTTTTGATATAGATTTTTTTGTAAAAATTATTTTGCAATGTTGAAAACACAGAGTTGTGGTGCATTTAAGGACAGTTTAAATGGCTTTTTCCCGAATGCTGTAT
This sequence comes from Ctenicera cuprea, assembly GCA_958336395.1. Taxonomy (NCBI): domain Eukaryota; kingdom Metazoa; phylum Arthropoda; class Insecta; order Coleoptera; family Elateridae; genus Ctenicera; species Ctenicera cuprea. The sequence continues at coordinate 3,790,088 of OY284496.1, forward strand.
CTTTAAAACAAAGGCCACTACGAAATTTTGAAAATGTTGACGTTGCATTTTTTTAAACTCTTCAAATAAAACTTTTATATCGATTTTTGTCGGAAGTCCAAAGCGCTTCTAATCAGCTGTATGCGGCTAGAAGAAGTTGTCATAGCACTATTGCTATACGGTACGTGATAAGAAGGTCGACAAAACGGACAAAACTGCAGACTTATATAAGCTGGCTTTAAATAAATATTAAAATATAATGACTTCATTTTTTCCTGACCCCGGCTAATATGGGACAAATACCCCTGTTGCGTTTTGTATGTTTTGTTTTGCTTGTTTAACTAACCCGCGGTTTCGTTTTAAAAACAAAGTTGTCCGCCTAGGACACGCAAATTTCAATGTATGGCAGCTTGCAATCCTTTATAAAAACAGCTCCCCTTTATTAGTCAAACTTTCAACAGTGTTATACATTTTAGAAAAGTGGAGTATGTTATACAGGGTGCAGAATTGACAAGGTCTCTATAGGGAAATGGTTGGACTAGCAAATTAGTTGCTAGAAATGAAAATATTTATTTTTTTTTGTTCTTCTTTCGTGACAAATAAGAATTACATAGAATTTGGAACATTCTCAATTTCAGTTTGATTACACGTTGATGATTTTTAACATTTCCGGCCAAATTGTAGATGTGATTTGACTGGGGTTATTCCAAATTTAGGCAACTTACAATTCACTGTGCAGCGCAACGCAAAGAAATAAAGTGCTTGTCGGGCGTTATTCTACTAAATCAAGTACGGATCCGCCTCTGCATTTTTGGCGTTCGCCTGCAGGACCTGTTGCGGACATGCTATTGCTACTCCCTGAATATTTACGGACACACGAAGCGGTCGTTATGAGCACCTGTAGCAACTTGATTCAATTATGCAATCAAATCACCACACCTTCAAGTGAACATGAAAATAACCGAGAAAATAACAACCCGCTGTGTTTTACTTTTTTTTCAGTTTAATTATTAAAGTTTATTTGCTGAGGAATTGTTTGCATAGCGGTTAATGTATATCGATTCTGCTTTTAACGTTACTTCCTGTTCCGTGTGTTTGCAATCCTTTTTACGCAATGAAAAATTTTTGGTTTTTGTGGGAGCTCAACGACGCTGAAAAACCGAGCGTAAGAGCACTTGAAACTCTCTTGAACAGCTGGATGCATTTTATAGCGAAAGCTGCAGAATTATTACGCTTTGACATGCAAAAGCATACTTAACATCCGGGTGGTTTTCCAACTTTAAGATTGAAGAAAAGAGAAAACAGAAAATCTTGTACATAGCATCAACATAAAATTTGCTATATTAATTTAAAATAATATTAAAAGAGCAAGTACAAAAAAATAATATAGCGTTACCGAATCGATTGCAAGCAGTTTGTAATTTTAGGGGTAATAACCTTTTTTTAAGAGAATTCCCTCCCCCTCATATCCCAGTGCGGCACACGTAGTACTGTACACGGGTCTAGCATGCCCCACCCCGAAAAAATCAACTTAACTACCGAGTCCGTTCACACTGCTAGACCCGAACTCTGATCGACCGAATAGGACTGCGAGTTCTTAACTCGCAAACCTACCGTGACCACCTACAATGAGTTTTAATCATGATTTAAAAAATTATTAGGAAACGCAATGCCAAAAAGTGGGAGAAGCATTTCGTCTGGACTTTTCCATACCTAAAATATTTTTATATTTTATATATTTAATGTCAGGCCTGTGACTCATTAATAAGACTGTCAACATCTCAAAATAGAAGTTTCTATCTATCTATATATTAAATCCGGATTCCTTCTACCTCCCTGAACTTTTGTGACGACGCCCCCCCCCCCCCGCTACTGGTAGCCACAACTTTACGCGTCCATTGTGCAATCAGCCTTTACGTCCCTCTACTGGACATCTTAGCACTAAGTTGGAGCACCGGGGACCTTCAGTTTAACGTCGATTCCGAACGACTAATACCAGAAAACGCATTCATTATACAAAGCGCTTATTCGTATAAATTGATATCTATTGGACCAGTACAGTTTCGATGCAAAGATAAAATTGATTTTGCGCTGTTTGTTTAAATTATTAAAAGTTGGTACGTAATCCAGTGCTCAGAGCCGTTTCTACCATAAGGCTAAGGTGTGCAATGCACACGGGCGGTCGATTCAAAGAGCGGCAAAACTTTCTTTCGGTAGCAGATATCTTTAAACATAATCACTACAACAATACTAGCACTACTGACCAAATTCCCACGCGCATACGAGCCGCGATTAGTTCGCTACTTTTCTTTACACCATAACACAAAGATTGTGATTAAAACGTAGACAAAATGGAAAAATCTGTAGAATCAAATAAGCCGACGTTAAAATGAAGATTCAAATACAATAACTTCCTTTGCTTATGATCTTCGCTGATATGGCAAAAATACCCCTTGATGAAATTTTTTGTCTCTTTTTAAAAACAAAGTTACACACCTAGGACGCGCATATATGAATTTTTGATATATCAGTTTACGGGATATTTTTGCAGATGCTTCGGAGCCGTTTTTTTAGATTAAAATGTTTACTGTTACTATGCAATAAAAATGGTACTTTCAGAAAACGGAACTATTGGTGTTCAGTTTTTATTGTATTGGGACAACGGGACTATTCTCTCTCTATTCAGCGACCAGTTTTTAAGAATTTTTTGAAATTTTCACCGACAGAGAGACATTTTCAAAACACTCCCATATAGCACTTTTGTTTTTCTTAAAATTCGTTAATTTTCCAAAAAACCGATGCTCTCCTCTAACAGAAGTATGGACAACGTAGAAATTCTGTAATTACGCGTGTGTATAGTGGGTGACCTACTTTTCTTTTTAAAAAATCCTAACTATTGATTTACCATTGCTAAGAGTAAATAAGATTGTAGAAGAAACAATAAATATTTTATTTGTTTTTAATTAAAATTAGGGTATGAGAAATACCGATTTATTTTTAAAGAATCCATTTTTGTAATTTAAATCAATTTTTTATGATTATATACAGGAATACAGGACCGACCTGTAGCTTGTCTGTCTTTACAAGCATTTGCTCTAGAAGTCTGAGCAATATTTGTTCGTAGGCTTGGCCTGCCTAAACAGGGCCGTGTACTCAGATTATTTAAACCTTCTTAATGTATTTTGTTTGCCGGGACAATAATACTCGATATTTGAACTACTATTGTACTAACCACTCACGATAGTAAAGTCAGATTGGAAATTCCAAGAGAGATAACCAGCGTTATTTACTCATTTTAATTCAGGGTTTACAAGATTTATATCATTTAATTAATCACGCTTTGAATCATGATGTGATGATGAATGTGATTTTCTTATTTTAACCACTTTAAAATGCCATCGGGCAACCTCCACGGAACCTTCTTTGCCTATATTGAAAATTTGAGTTATTTTAAATATTTCTTATAGTTTTTTGAAAATTTTCAACTTTTTAAGTTGAAGAAATTTGTACTAAGTGATGGAGAAACAAAGAAAAATGTATCGATGGTGAGGGTTGCCGGGGGTGGTAGGAAATTCGTGCTTGTGCAGATCAGCTATTCTACATGCGTAGAATACAAATCCGAGTTCTTTTTTTGAGTGCGTCCATATTGAAGTAGAGCACTCTTCCCACCTCCCTCATTTTTTGCTAGAGTTGTCAGGTTTTATGATGTCTGGTATTTTGTAATTGCAAACAATGCAAACCGCTGTAAGCCGAAAATCGATTTTGCAAAAAAGATGGTCGTTCTTTTGGCAATTATTCAATACGTCTTTTCTCAATGGGAGATCGTTTCTATAGTCATTTAACACGTCTATACCGATTTGAAGTCAAAATTCCTAAATTTTTGAAATAACAAAAAATCGATGGTGATAGAATGATTGCGCTTGCGCAGATCGACTATTTTACATGCGCAGAATGCAAATATGAACTCCTTTTTCGAACACATCTGTATTGAAATATAACATCCTTCCCCACCATCCCTTCTTTTGGGCGGACCAACTTGGTTGCGGTTTCATCCCAGTGTGACTGCCATTCTATTAAACCTACATTTAGTATTCTGCGTTAGGTCGCACACGCACACGTACATGCACACGTACACACACAAACAAGCACCCCCGCTCGCCCTCCCACTCACCCACCCACTTTAACATCCTAGTAGGAATGTCAACACATAATCAGTAAAATGCGACCGACGCCTACATATTGCTCGGCCGTGTTTTGATAATAAATTCAACAAGGACAGAACTGCACAAAAATACATTAAGATTTATTACATATTAGGGCTCCCGCTACTAGAAGCCACATATTTACGCGACCATTATATAAAGCCATTATAATATAAGACCTTCGTACAGCAGGCCGCTACAGTTTTTGATAAAAATAAGCACAATTGGATGCCTACGGTTTGTGTGTATGATAGGAACATAATCCGCCGTTGGCGGGCGTTCCCACGTCAGACTCCGCGGAGAACATACATATTGGGCTAACGGATCCTTCCATCGGGCTAGTTTTTTACTTACGGCGGGATCCGGGACAGTTGGTTCAGTAGCAAGTACGACCCTCTCGATAGAGATGTAGGTCAAATCAAGCAAACGAAGCCGCGCGCGAAAATCATCATATTTAACTTAAATCAGGTTGACAAAATGTATTGCAATAGAAATTTGCAGAGGGCAGATATCTAGACAGTTTAGAAATAGAAAATTTCAGATAAGACTAACATTAGTTACCTAACGGAACCTATCATATACAACCACCATAAATTGAAAGTGGGTTCTATTATTTTAAAGATTATTTGATGTCAATCACGCTGTATAGAGATGTACCTACAAAATATTAAACATTCGCATGATTACTTAGTAGTTACGCATGTTCAGTTAAGTCGGCGACTTTGCGTATTTGAGAATATATAATATACAATACTGCGGGACGCATTCGGTACATGTCTTGCAATTTGACACAGCTTGTTTATCACATTTTTACTAAATGATTTAATTAAAAGCGTGGGGCGTACACCACGGGTTTCGCTAGTTATTATACAAAAAGTGAGCGCTGCAAAATGTGACGTCTAAGAATGTTTAAAATTTCATAATTTGGGGTACTTCGGCCATTATTTCCAATTTTCTTTTGCTATCTATTTTTTATTTTTCTTGTTATTTTTGCAAAAACTTTTCATTGCACTTCTATCAGACAAAATTTATGAAAAAATTGTTACAGGACTTTCTAAACATACTATCGAAAGTATCAAGAGGCAGCGTCCAAGAAAAAATGCAGTGGATATTTGGACTGTATGACCTCAATGGTGATGGGCTTATTACGAAACCGGAAATGTTAGATGTCGTAACAAGTATTTACGAAATGCTTGGACGGTCTACTCATCCTACAGTTCAGGAAAGTTCCGCAAAAGAACATGTAGAAAAAATATTTCACGTAAGTTACTTAAGGTGTTAAAAAATGTAAGTGTACATGACTTGAAAAATACAGCACCCTTCCACACAAGTAACTAAACACCAGATATGTATTTCGACAGCAAAGCTGTCATCATCAATGGTAAACTGACACAGTGTCAGTTTACCACTGATGATGATAGCTTTGCTGTCGAAATACATATCTAGTATTTAGTTACTTGTGTGGAAGGGTGCTGTATTTTTCAGTTGTTGTTATTCCACAGTTAGAGTTTTATATTTCAATATCAGTACAAATTAAATCTCACGATTTGGCCATATTTACCTACCTTACCCTAAATTGCACGATTTGGTCGAATTTACCTAGAGTTCTTTGTCAATTATTAGACTCGCCTACAATATTGTTCTCTCACAATATTATACTCTATTGCTGAAAATGACAAGAATCTTCCCTTTCATTAAAACCACGCGCAAGTCCACTCCCCAACCCCTAAATATTGATAGTTTGAAACAATTGCTATATCGATCTCTTTCATTAAAGTAATGTTTCAAAAGTACCCTCTAGTGGACCCCAATCTTAAAAAATTAAATTATTTTGTAAAATTTTGATTTAATGACTAGAATCATCTTTTTATAAATCAACACCTTCAAACCACCACCAAATTTTTAAAACATAGAAAAATTTGAGATGACAAAAATGATCCCGATACATTATTATGAGTTTGATTTATTGCCGAAAGAAAGAGGGGGGGGGGGTTAATCAAATATTGACATTTGCGTAAAAACTTGCATGTACCATATAACATAGCTGAAAAATAAATATTTTCAACGTAATTATGTTTTCTTATTTTATTCAAAAGAAACCTAATCTGAATAATAATAGCACCCGGTTTAATAAATCAAAACATCAACCCATGTTATTATATGGGGATGGTTCTTTTCATCACTAATTTTTCTATTTTGTTTCAGGATTTGGGGTGGTTTGAATGTGTTGATTTATAAAAGGATGATCCTTGTTATTAAATATAAATTTAATAAAAATTTTAATTTTTCAGGGTTCAGGTCCACTAGAGTGGTTTTAAAGCATTGCTTTAATAAACGTGATCATTCTCGCCATATTTACAAATTTTCAATATTTAGGGGTTGTGGTGCACTGGACGGTTTTTTACGGTTGCTTTAATAAAATGTAAGATTCTTGTCATTTTCAGCAATACAGTGGGGTATAACATCGTGGTACAACAATATTGTAGGTTAGTCTAATAATCTGGCAAGGGACTGTACATACAAAAGTACACCCCTTGCTCATGCAATTGAAAAGCTGTAGCTTCATTTCAAGGGTGCACTTTTGAAAGTCTAAAAACTGCTTGAATACGTTTTTTACTTTTGTTATTTTCAGCTAATTGATACCAATAAAGACGGTGTAGTAACCATAGAAGAACTTATGCAATGGTGTTCAAGGGACGAACACTTTTTAAAATCCTTAGATACTTTAGATACAATATTGTGATCTTCTGCTCATACAATAATTATAACAACTAGATCTAAGTACGTTTGCTCATTTCGATATGAACTTCGCGTTTGTGCTTAATAACAGGTTACACTGATTATTTGCATGGAACTATGACATAAGAATAGGTCAAAGTCAGAATCATCATCCACATAAAACATCTGCTTGCGTAACCATCAGCGGAAATTCATGACTTATAAAACTTTTTGATATCCCTTGTGGCCCCATTAATGCCAACAATTACATTAATTGTTTGCAAACTTTTTCTATAAATAACTCTCTTGTGACATTTTGTTTGGGATTCCAAAGTTTAGAATATTTCGTAGACTTTTCCTCGAAATAAGGCTGACTTTGACCAGCAGCGTTGCTAAATTGATTCCATGACTAAATAAAATTTACGCACGATAGCACTGATAGGACAAATCGCCGGCTTTGACAGTTGATACAGCAAATGATGTTTGTAAAAGCATTCTTTCATCATGCATTTTTAAGGTATAAAGGTCAAATTTTAAATCAAGAGATTAGCAGATCAGGAAAACTTATTTTAAAACGAATTATTTATTTTTATTTTTTGTTTTTATATTAATATTAAAAACAACAAGTTTGAAAGGATGCTATTTGCAACTAAGGGAAATGGTCAGCTTTTTGGAAATTGACTTTGCACTTTGTTTTTGGGAACAACTAGCTGTTTAATATTCATGTTGCTTGGTAATTAAATAATGTAAATAAAAAATTTCCTGTAAGGGAAAATGGCTAAATTTGGGGCCATTTTTATTATGTAGTATTAACAATTTACTTGAGCTTAAGTGTAGACTTAGCAAGCGCAAACTGCAATTGGGTTGTTTTTGACGTTTTTATGTTTAAGAAAATTTTAACATGCAGTTGGCTTCTAACTAGCGTTGATGTTTTAAAATATATTATATACGTAAGTATTATGAACAGTATTGAAATTTAATTATTTTTTAAACTACTAGCTATATAAGATAGTTATAACTAATGTATACAATTATAATAACCACTATCTTTATTACCATTGGCAAAGATCAACAAGAAATGTATTACTTATTGATTAATACAAACTTTCTAATAGTAATTTATTAATTACTACTTACAAATTTATTTATTTGGCCCTTTCTTTACTAGAATTATTTAGAAGGTTAATTGGGGTATTTAGGGGCATGGAGTAAATTAAACTATAGTATCTTGGACGTGTCGGCTGAAAATCTTTGAACCTTCATCAGCAATAATATATTAATTATCTAAAACACAATGACAGATAACATTACATACAATTTAATATATTTATTTAATTGGATCAATTTAGTGTAAAATTTAAGGTACCAAAACATGAATTGTAAGTAACAACTTTTGATGGTTTTTACATTACATTACGTAAAACAGAAACTTATCTGTTTTTTTAATTAATAAATTATTGCTGATGAAGGTTCGAAAATTTTCAACCGAAACGTCCACATACACTAGCTCAATTTACTCCATGACCCTAAACACCCCAATTAACCTTCTAAGTAATTTATTAATCTTAACATGTAAATTGCAGTAATTTTTAATCGATTATGCTATACTGAAACATAACATAAGCCGGAATTTCATGCTAATGCAGATTCTAACGGAATTTAAAGCACGGATTTGAATGCATGCTAAAGTGTTAAAAATATGGTCATTTATGTGCATTCAAAATGCGTAAAATATGTCCAGATGTTGATTAAATGTGCTCGTTGTCGATGTCAATAATAAAAATCCGTTCTTTTATCAAAACACAAATAGGTTAAGATTCCATTTCTCTGTGTCCCTTTTTTTCCGGAACTACAATTTAAATAAAATTCATTTAATTTCTAAAAAATATATAAATTTTGAAGCAGTAAAACAAATTTAAATTCCTAGAGGTTATCCTTATCAAAGCTGACCCTCACAGTGCGAATTCAGGTTTTTGCCCTTGGACAATTTATTTTGTTCTAAGTTTATTCAAATGAAGTTAACGACAGTTAAAATTATACATTGAAGGATGTTATTTTCAAAGTACACATTATTCATAATGATAACCTTCTTATCACCGTTTTCAGAATAATTAAACGGTGTGTTTACTATTTTCGTTATTTTCCAACTATTTTAGTACAAGTACTATTTTATCTAATTTCTCAAAATAACACGAATTTCAATTACAGCCGTTAAAAAGTCTGTATTTTTAATATTAATCACTATATAACTTATTAATTAATAGACAAATATTAAAATGTCTTGTTGATCTAATTTGTTTTGGTACAGAAGAATGGACCAACTTGGTCCTTTGTTTCTGATAGTGATACCTATATAAATTATAAATATTATGTAAATGAAAGTTTTTCATTTTAGAAAAACTTACACTTTTTCAAATATGCATGCTGTTGAAAGATATTACCCATAATTCAAAGTTGTTTCTGTAATTAGAAATTAGTAATTGATATTTTATAATGATGGACCAGACATCAAAGTGATTAATATGAAGGATTCTTTTAACAGCTTACATAAAAATGCATTTGTAAATTCACTGTTGCTATGTTATGAAAATTTGCATTTAAAAATACTGTTAAGATTATCAGAAATAAACCCGTCCTATGAATATGGAGGGAAAATTACCATCGATGACCGGAAAAACTAATATTTCAACATTTGACACTGAAAACTTATATGCGATCTCCATTCTGAAGAGTGAAGTTTTTAGCTGTTGCCTATAGATTTTTTCGTATTGTAGTATCAGTTAGTTTTTTCTCCAATTTTCTAATTTCTCTGAGATGCCCTCAATGAATTTCTGAAATGTCTACACCACAAAATATTGTACGGCGCAGAAGTAAAACAGTTATACACATTTTCATAATTTATTCATATATCTATTGTAAAAATTAAAACAATTTTATATCACAATCGATTGTGTCATTATTCTATGTCGTTGGTGCAGATAAATTTGAATGTTTTGCAAGCCTGTTGCATAATGATGTGAATCTACAGATGCAAGAAAGATTTGTCAATATTGTGATAGTTAAATATATTATACTGGTCTAGTTAACAATGTATAATATTATAATATGTTGTATTCTGTGTCGCAACAAGTACTGTTTATTCTATTATAATATTTAGTGTTTTTATTTATCATTCTAATTTGTATAACTCATCACACAACATTTACATACAGGTACACTAGGCAGCTAGCTGCCCAAATAACAGTTTCGTACGATATAGAAGATAACTAAAGAAAATATTTAAAAAAACTATTTGTATACTCTCCACATGCATTTGCAGATAGAAGAAACATGAATGACCGAACAATAACTTAGGAAATAAGAAAGAAGAGACTTGGTTTCAATTATGGCTAGAATAGACCACTACATGTTTCGTTCTTGTTTGAACTCATCAGGTGGACATAATTCTAACCATAATTGAAACCAAAAGCAAACAAGCAGATATATGCCAGAAAGTATAACACTAAAGGGGAATTACACTAGTAACGCCCTAATTGAAACCAAATCTCTTCTTTCTTATTTCTTACCACACGGGCGTTTCTGTGTTTTGTGCTTAGAGGCCGGTGCGATCGCAGATACCTGCTTAGCAGGTTCCGATCGCAACCTTGCCGGTTTGTTGCTTTGCAACTTTTTCTCGCCGCACATAATAGAGGGCGTTACTAGTGTAATTCCCCTTTAGTGTTATAATAACTTAGGAGTTTGACAAATACTATGTGATTTTACTTCTAAGCAAACATTTTTTCTTTTTATCAGTTTTTCTTTTTATCCCATTAAGGTAAGTTTTGCCCATTGAATTGTGCTGTAAAAAATTCAAAACCACACGCAGAAGTGAGGCATGCTCTTTTGGTAGCACTTTTTTCAATGAAAAATGTTAAAACAGAGTCTAATAGACGTTAAAACAATTCGAATGATTTTCTACTGAAATTCTTCCACTTCATAAGAACAGCAACTATGGATTTTTAAAGTTATTCTCCTGTTCACCAAAAACTGAGTTAACAGATTAGCTTAAAATTTTATATTGCAAAAGCTCCAAGACTGAAAATATTATGATACAAAATAATTTCAGAAATTTTAAACTATGTCAAAATTAAAGTATTACAAAATTTTCGAAATTAATAAAAAATTCTGAAGTTTAGAAATTAATACTTTCACTTATTTTCAATAGGTGATCAGAGTATTCACATTTCAACTAAGTTGCTCATGAGCACAGTGGAATCTGTAAACAGGTAATCCTAGGCATTTGCCTGGGGGCGCAAAGCAAAATGGGGCGCCAAGCAGAACGGGGCTCTTAAAATTCCTTAAATCGTAAAAATTGTTATTTTTTTATTTTATTATCACTAGTAAATTCGAAATGTAAAAATCAGTTGTATTTATTTATATTTATTTGTAATATTCAACTTATAAATCTTCCTCTAGTGTAAGTACTAAGGGCGGATACATTTTACGATATTTTTGTATTCCCGAAATGGACGTTAAGATGCAACCTTTATGTCTCAAAAGCTTAATGAACAACCGCCAGATTAAATCAAAAACTATTAATTTTTGGGCTTCCATTTTTTGTGTACCATTGAAATATGACTATGAGTAAATATATTTAAAAAATAAAACTATTTAATTTTTTTTTAAGTTTTTTGGCATTCGCACTTAGTGGAAGAAATAAAATAATTTTATTTATTTTACTTTAAATAAAGTAGTCTCACGATCCCCCTTTCCCCCAATTTTCAAGCTAATAAAATGAAACTTGGATATTTTATTGTAACGTAAAGCTAGAACCTATTAATAAAACTTGAATGTGTTCTATTGTTCACAAAAACGCGCTATATAACGTATAGGTCGCTAATCTAGCCCTTCCGGTTGAACCGGATATGACGCCAATTTCATATTTTTAAATAACACCTTGTGTATTATGTTTTAATAGATTCTTGTAGAACACAAAATTCTACTTTCAACTGTTTGCAAATTTAAAATTCATTAATAAATGAGGGAGAAAATGCAATTGTTTTTTCTGCATGAAGATGGCCATGAAATCAATATTTAATCAATTTTTAAATTTTAATCCAAATCTGATTTTTTTTATGAAGCCGATATTCCACTGCAAAAATTCTCGTATTTATTTTTATAAAAATTTTTATAAAAACGATTTTGACAGTGTGATGTTGATTTTATGAAATATAAAAATATTTTGACGGACTGTGTTTGTGTGACGTCACGTTATCACGTAAAAGTATTTGTACGAAATAGAAACGTCTGTTAATCTAAGTTGCAGGCTTCTGCGGCCGTTGTTAATAACATCTAGGCTTCCGGGTTGGGGCCGCGTCATCGGTGCATGAACTGCCGACGTTTCGTCCTCGGTTGCACCGGACATCTTCAGGGCTGTGGTCACTTTGGGATCTGGAACACAACTGATCTGAACAGTTGAGTTCCAGATCCCAAAGTGACCACAGCCCTGAAGATGTCCCGTGCAACCGAGGACGAAACGTCGGCAGTTCATGCACGCGGCTGCAACCTGGAAGCCTAGATGTTAGAAACGTCTGTATTTATGCAGTTATGCAACACATCTAACAATTATTATAAAATATTTTTACATGGGATAGAGTACTAGGGCGATTTTACATGAAGTCATTTTTATTTAAAAAAAATAAATATGAGAATTATTACAGTGAGATAGCTGCTTTTTAAGACGATTTTATTTTTAAATAGTATGGACCCCCTGTTTTCTATGTTTTCCTTCTTCTTTTGTTTTTAAATGCCTATGAGACATTTAAATCATATCTTTAAACTAAAAAATTGCAAGAAAATTCCTTTGTATTACATGGTTTTCACTTTTTCATAAAATAATGAAACAGAAACAATTTTTTTAGTTTAAAATTATTATGATGTAAATGTGGCATTAGATAAGTATTTGGAAAAATGTTAATAAGAAAACAAAAAAATGTAGGCCTTACTATTTAAAACAATCATCTTATAGTCACTTATTTCATAAGAAAATTAAATTTTTAGTTTTTTGATTAAAATAAAAAATTTTGATTTTGTACAATAAAGTTTCTGTAACTATCAATAATTTGCACCTCCTACTTGTTAAAAATTGCTAACATAAACATTGATTTCATGAGCATCTCAATGTAGAAAAACAATTGCATTTTCCTGCCACATTTACTAACCAATTTAAAATTTGAGTAAAATAATTCAATAGAGGATTTTCTTCTATTTGAATCTATTTAAAAAATATACAAAGTGTTGTTTAAAAATGTAAAGTTGGCGTCAACCGGAAGTGATAGATTAGTGACCTGTACGTTATATAAAACGCTTTTATGAACAATTGAAGTTGCATTTCATTAACTTGAAAATTGTGAATAAAAAGGGGGTTGGACTACTTTCGTTGACACCCAGTATAAATCTTCCTAGTCAAATTTAATAATCTTCATGATTTTGTATTTTTGCGGTAAGAGGGACGCCAATAATACAAATTCAGCTGCTCATGAGTAACCTAACACTAATTTCTCAATTAATTATGTAGATGCTATAATGCATCCCTTTATCATCTGAGCTGACAAATTGCGTCTCTTGATCTCTGCTGTAAAGTAATTTAAAAATCGACCTTTTTGTATTTTTTTTTGTAAAAGGAGACAATTTTCCGATTTCCTATTACACATTTATTTTCATCGTCTAGGTGTGGGTCTAAATTTAAAAATATTGAAAAATTCGGAGAAAATCTTCGCTTATTTGTTTATATCGAGTTGTGGTCGGAAACTCAATTTTAATTTCAGCAACAACATTCGTGCAAACCTCCAAAATGTTTATAAATGAAAATTATTTGATATAAAACCGATAAAATAAAAAACTGCTGAAAGATAAGAGTATTGCATAATTGTGTGATAATGATTACTAACAGATGCTCCCACAAAATATTACGAGTTTTAACCAATTTTGTCACAAACATTAGTACTGTTTTGCAGATTTTATCATTAAAAGGAAATTTTTTTAATTGCGGTAGCAACTGTACAGATTTAATAAACGACTTCAGTTTGTAGCACGTGGAAACTGTTGTCAAGGATATTCCAAATTATCACTAAAAAATACTTTTGAACAAAAACAAGTTTTGAAAAACAGATAGGTATTTGTTACCATCTGTTTAATTAATTTACTAAGATAATTTTCAAACAATATTTTTATTTGAAACCACAAGGGGGTTCAAAAAAACAAAGAACTTTCCATAACATATGTAGAAATCCGTCTCTCGTATTTATCTTGGGCTGGACAAAACAATGAATTGAGAAACGGCATCTACTCGTTACATGTAGTTTTTACTCACTGATGACCTTACATACTCTGACTTTGTATGACTTTCTTCGACATATTGCTCCAATATGTCGTAATTTTTTTATTTGTATGATTAAATATCTCGACAACTTCAGGCTTTCCCAAGTGTTACGTAGGTAAATTTTCCTCATACCTAATCTACAGGTAAACAAAACTCCCTCTACACTGACTCACTATCATAACGCTAAATGCACATCTTATCATATTTTTATCTATTGATAAAATTGTGATACCAACTCATAACCATACTGTTTTTTTGAATGTAACATTAAAATGTTTAAATTTAACATAATGTTTATTATTGTACTCCTATTGGTGTATAATAAAGCTTTTCCTACAAAAATACAATGCCCTTTGCATTGCAAATGTGATATTTTTGAAAAGTACAGAAGGGCTACGTGTAGAAATCAAAGCCTAGTTAGTGTCGAAGCAGATATTCCAGTTCAAGTAGAACTGTTAGACTTATCATATAACCTTGTGCATGAGCTACATGACCATAATTTCATTGTAAGTCCATAACATTGTAAACATGTTCGATTTACTTAACCGTTAATATTTCAGGATTTACATTTAACATCTTTAAAGCTTTTGAACTTATCACACAATAAAGTAAGCCAAATACACATGAATGCTTTTTCTGATATGAATAATATAAAAACCATAGACCTGTCCTATAATAACATAGAATATTTACTAGAAAATTGGTTTTGGAATATTCCTACATTACAAGAACTTTACTTGCAAGGAAACAACCTAATGAAACTACGTGAAGGACCTATACTGGAATCAAAATCGTTAAGGGTAAGAACTGTTACACTACATAATTATAGAGCAGGGCCGGGACTATGAGAAGGCGACTTTGGGGCAGAAAGTTCAAGAGGGCGCCTAAAATAGTCTAGTTCGAATTTTTTACCCCCATCATTTTGATTTTTCTGAAATAGTAAATATATTAACACGTTGGAAGCCGACCACCCCTATAGGCACTTTGGTATGAGCAGTTAAGTATTTTGTGTGTGATTCAATATGCCACTAATCTGTGCAGCATGCCACCGACCATTACAGATAAGTTCTTGTTTTGTTAGCTCATTTAGTGGAAATTTTTTCGTTTGCTTGCAGTTTCCGAAGTAAAACATTTAGTACACTGAACATGGCTATGGGTGCGTGGTATTGAAAATTTAACATCAAATATTAATATTAAAAAATTATTTATAACTCATTGATCGATACATCGATATTTATCAATATCTATCTATATATTCGGCATCGATATATCAATAAATTAATATTTGTCGATATACTATATTTTGATTTTAAAAATTAAAGCTCTGAGCATACGTGTCCATAAGAACTTTTCATCATAAAATTGCTTGAGGAATCACCCCCTCAATTATTTTAAGTTACTTAGGAAAGCACCCTGCATACAGTGTAACAAAAATGATGGGCTGGCTATACATACACGTATTGTACTTATACTGAAATGATCAAAAAGTTCATGTAAACACGTGTCCTAATATGCTTCTGAAGGGAGCTAGGGTCTCCTAAACAATACATCAAAATGGTACTGTTTTTTTTTTTGGACGACTAGCCATTTTCCATAAAATTAGATTTAAACTTGGCCATTATCAAAATTATTTTTTTGATATTTCAAAGGGTTGAGGCGCTTTTTAAAGCACTTTTGCAGCAGGTTCAGAGAAAACTGGTAGGTGTGAACGTGTTTGTTACCAAATGCAGTTTCAGTAACCATAACCTGTATAATTAATCTGAACTATTATTCAATGCAGCATTGCTTAGCCATAAAGATCCCCTGACCTGTCTCAGCCCCAAGCTTATTATTTACAGGGTTTTTTCAAGCCTCAAGCTTATTTGAACACACTCCAGTATTTCAAAAACAGCAGAACTGAATAATCAGAACTATTGACAACAGACCTAAATCCATAATTTGCACAAAGGTTTAATTTATTCAAACTTGATTCAAATTTATGCAAACTTCAAAAATTTAATTTTTAAAAATTACTAAACTGCATTATGGAAATAATTTATTGAATATTTTTTTATGCTTTTATCTCAATTCAAAAGCCGGTACCATCAAGTCAAACCTCAGGACCTATTTCGCATCCTGCATATCATTCAAATTTAAATCACGTAATATTTCCGGAGTTATTTTAAATTGCTTCAAAAAATATTTTTGTACATCTATATACACAACCCTTAACTAATTAATTCTTAAACTTAAATTTCTTTGATAGGTGTTGTACATGAGCAGCTGTAGTATACCACACATCCATGAAGATGCATTCTCCAAATTACCCAACCTGGAAATTTTGGACCTATCAAAAAACAGTTTAATTCAATTGAATGCTAATGTAATCAAACCGCTACTAAACTTGAAAAAACTAAAACTTGAAAATAACACATGGCATTGCAATGATGTTATAACAAATCTTACTAACTACTGCAAATACAAAGGAATAACCTGCACCGACATTTGCACCAAACCTCCACCAGCTCAAGAAGAAAAATTTCAGCGTATCATTGTAGAACCAAAATACACTACAGAAGTACCTGAAAATTTCTGGATTTATGACGACGACGAAGATAGTAACAAAACTGTTATCAAAGTATCTTCCAATACAACCGACACCCTAATTGAAAAGTCTTTACTAATGACAATAATCAAAATAAATCCAATATTAGCTATAACTACACCTTTTATCGTCGGGTTAGCTTTGGGATTCATTATATCTTGCAGTACAGCTGCAATAAAATTAAAACCACAAACCAGGCGAAAAAGGCAAGTATCTCGTAGAGCAAGTATTGTGCGAAACCGCAGAACCGATGATTATTACGAATTCCCGCTTGTGCAGCAAGAGTCTTTTGAAGCAACCGATTCAACTCCTATAGCAGTAAGAAAGAACATGCGTGTGAATACTACACAATTAAACAGTTTTAATTAATTAAATATTTAAGGAGACATTGTTACTGTGATAATTATTTAAGTGTATATAATTAAATCGAGTCCAGTTGATAAAATAAATTTTATTGTCTTGCATAATACAGAATGTATAAAATGGAATGGATAAAATTTTAGAAATTCACATGATACAAAAGATTAGTATTAGGTTGGGCATGCAGCAATAACATGTATATCTGCTTAGTCAACCAATAATACAAAAAAATAAATGTATACACCACAAACATTTTTGTAATGTATTGTAACAATACTTGGAAGTATTACGATTCTAAACACTATTTCACAGAAAAATTGTATAAACAAATATAAACTTTGAAACCAAAGTTCAAATGTCACAGTCATCAATTTGGTGATAAAATAAATTATCAAAAGAACAAACATTTGGCACACTCTACTATTGTGACATTTGCTTTTAGCAAAAAACACAGTTTAATTAGTACCTTCAGACATAAAAATTAACTAAGATTTGTTTCAGCTATCAGTTCTCTGATATTCATGTACTCGGTGTCTGAAGAAAAAGATTCTAACAACTCGCTGAAAGTTGGCCTTTGATCTGCTTCATACGCCCAACATCTTAACATTGTATCATATATTTTATCGGGGCAATCCGCTGGCTGTGGCAGCCTTTCACCATTCTCTACTGCTGTGATGACCTGTAACAAAATAGCGTTAAACAAAACTTGTTTTTATCTCTTCAACTGACCTCTGATCCTTTTCTTTCGCCATATGGCTGTTTTCCATATGTATACATCTCCCATAGTGTTACTCCAAAACTCCACACATCACTTGCATGTGAAAAAGTTCCGTAATTGTACGATTCTGGTGCATACCACTTTAGAGGCCATTTACCACCTTGCATTGCCCTAAAATGATTACAAGTGGATACTGATACAATCTTAATAATTTGCTTAACAAATCTACAAAATAAAACAGCTAAGAAGCAGTTACCTATAATACTCGTGATCAGTACCCAGTGCTCTTGATAACCCAAAATCACTTATTTTCGCTTGATGTTGTGATGCTAACAAAATATTTCGAGCAGCCAAATCTCTATGGACGAATCTTTGTTCTTCTAAATACTTCATTCCTATTATATATTAATAAAGGTATTGTTAAAGGTCGACTCACACATCCGGGCTGGGTTCAATTAGAGTTTGGACCGTCCAGTCCGTCCGTTGAAAAAATTTTGATGAATTGATTTTATAAAGACAATACAATGCTGCACTTAATTCTAAGCTAATGGCCTGCGTCCGAAGATAAAACTTGGAACAGTGTGAACAGTCAAACCCGGACCCGGAACAGAACCAGAACGTTCGCGGCCAGGATATGTGTGAATCGACTGTAATACTGGGAGGTTATAAAACAGCAAAAAAACACTGTACATAAAAACAAATAATTAGCTCTTTTTTGCTGACTATATTTTTTGGTCATATATTGTTATGATTAGTAAAAGCAACATACTTCACATATCCTTTCTAATCCTATACATTTGTCAGATTACTTAACAATCTAATATCATATTAACACCGTTCTATTGATAATAAAGCCAAAAATATTCTTAAGTTTTAATTTTACAAAAAATACAGGGTGTGTTATATAAGTGTAAGCCCATTATTATTTTCTAAGCTATTAGAAACATCAAATTTTTTTCTTAATAAAAGTTGTTTATAAATAACTGCCAAACAACCCAAACTTATTAGCGATTATAGTGGGTGTTTAGTTATGTCTGTTGTGGTACCATGATCTTAAAATTAGTAGTTTTCGAGTCATTTGGCTCTTTTCAAAATTTGTAATAGTTGTGGACTAATATTACTAAATTAATCCGCAAAGTGCATAAAGTTCAGTAAATTTGTTTACTTCAATTACAGAATTACCGCCGAATATGTTAACTGTCTTCGCAAAATAGCGAAGTGTGAATTTTAGTCAATAGTCAAAATTTTTTGAAACAAATAACTCAAAAACCATTAATATTAGGATCAAAGTATGTTAACACTTCCAAATAGTGATTTTGGGCACTGCACTGGTCGAATACCGAATATTCGGCCAGAATATTACCCAACTCGAGCCATTTATTCGACCATGTGCAAAATACTTACTGATAACAAATGTGTAGGTTAATTGCTTTACATAAGTGGACAGCGTCCCGTGGCTACCAAAATTATAATTTTGTTTTAATGTAGTTTAATTAGTATATCAACTATAAAAAAATTGTAATATTCTCAATAGTTAAGGCAATAATTGGTGACACTTTTATGACTCACCCTGTATAATCATCATTTTTTAAGAAAAACATTTTCATCTTTACAAGACTAGTTCTCAAGCTTTCTTTGTTATGTCTTTTATTACAATTTTATTAAATTAAAAAGCAACTGGTTAATACTTACACAAAGCAAGTGCTCTCCTTAGTAGCCAAACATAATATTACGATTAATCTATTTCAAGCATATTATTATTATTGACTTACCACAAGCAATTTGAGCAGCCCAAATTTTAAATTCGTAATCTGGATTGATACGTTCCTTGCACTGTAATAAATACGAAAGCATAGATCCCAACGCAACTAATTCTTGAACCATTAACAGTGGTTGACCAACGGACAAGCCTATCAGTCTGACAATACAGTGGTGATTGAGCTTCATCATAACTTGAGCTTCACTAAGAAAAGCGCCCCTATTGGCTTCGATGTTTTCATGGCGTAATGTTTTTACAGCGACATCAACTCTTTCCTGATCATTTTTAATGTAAATTCCTAAAATTACTTTGATTAGTTAATAACAAAACTATACTAATTTATATACCTCTTAATACGGAACCAAACTCGCCTTCTCCTATGACCTTTCCTAACTTCAAGTTTTCCAGAGGAATATAATCATCTCTTCTATTAAGGTCATCACAAGCATCAGTCACATAGTTATTGTTATTAACAGCACAAATAGGAGTTATATTAGAAGAAAAAGAAATATTACTCAATTGACTAGGTAAATTATTTAAATCCAAAGGACGAGGAGGATCATCAGCTTTTGGAATTTCTTGTACTGATCTGGCAGAACTTAAAATTTTTCGTTTCGGCCTGGGCATAGTAGAAAACTAAAATATTAAACGTGCGAGTTAAATCGGCAGGCCATTACATATATACTAGCTCACTTCTGGTACTGGCGGTTTAGGTTTTGGTGGCACCGGAGTTTTTAAAACTGTAGGTAAACCATCTGGAATGAAACTATAATACTCTACTATGTGTTCTAAGGAATTCAATAATGGACCATCGTCGATGAATAAATATTTACCCTAACAATACAAAAAAAATTACTTTTACAATACTTCACAATTTTTTTGATCATACCTGTTTACGTATTATATAGTTGAAAAACAAATCTTCATTTAGTAAAGTTAAAACATTAGCTCCTGTATTTCTATCACTGAAACGAACCAAAAAAGTTCCATTTTTGTTACTAAAATTTCTAATAAGGGTTTCTGCTTCTTGTCTATCCAAAGTTCCATGATACCACTGACTTTTTTTCGTTTTAGGTGCTGGAGTTTTATAGTTTTCTACAAACACACAACAATAGTGTAACCCTCCATTTACTTTCTAGTTAAAATAATCAATGTTACCTAATATTTCAGCACACTCAACATGTCCGTTAGTCCTAGCAAGTTCTGACGGCAAACAGTTATTTTTATTTCTAGGATTAACAGGTGCATTGAGGCTCAACAATTCCTTAACAACATCTTTATGCCCCCGATTAGCAGCTTCATGCAATGGCACATGTTCGTTTTCGGTGCTACGCGCTTGGATATTAGCTTTACCTACTTGCACCAAAAGTCTTACGGTACTAGGACGATTGTTCTGACAGGCATACTGGAAGACAAAATTATTACTCTACTGTTTTTTTAAATGTGCACTAGCGTCTTACATGTAAAGGAGTATAGCCTGCAGTATCACGAGAATTGACATTAGCTCCTTTATTAATCAACTTGCGCAATATATCATCTTTGCCTTTCATACTGGCTATATGCACCGCCGTTTGGCCATCCTGATTTTTAGCTTCATGTCTATAGCCAGTTTTAAGTAATTCTGAAACTACTTTATAATTACCCTGACTTGTAGCACGGTGTAAGAGATTGGTACGACCATGCCTACGTGTATCATGGGGTGGTACGTCGCCTTTACAGGGTTCTGTAAGTCTGAGACCTTCTTCATTCAAACCTTGAGGCGACTCCTGATAATACTCTATTAAACTATCGAGACCATGCATTTTCGTGTTTTCCTCTATATAGGAAAGCAAAAAATAATTACTTATCTACAGAGAATTATAAATTTAACAGTGGAAAGAAAAAGTATGCAAGGATCTAAAATTATAGTAGGAAATACTATTGAATAAAATTTAAAAACTAAAAAATTCAAAGTAGGTACTGTATTTTTTACCTAGAAAATTTCAAAGTTCAAAGGCCCTGGTACTTAAAGTACTCCAACTGACTTACTTAAAACATAGTGTACTCAGGGAGGGAAAATCCAGGTCCATGATTTTTTTATATTGCATAATTATAATAAATCGAATTTTAATTTGCATAATTTTAATAAAAATACCTGAATCAGGTACACATTATAATCACATAATACTAAACAATTGTTAAAATGAGTGAAGCAGTGCTATACTATAGATATTGTTAGTTATCGCATTATCAAAAATATTTTTGTATAAACAATTGACCGCCATAATATTGCGATTTTGCGCGCGCTAATGCAAGTGGACACACGAAGCGAGCGACCACCAGCCAGACCTGTACGACGTACTTGTAGTAAGTATCCAAAACGTTGTTTTTGAGAAAAAAGTCAATATAAAGATTTTCTGGATCTGTATTTTTGAGTAATAAGGCGTTAAGTCAAAATTTTCAAACAATCGTAGCAGCCACTATTTCAAATCAAGGACATTAAAGGAAAAAAACGTTTGATGTCTGCAGAAGTCTGAACATGAATAACTGTGATCTAGAAGTAGATTATATTTTATGAACATTTTTTGTGCAGAATCAATTTTTTTTTTGTCAAAAATTGTTGTGATGTGTTAAATTAAACCTTGAGTAGCGGAAGGGAAGGAATTATCTTTTTATCTCCTCCTGGATTTGTTCTTAAGTCAAAGAATAATATGTTTGTAAGTACCTTCCTAAGACGATTGGACAGACCGCCAACATTGGCGTCTAAGATGCGAAAGGCGGCAAACGCCGTAGAAATTCGCAGATATATATAGTACCTGCCTTATTATTCTAGATAAATTGTTATGAAAATTGCAACACCATATCATTATGCAGTCAAAGCTACAGGGGGTAAGGTGAAGTTCAAAGAGGAAGATAATGTTATTTTAATTTTCTGAACCTATTTTGTAATTTCTATTTTTGTTTTGAACAGTTGTTGTTTGTCTTTGCTTTTTATCATTTAGCTATTACTTAATTAATTTAAAAGTCATTCAAAATTCCACGTATAAACTTCCAAAATCACGTCTTATTTTATCTACTTGCAGATTAAAACTCTGCTGTATTTTTTTTAAATAAAAAGGTCTTGATGTACCAATCAAAATAAAATTTGGTATATAGAAATTATCTGAAAATTTGTTTTGACTAATCACTTTTCTTCAACATTAAACATTCATCAAGATATTACGCTTTCAACAAAATTCGAAACCAGACAGAAATTTCGAATATGTTTTGTTGAATCACTATTTCCAAAAGTGAAATTTTCTAAATAATAGACCTTAATGACAACATATTTTGGGCTCACATTCCCCATCTTACGTTTTAGCTGACAAATTTTATTTTTCTGGTCTCTGATGTTCTTTAATTACAAGCATACTCTTTGAAATTGTATTCTTATAGACACGACTCTACAAGAACTTATAACGAGTCAGTAACTAACTGTTGGAGCTAGAACTGGAGCTACAACTTGAGGCATCAAATGTTTTTGAAAATATAAAACATTCTATTTTTGAAATATGGAAAAATTTATTTTTACTTTCGAAATCGGAAGTTAGATGTGTTTTTTGAAAGGTGGGCAAAATTTGTGCTTCCGCTTTTAGTTTTCTTGATTTCAAGAAATCTTTTACCAACAAATCAATAAATCGAGTAAAGTGTCGCAATTATAGGAAAATCCAGGCTTTACTCACTTTTCAGAAATTAAATTTTGTAATTTACAAACTGAATCTGATAAAAGACGTTAAGGCAAATCTAACGCCTTTTTTTAATCTTGACGCCTTCTATATGAACTTTTGAAAACCGAAAATTTATGCTCCTCTCTTTAATAAACAGGAGACGATAAAACAGTTCTGTTTAAGCTAAATGATTTATGAATGATAGTAGAATAAGATTCTAAACTTGCTCAAATTAACAGTGCATAGTGACTTGTCAAAGAAAGTTACAAAAAGTCAGAAAATTGACACACCCTGCATCCTAGAAATGTCGTACAAAATTAATAAACTGCTCTAAATTTCTCATCATTTAACCAGATTCATTAAACATACTAATTTAGAGGTTTGATAATGGTAGCTAATCTTACTTTTTTATTTATATCTCATTACTATTACAATTTTTATTTATTATAATTTGGCCTCTCAAGATAAAAGGATTTAGAACTGTTATTAACAAAATTTATATTTGAGCACTGCAAATTGAGCAATTCAACATTTCCTAAAATATTATGAGGAACCTAAAGGCCACCTAGGCTGCATTGGATTATAACAATATACAACAAACTTTTTCCTAATTCATTTCAATATTTAAGAAGTAATAAAATAATATAAGTGTTTTTACGGCACAGTACATACTATTTCATTAACTAGGGTTGCCACCTTATGCTAAGTGATTTAGAAGACACTTACCCCGGAAAACGCATTGTTCAAAATAAAGCAAAATATATAATTTTACATGTTTTCTATGCTGTTTATCACATGACCTTCTTAATCGCAAGACGGAAGTCTCTTATCTAGCCTGGGTATTTTGGTTGTGAATTCAAATTTTTACCACATGGGGCTGCAAGTCACGACCGCGAATTTTAAAAGAACAGCCGTGTTTAAAATTTTTAGTAGTCACTAATTTTGTTAAATTTTGACAGTTTCATGTATTCCATGCATTAGCGAGATTATTAATTGAATTTCTCTTACGAAAGTGTGTGTGTGTGGACTTCGGTCACGCGCCTTAAGACTTCGGTCAACGCATGAGCGTCAGATAGAGAGAGAACAAGTGATATTGTAAAGTAAACTGAGCGTACGCTAAATTTTTTCGAAGGTTTTTGTGAAGATTTTTTGGCAAAAGATTGGTTGAAATTAAAGAAACCCAAAAACAGAAGGACAAATTCGTCTACCAAAAATTGGGTGGTAGAGAAAAAAGTAACACCCCCCCCAAATATTGCCGCATTTAATAATTAAGTTGACAACTTTATTCTACTATTATTCATGAGCAATTTAGCGATTTAGTTTATTAATCAAGGAGGTAGAAATTTTCTTTTTTCTTCTTTTTCAAAAATTCATAGGTGCCATAAAAAAAGTTAACGGACTGGGACATGACCCAAATTCTAGCTAATCCATAGCTCTATACATCTACAAAATTTAAAAAAAAAAGTGTGGCCAGTTTTTGAGCAGTATGTTTTTAAAAAATTCAAAATTTGATATTTTTCTCGTTTCCCAGTTTAAGTAGTTCCGAAAGTTGTAGTAGCTTGTAACATTGTACACCCTTAAGGCATTTCCAATATAAAATTTCATCCTGATCTGATAATTCGTTTTTGAGTAAATAGGCATTAAAACTCATAATTTCAAAAACTCATAGAAGGCATCCGAGAGAAATTTGCGAGCTGGGAGAAGAATCAAATTGTGGCTCATCTTCAGTTCTATGAACAAAATTTTAAAAAAAATCGAGTGGTCAGTTTTTAAGCAATTTTTTTTGAAAAATCTGAAATTTTGGAAATTAACGTTTCGAAAACTTTATTGATATATCGATAATACCGGTAATATTGATAATATCGATAATACCAATAATATCAATAGTATCGATAATAACGATAATATCAATAGTATCAACATTGACTTTGCTCATAATCTTAACTAAAGCCCTTTTAATAAAAAAAGGGATTTGAAGTAGAGTAGGCAATCTAAGCTGCGAGTCAATATGAGTTGTAATGTTCCATTTGTTGCAATAATACAATAATCAGTTTAATGTATGTCTAGTAACTACAATTTTTCTTGGATTAAAATGTTTCTGACTGTCACTACCTATATTTCGATTTTCTATAAAGGTATTATTATCATCAAAATTATCGATATTAACAATATTATGGATATCATGATATTATCGACAATTGTTTGAAAATTATCGCTATTCGAAATTATCGATAATATTAATATTTTGATATGCCAATAAATATTCGCAGCCCTAGTGTTGACCAATTAAAGTAAACGAACTAGTCATAATAATAACAATAAACTTAGTGACATGCACAATTATAAGGAGGACAAATCAAAACTTCTATGTACTGCCATGTGCAACAAATTTAGGAAGAAGGAAAATCTAGTATGGTTTAACAAGCTACCCGAATAAATCATCACTAAAAAGTTTTTCTGATTCAGTCAGGGAGTTTATCATCAGTATTATCTAATCTAATTTTATTTTTACTTTTATATTCCATTTAACCAAACTCAAATATTTGATTTCATATGATCAGTGTGGCTTCTTGTAATATTTTCTGGTTGAATAAAGTAAACCAAAAAAAAAAACTATTGCATTGCTTCATTGTCTTACATTTATGCAATGTTTTACCTTTTGCAGGTAGTTCTACCAAAATATTAAAGCTCACATATTTTATTCCCATCACGCCCTGTTTTGGTTTAAATCTTTATAGCTGTATACTGAAAATGTCGAAAACAAAAATAAGAGTGTTGGTGGTGACTCAAATAATACTTTTTTTACTGTTTTAGGTTGGAATATTCAACTGACTTTATTAAATATTGGTTAACAATGAAAATTCACAGAATTGCAACAAACTTGCACCAAAAACAAACCCGCTTTTCACTTTCGGACTAGCATGCATTTTGCGTACATTTCGTCTTGCATTGCTATTGCATTGCACCAAAATTGCTTAATGTAAAGTGTAAAGCTACAATAGAGGACTGTCCTTTGAAATATGGAACGGTGGCAACCCCAAATAAAACACACAAAACGAATACGTTCATCAACTCACCAATCGAAAAGAAAGCATCCTCTGTGTGTCTTCTTATTTGATAATGATTAACTTGCCGGTTTTGTAGTACTGACAGTACAAAATCTCCTGAAGATGAATTACTTTCGCGTACTAAAAATGAGCCATCGGGCTTCAATCCTACAACAAATACACACGTGGTAAACACAAAATTCATAGGCAGTGCACTAAGCTATAGTTACCTTCTTTCAAAATCTTTTCTGCAGCTTCTCGTGAAATTTTCCCATGGTACCAACAAATATCATCCTCTTTACTTGTCATTGTTTAAATGTTTCGGAATCTCCGAACAAGGACAAAGCATTCGTTGTATGTTTATAATCTAAAAGACAGGTAATATATTTTTATTTAGAAGTAAATATTTACTCAAAACAATATTTACCTAGAGTTCTACTGTAAAAATTTTTTTCAACTCGAAATGTCACAAATTATGGTAGACATCTTTGCTTAGAGGTTGACATTTGTTATCACTCGTGATGATTCTTATAACTTACAAACACGACACTTTTTTTTAACTGAACTGATAACTTTTTAGTGTTAAAACTTCGTGATAAAAGGAAAACAAGCATGACAAAACGCGTGATTTTAACTAAAAAATTAAACTTTGATCACTGCCATATTGGATTGCATTACAGTTCGCCATATCAACTTGTTATCAAGATCAGCAGTCTTCAAACGTGGTTGATTCAAAAACTTTTAGCGGGAAACTTGTAATTTATTCTTAAATGCATGAATATTTTATTTAATCTCTTGTTTTGAATTTTGTTAGTTTTAAAGTACTCTATTCAGTTATTTATAAGTGCAGAAAAATATAATACAACACAAAATCTTAGAGGTTAGCCAAAACACTCAAAAGCTGTTTGTTTTCTGCATAAAGTTTTTTGAGAAAACTATTTTATTATATCGATCATTTATTAGTGCCAAATAAACATTAAATATTTTAACATACGTTAGTCATTATTACATACAATACATTTTACGTTTAGGTATATTAGTTTAGTGGTATAGTTACATAAAACATCATAGGCATTATGGTCTATGGTGTAAATTTGGTGTCTAATCACAGATGAATAAAATGCTTTCTGTATTAAAAACTTTTTTAATCTTTAAACTGTTTTGTACAAAGTCTTTTATGTATAATGGCAGCTTTTATTATGAAAAAAATGACCCGTAATAATTGGGACCTATTCTGCTCGAATCTAATCAATGAAGATCCACCTTTATGTGATTAGCATTTCGAGTGTTTAAACTGTGAATATTGGCATGAAGTCAAAAGGTATTTAAGTTCCCATGTACATACCTTAGACAAAGATGGTAAAGTTATTAATTTTAAATAAAAAAAACTGATTCAAACATCATCCCTGTATTCAATGTTAACAAATTGATAAATTCCATAATATGCAATAAAAACGAAGAACAAATAATGAATAAATTCCGGTATAATAAAATCATTTTTTTCCCCAAAAAACACTTTTCGACTATTTTTGCTTTGTTAATTTATTATACCAGAATTTATTCATTACTTCATTGTTATTGTCTTAATAAAAACAAAGAACACGTGAATAAATTCCGGCATAATAAAATATTTTTTTCTGAAATGGAATGTAATGGATTCCAAAATTTAATTTTGCTTTCTTTTTGTTTCTCGCGGTTTTTGTTAAATAAAATGTCAATTATTAAAAAATACTTGAAATTTTTGTGATTAATAAACAACTGAATACACAAAACGTTTGAGATACAATTTCATTGATCTCATATCTCATTCTTTTGTTGTAGTGAAAATGGCTACAAACAGCTGATTGGCACATTAGTCATGTTATTCATGCATTTGATTGACAAAATAGAAATTATTCTTTGATGCAAGCATTTTCTTTATAAAAAATTTTAGAATACAACTGACTAACTGGAGTGCCAACATCGCAAGATAAGATAATAATACACTAATTTTGTAGTGGGAGAAGCTCCCTAAGTCCGTATAACCTCGCTATGTTCACGTAAACATTTAAAAAAGAGTTATATTACGCAACTTAGTAAGTGGTTAAAGCTTATCACGTGCTAACAATAAACAAGAGTGAATGTGGGACTTATTTGCTTTTCGTCTGGTGATAAGAAGATCAACTATGACCTCCAGGAAGATAATTGACCCCTCAGGACTGCTATTTTATATAAAACGGTAACGTTCAGTTAAAACACTTGTCTTTGTAGAGTTCACTTGGTAGGAAGCATATTGCACGGTTTTCTTGCTAACTAAAACAGCTTGATCTGTGATTTTTTTCGTGTGTTCGGTGTGTTCAAGATTCAAAGCATATTCTATATTGCTTCTTGTGTTGTGTTTTACCTTACGACTAGTTTGCATCGATTGAAATTTACCAAGGCTATCGTAGATTGATTCTTTTAACCGCAACTTTATTTTCGCTCCATAGTGGTAGCAAAGGGAGGAATGCTGAGTAGATGCGGAGACTGTCTTGGCATCCGCTCTAGGACGAGCTCGTTGCATCAGACGTGGAAGTGGCTGCACCAGACCATCACCCTTCACGAATACATCATCTCACTCACCACTTCACATAAAGACGCCTGTATCGAGGTATTAGATTACCAATAAATAATAATTCGGGCACAACAGCTCCAGGACATTTATCGAACATTTTAAAGTATTATATTTTGTGTGAAAACTGTTGTTAAACATCTTCATTAATAAAAATGGCTCTAGTGCAATTCACATTCACCAAAGTGCAGCCTTTGTTTGCGCGCATGAGTTTTCGCCACTTTTCAACCCCTTCCAAGACCGTGAATTCTAAAGACATTAAAAAATCCGTATTCATTTCTCAATCTAATGATATTTTCACAAACTTGGCTTTGGAAGATTGGTTGTACCGCAATAACGATTTTACAAATCATCACATTTTGATGTTATGGCGAAACGATCCCTGTGTGGTTATTGGCAGACATCAAAACCCATGGCTGGAAGCAAATGTTGCCGAACTTAGCAACATTACAGAAAAAGGAGTGCAACTTGCTCGTCGCAACAGTGGTGGAGGAACCGTTTACCACGACCAAGGCAATCTCAATATGACATTCTTTACTGGCAGAGATCAATATAATCGCAAACACAATTTGGAAATAATCACCCGCGCTATATTCAGAGAATATGGAATGAAGATTGATATTTCTCCCAGAGAAGATCTTCTCGTTAGGAATGCTAAAGTATCCTTTTTTGAAAGCAATAACAATTTTAACCAGTTTAATCTAGTATTGTTTCTGATAATGAATTTAAATTTAGTTGTTTATCTTGTTTCGTTCAAGGCAAATATTGCCTGATTTTTTCCTTAACCATCGAAAGGTATCGGGAACTGCTGCAAAACTAGGCCGACCAAGTGCTTATCATCACTGCACCCTCCTCGTTGAAGTCGACAAGGTTGATCTTGGTCAAGCTCTTCACAAACAGGAGGTTTGTATTTAATAACCATACAAATTCAAAAACGTGAATATTTTGTTTGTTAAAATATTATTTAAATAAAATATGATTCATAAATTAAAAAAATAATGGTCTGTAAATGCTTTTCTGGGTTGTTGTTAAAATAATAGGGTTCTCATCAACTAGAAGGTTGTGGAAATAAAAATAGTCTTGAAATTGAAAGTAACGAGCTGGTTTTATCAGAAAATTTCATTGGGCAAAATTATGACTATTTCTAAAATTAACAAATTGTGTCGTCCAGACAGTATTTTGGGGAAATTTATGATCTGTCAATAAAATAATAAGAAATTTATTTCCATGAGTTTAGAATAAACGCAAATGAGTTTAAAAAAAAAAAAAAAATTCGGTAAATAAATTACCATTGCCTAAATTTCCAGAACAATATTATTAACTTTGTCTGTTACCGTTAGCAACAATTAACATGTTTATGCGTTAAAATTTAAGTACAATGTTGTTAACATATCTCGTTTCTCATTTTAATCATAGTTAGATAAATGCTGTTAATTATTTATTTTTTCCCGGCTATCTACAAATATAATGCGCAGCAGTATTGCAAAAAGTTTAATTTGATAACAGTCCATCTTTTCATGTGGACTTACTTTTATGAGAACACCACTTCAGAAAATTTTGGAAATAATTGTGGTTGTGGTTATATGAGAAACTATTATTAAACTTTAAAAAATATGTATTTAAACTGACCTCAACACCGTAAATACGGTAAAAGAGGAATCAGAGAAGAAGAAGTTTTAAACTGAAAACGTGGTTAGGGCTTTTTCATAGTATCTGAAACTCCCCACAAATTTTTTTCCAACTTATGTTATTCTATGAATTTTTAAAATTTTGGTAGTTTACAAAAGTTTGCAATAATTCAGATAACATGACGTTTTCTAAATTTTCTGGCTTGGTTGTGTTTCCTTTGATAATTTTAACCTAACCACACAAGACAGATATATCAATGTTAGCTTTCATAGATTCCAAAAGATAAATTTTTGATTTAGTTTTTGTTTCAAATTCCCAGGGTAGGATAAAAATCGATTTATTTAAAAAATCTTTTTTTTTTTAATTTAATTCGATTTTTTAATGATTTTTTTTATTTAAATCCATTTTTAGGTTTTTTGCTAAAAATAAAATTCATGATTTGCAATTTAAGTGATTTTTTTTATTAAAACTTATGAGGTAACTTTCTAAGTATTTAAAAGATTTAAGTAACACTGGAAATTTTAAGTGAATTAACCAGGGGCAGTTACTCATTTAAATCCATAATCCCTTGCATCCTGAAGTCCTGTAGAGTAGAAGTGCACATTTTTGAATTTTGTACTTCTCTTACTAGTTTTAAAATTTTGATTTAAATCATGATTTTTTTAAATAACGACTTGGTTTAAATCGCGATGTAAATCACTGATTTAAATCAAGTGATCTTTAATTGCAAATTCCATGGGAAATCTAGTAAAAAAATATTTTTCGTGGTGAATTCAAAATTGCTTTGTCCTTAATATTAACAACTTTTCTGGTGTTTTAAAATTGTCCTAGGATATATTTTACTACAGACAGCTTTCGCAATAGTTTGATTAAAAATTTAAACATTAAAAAACTGAAAAGATTACTGCATTATTTACACTCAGATAGCAACATAGCGGTGTAGACTTGCACGTTCCCGTTTAGTGTCATTGTTTGTTAACTTTATTTTTAGATCTATTTTAATAAAACTGTTGAAATTATCTTAATATGATTTTAAAAAAAATTAATACTTTTTACTAAAAATTAAGCAGTAGCTATTCAATTTAAAAAAAGGATAAATCTGCTGAAGCAGCCTTATCTGTTAAATCTTTTTAATTTTATTAATTCTGCTCTTCTACATTAATGCAAGTAGGGACATTTTAATAAGATCACTCCAAGGCATAATCGTAGTAAACGTAAAGGGAATATCTGCATGTATTGATTTCAAGGTGCAAAAATCGTGATATTTATATAAAAATCAAAAAAAATCGATTTATTTGATTTAAATCCGATTGTTTTGATTTAATCAGTTTTTTTTTACTTAAAAAGTTTAATTACCCCTAGTGCAGAATTAATTTTTTATTTTATATATGGATTTCTGTAGAAGTACAAATTACTTTATAATGTGTCGGGTTTAAATAAGTATACATGGTAACTAAAAAGTAATGCATGTCTGTAACTTCGTAAATAGTGATTCTATGAAAAAATAGTCTTAATAAAAGTTGCTTATTAAATTTCCAGCGCATACTTCGTTTATATTCAATTTTTTATATGTTTTGCTATTTGGTTGATATGGTACCAAACTCTTGTTTTGTAAATTAATAGCACCGTATTTTTTTCACGTTTTGGATTCTAGTTTCTCTTTCTAGTACAATATTTTTGGACGAAATACCTTTTGAAATTTAAAAAGTCCTAGATCTCATGGTAACCGAGTAACAAAATGTGTAAAAAATTGAATATTGACAAAGTATGCGCTAAAATTTAACAAAACTGTTATTAGGGCTATATTTTTATAGAATCAATATTTATGAAGTTATACACTATGCATTACTTTTTACTCACCCTGTATAGTTTTATTTAATTCTATTCTATTCTAAGGTTACTGCTAAATTGTGAACATCATTGTACTAATTGGAAAATTTCACATGAAAATGACACCCCACTCAATTACTCGCACCCTCATTGATTTAAAATTTTCTTGTGTAGACTGGAATAAAATCTAATGCAACAAAATCAGTAAAGTCGAGAGTACTCAACCTGTGCGAAGAAAATCCTAAAATAACTGTCGATGGTCTACTATCCGCTGTAGGATGGGAATATATGCGTACACCTGTGAATTCTTTCAGAGATGGTGGCAAACAACTAGCTAGTCAACAAAATGGTTTTCAAATGATTAATCCAACGGAACAGTGGTTCCCTGGTAAGTTTCCTTTCCATCATTAATCGGCTTTGATCTTATTAATAGGAAATAATTAATTATTATCATTACAATTTTGTAATCAGATGAATTTCCTGTGAGAACAAATACAAGTATTGATTTGAGGCGCAGTTAACAATTAAAATATTTAATTGATTGTTAAAGGTTGTTGTGCTGCAGTGAAAGCTATATTGTTTTCATAACATCACTTCAATTATATGCAAATACTTACATAAATTTTCATAAATTGCATTCTTGCATAAGTAAAGACATGTTCTAAATTCCTTCGAGAACTTGGAATTAATTAAATTTTAACATTCCTGAAGGTTACGCATGTTTCAAGTCATAAACGTGGTATGCAGTTAAATGAAAGCCAGGCAAAAAAATTTAGATTTATAAGTTTTTAGTTTTCTTTTTATTCTTAAACAATTAAAATACAAATAATTAACTACAGGCATTAAATTAAAAAAAAAACTAATAGAAAGTTATAGCTATATTATTAAAAACTCTTTTTGTGACTTATATTAACCCCTTTGCTCCCAGGACGCCACATATGGTGACATACCCAGTGCGGTGCAATATGTGGCGGTGCCTGAAATACTATTGTAGGCAGAGTAAGCTTGAGGTAGGAGCAAGTGAGGAGCAAGTATATACTTGCTAACTTGCAATATCTGCAAGCTTCTTTCACTCTTTCTGTTCAGTGTTGCTAGATGACAGGGAAATCCCTTTTTTTTCGAGTTATTTTAATCAATGTTGGTAAAAAGAGAAAATTTCCAAAAAAGCAGGAAATTTTAATAGAATCTGGAAAATGTTTGTAAGGGAAAATTAACAAAATCGAGAAGTTTTAATAAAACTGTAAAAAAATTTCATGAAACTTACGTATGACGTGCGTTATTTATAGTGACTGCCAGGAATGCTCTCCTACGGAAACTTGGAAATATTTCCAAAATTACGTTCCAGGAATTTTAATCATAAAGAAGCTCACCTTCAAAGCAATGGGAATATTTCAAGAATATTTCCAAAATTCCTAAATAAACTGTATAATATGTAATAAATCGCCTAAAACTACCACATGGTTTTAACATACAACCTCTCACGTTGTTTACAAAACATTGGTATTGGATAAACAATAAATACAAAATTTAAATATTAGTTATTAGATTACATATTACTATACAGGGTGTTCGTAATTATCGGGGCACCTTTGGTAACTTCATTATTGGAGCTACAAAGTCGGTTAAATTAGGAAAGCATTACAGTTTTTTGCGCTGATTATGATGCTGTATTGAAAACATCAAATCATCTCCTTTTTAAGTTATTTCATAAAATAGTTTTGCTTAAAATTAAACATCCTGTATATTTTTGCATATTCTGAAAGAAAATTTAATTCTGAATAAAAAAGCTCTAATGCAATAGTAACCTAAAGTGGATAATAAAAAAGTTATTGGTAAAATTCTTTTTCGGCTAGCATCAAATTGCTTCATAGAGACGTAATTTGTTGCTAAACGCCATAACTTTTTTATTATTGTCTTTAGGTTACTACTGCATATATTGTACAAACTTTTATATCCAAAATTTAATTTTCTTGTAGTATATTCAAAAATATACAGGGTTATTCATTTAAAAAATTTTGTTTTTATGAAGAACTCGTAAACGCGACCTTCATTTGTTTTTTTTTATTACAGTATCGTAATCAGCGCAAAAAACTGTAATAATATACTAATTTAACTGACTTTGTAGCTTCTATAATATCGAAGTTAGCAATGGTGCCCCAATAATTTCGAACGCCCTGTATTGTATAGTAATATTACATGCATTTTTTTCGTTTGTACTGTACAGAAGAAAAAAAAGGGAATTTCATATAATATTTTAGAAATTAGCATTTGGCCTCTGCAAAGGGAATTTTTGGGATTGAAGGGGGTAAATATTTGGTTACCCATCTGGCAACACGGCTTCTGTTAGTATTTATACTGAGTTGGAGGAGTGCTGTTGTTCCTTGGCTTGCTAAAAATGAGTGATTCTTCCCGTAACGAGCCGCCTATGTATTTTTTTCAAAAAAAATAATTGAATACTAGTTTAGTTATCTTACGCCTATTAGTATCGTAAACTATAAAACAAGATCGAAATTTATGGTATTTTATTTGTCATAAAATTGCGCATTATGAAAAATTTTTATATTTTTTTCCCAGCAACTGATGTTTAAATATGATGCTTAAATGCAAAAAGCTATTAAAGAAACTTAATTTTTTCACTAACTGCATCTGGAATAATAAAGCAGATACTAAATTGATTGTGTGAGCAGTGGGGTTAAATTATACCATTTTAAGAAATTTTTAAAAAACGTTTTGTCTAATTTTCAAAAAATTTTTCTAGGTATCACTGAGATGCGTAACACATTAACCGACTGGGAATGGTGCTATGGCAAGACTCCAAAGTTTAGTGTTACAAAATCATTTGCTATTCCTGCTCAATTCCTAAATAATTTTGATTCAGTCACCGACAATTTACGGGTTACAATGATTGTGGAGCAAGGCAGAGTTAGCGATGTGACTCTATATGTGCCACCTGGCTTGTCTAGTACCGGCTTCAGTGGCGAGGCTAAAGTTATTACTAGTCTGAAAGGTCATAAATTTACAGAAGATGCAATCAACTCTTTGGAATGGTCGTTGAGTGGAAGCGAGTATGGCTTGGTGGATGATAAAGATAAATTTGTTACAGAGTGCGTTCGACAGGTCATGACCTCGGTGTGATATTGTGCTGACAGAAAGGACGGATAGTGTCCTTCTGTCATATCGTTAATCATTTTTAATACGCATCATATTTTTATTTTACCATATTTTGTACATAAGTTATTCAAACTAATTACCAAGCTCAAATGTGAAATTTTGCGACGTTAAAAATAAATTCTAAATTTAAATTTTGACGCAATTTTAGATTATCACTGATTAATCCATGTCAGTTTATTTATAATTTGCTTTTTTACATTATTTCTGAGATCACAAAAGCTATTTGTAATATGTAATAATAATTGATTTTTTCCCAGTGATGTGAGTCTCGGTATTTTACCAATCGGTAAAATGGTAAAATGGTATTTTACCGGTAAAGTAAAATCACATTTTACCGGTAAAATGGTAAAATCATTTCGAATTGCCGCGCGCAGGCGCAGATATTCGTCGTACTCCAAAACAAAACATTATTTTTCTTGGAAAGGGTCAGAAATGTTTTGTGGTAGGTAACCTAAATAAAGATTAATTTCTTTAAACCAATCATATAATATAATAATAATATATATTAAATATTTTTTATTTTTGTTATTAAAAGTTACATCAATTACATTTACTAAGTTTGTTTAACTTTATGTTTATATGTATAAGTTTATTTTATCTAAATGTTTATTGCGATTTATATCTTCATATTTTTTATTTTCGTTATCACATTTTGCTTTGTATTTAATTTAGGTATACTTTAATAATTATAACTGTAACTATAAGTTACATAACCTTATATTTTTATAAACTATAAATAATTGTATTTTTGTGTTTTGGTATCGAGTATTAAGTAGACCTGTCGAGTATCTAGTATCAAACTAAATGGTTTTTCATAAGGAATTCACTGACATCACTTTTTGACGTGAAATTAATTTTACCGGTATTTTACCGGTATTTTACCGGTAAAATAATGATTTTACTTACCGTTTTTTATTTTACCGGTAAAATCACATCACTGTTTTTTCCCCAAAAATCACATTGTTGTTTGTCAATTTTAGTAGTAGTTATCTAAAATATTATCTAATTTAAAATACAAGGCAAACGAAAATTTATGAATTTCTTCAAGTTTCATGAAATTCACTAAATATTAAAAAAAAACGCTGTAATATAAAAAAACAAATGTGTTTAAAACTCAAATGCTTTAAGGGTTTGGCTCTAGACCACCCACCGATATTTTAAGCACATTTGTTGTAGACAAGGTTGTGATCTGTGAGAATTATTTGTAAGAAAATGTATTTCTGTGCATGGTTATAAAATTGAATATGCACAAATCTGTAATCATGTGTATATAGTCGTTTTTGAATACGGAGGTTTACTACGTCTTTATATAGGCCTGATGAAGTATAATGGTTCAAATTTCAACTCATTATTTTTATCAGGCTGTTAAATTACTTTATTTTGCTTTTGTTATGACCTTTCCTAGTGCCATTTTTGTTTTATTTTTAATTAGTTTTAGTTAATAACACCGTCTTTGACGGTCAACAAGAATTAATCATATCATTTATTTTTAAGTTATTACTGATGATACTTATACATTTAAGTTTAAATTGGTTTTCATCTGCGCTTATGTGTAACGCTAATTTATGTTAACAATTAACGTTACAATGTGTTCTTTGAGGATTGTTTTAGTAATAGGTTTGCTGATTTCTTACGCATTGTAGAGAAATTAAAAGTGATATATAATTTTGATAATTATTAGTTCTGCAGATGTTGTGCCTTATATAATATGTAAATTTATATGTAATAAATGGGATGAATTTTCCGTAATTGTTCTAATTATAATTTCCTCATATCTCCAGAAAGCTTGGTCAAATTTTGATGAAAGTTTAAATGTGGAGCCATTACGAAAACAAACTAAACAGGAAGTGGAAATTAGAGAGAATTTAATAAAAAAATTTAAGTACCAACTAGTTTTTTCTCAACTCGCTAGCCTTAAAAATTTTGATCTGATTTTCTCAAAATTGATCTTAAAAAAGTTGGAAATGTAATAGTCCTACTAGAACACAATGTTATTATACAGGAAGTACAGGCCATAGCATTTTGACCATATTTATTAGTTAAAATCAAGGTAGGTTGCCTACAGAATTTTATCAAATTACATGCCTGTATTATTATACTCGAAATAAGCTAAAATTACAAACGTAGTCTGAATTTCATAAAGGTAAGGGCAATGTAGTTATCGAGAGTTCAATTCCCAGATAATGTTTTTTTTTTAATTATTTTTTTATATTCTATTTATGTTGCTACGGCATTTTTGATAAATTCAGAGCGATTAAGGTATTATTTTTTGAATTATTGTAAAGAATTCATCATTATTATCACATATTGCTGTGTATTTTTAATAGAGAATGCAATCGAGTGCTATGATAAAATTTTCTTTTGTCATAAACACAGAAAAACTCATAAATTACGCTTTTCTTTACACGAGTAGAAAAAAAATATTAAAAATAGTTTTTTTTTAATTAAAATCGATTTTTTGATAGCAATTGATTTTTTTATTTTAAATGAAAATTCATGTTTTTTAAATAGAATTTACATATTAGGTGATTTTTTCTATAACAAAACTGTCGATTTAAATGCATCCTGGTGTCAAGGGGTGTCTGTAGAGTGTACATTTGTGAGTTTTGTTCTGGGTTTTACCACATTTACATTTTAAGGAAGGCAAGTTAGCCGTCGGTCCCGGTTGTCATAATATCTTTGGCAATTGTAAACCATTTAGTGGAACTTCCTTCCCCTTTCGACGGGTAAGGTCAGCCTCCTGCCCAGTATACATGCAAAGAAGGCTCACAGAACCCAAACTAGTTAAGGGTGTAGCCGTATAGGAGCAGGCAACAAAAATTCCCAACCAGGTGCTGCACAATGCAAATTCCTCGGCAAGTTAGAACCTGCAGATTGGTTGGGTTAGCTATTAAGCGAAGTAAACAAAAGGCAGCCCAAGGAATGAAGGACAGCAACGACGGTCTAGTCAGTCCGACACCCGCACTAGTGCTAAGCGGTAGTTTTATTTTACTTCACGGCATTTTGTGTACTTCATTATTGCTCATTGTTAATTTTATTAATAAACAAATATATTAACTCGGCGATTCTAATTTTATAGTTATACAATTAACTAAAAGGGTATTGAACAGGCCATTGGCCATAAGAGGAAGACGAAGAAGACGTTTTAACTGATTTTTTTCAATAACAGAACTTTCTGTCGATTTAAATGCATCCTGGAATCAAGGGATGTCTGTAAACATTTGTGAGTTTTGTTCTTGGCTTAATGGTCTTACAATTTAAGTAATGATTTAAAAAAAAGAAATGTATGCCGAGCACGCAAGTTCTAAGTGAAATTTAAAATTGTTCTAGTTGGACTAAACACACCGCCGTTGATTTACACTAAGTGTTTCTTGTTAACTAGGTAGGTATGAGAAAATTTTTAACCTAAGCGCCACTCGTGTTGATAATTTGAATTACTGTAATGGCCGCCAAGAACAGTAATAATTGAGAACAGATACACGCACCTACACAAGGTTTTTTAACACGAGTATTGCTAATATCTGTTGTAAAATAAATATTGAAAGCGCTAAAAACAAATTTCCATTACAAATTGTTGAGTGTATGGTTGCCATAGCTAAAGTGACTTATTTATTTTTCATTCAAAAACGGGACGTATTTTAAAAATTAAATAAAAATCGATAAAAACATAAAATATTGTACCCAACAGACTTTATTGCTTAAATTGTGAATAAAATATTAAAGAACACGTTCAGTTTATTGGTTTATTAATGTCATACTTATACATACAAATGAACAACAAAAGAAAAACAAATAAAAAATTACTATCAATATTTTAAACTCATTTATATTGCTCTGAATTTGTTTTAATAATGCAGGTGATGACTTCAAATAAGTATAAAACTTTTGACAAGATTGATTTATATTGCTGCATCCTCGTCCCCCAATGGTTCGTTTTTGTATAATGAAGCTGGTATGCACTCCATCTCCGTTGTAGGAGCAGCTTCATACTTTGCAAGCGCTGCAGTTTTTTTCACTTTCCAGTAACATTTTACGTCTGTCGAAGAAAACTTTTCAAATTTTTCTATGTCCGACCTGTAACGCACAACACCAAAACCGATAAAGCAAATGTTAATTTTTTACTTTGTGTTTTATAATTAAATATAACGTATACAACCTTGTGCACGAGCGCACTCGTAATTTCATATAATTATCACGGCGCTCCACACTTCCACATGTAAATATATGATTACCATTAAGAACAGCTTCCCCTTCAATAATACACCGAGAACTTGGACTTGCTTCTGAATGCTCAAAGAGCGATTTTAAAGATAAAATTTTCATCTTCAATGATCCTGAAAAATAAGAATTTAGTAGTCAACCAGCTTAAATAAATCAACAATGAATTCTGCTACCTCCACCTCTACTTCTTTTATTTCCTTGAAGTTAAATGCATCCAAGTTGTATTGCTTCATATGTCCAATCCAGATTTTAACAAAACCTCATATTTTTTTCAGTATTAATGGAATGTTACCATTTTTGGGGAATTGTTAAACGAATTGAAATAATTTTCAAAACCGTTTAAATAATGTTTACTTAGTCGATTTTTAACTGTTTTACATAATTTGCAAACAAGACAAATTTTATTTGATACACAGGTAGGCAAAAAATTGTATCATACAAAATGACTGACAAAACTAATATCACAGCGATAAAAATACACAACAGTGTTAAAAAATAACATAAAATTCTTCCGATGATTAGGACTGAACTGGTATGTATAGTCTTTAGTTTAGTGTCCAATATATAAATACCCCAATTGATTAGGCTATTATTGCAAATATTTTATTTTATTAGTTATAGGTACTTCTATACCAGCAAAATTCTTATAGATACAGTAATTACACTTTATTGTTAAGCACTCTTCATAAGAAAATAAATAAGCACAAAGAAATAATAAGAAACATTTATTAAAACTTCAAATCACAAATAATAATGACATTTATATTGAAAAAGAAACTAAAAATTTGAATTGTTGGTTGAAACGTAAATAAAAATCAAAATGCAAAAAACACATGCGTGAGGTTCATATGTTAATATTAAATGAAATAATCTACCTTTAATAGACTGCTTCACTTTTAAAATACCTTACAGCTTATTACAACAACAAAATAAACAGAATGCAAAAACACCTTTAAACAAGAATTATGAAAGGCCTTCTGCAAAAATAAAAATGAACTTCCTTTCTAACAGTTTTTGGAATGTCAATCAAAATCTAAAAACTGTTTCAAATTAGATAACCAAAGGATGAACCTCGGATAACAAAACAAACCAATCTCGGATAATACAACACATTAATACATGAAATAGAACATAAACTAGAAAGTACAGGTTAATTAAATCTTACAAATACGAACTATCACGCTCAGTTGCCTATCGGCCCTTTACAAAAATACATGTGCCTTCGTATTATTTTTACATTAGAATAAAGTAAACAAGCACACGCAAACAGTTAAAATAACTACTGCAGCGTATATAAAAATGAAGATAAATTCTTATAATACATATTTGTAAAGTATTCGGCCCTGTACAGTATTTATGTACATTAAAATAGAATAATCCAACTATCTACTGATATTAACAAGAAATAAACTGAGTGTTATACTTTGTCTTCAAGAAGTTTCTACAGAATCCTAACACTTTATCAGTCTTAATGCATAAAATTTGCTTAAGCAAAGCCGAAGCCTTCTGAACACTCATGGATGGCCTTTAGCAGGTAGGTGCGCAACTTTTCAGAAGTTTCATACACAGGCAAATCGAGTTGATTGAAACTGTAAAATAAATATGTTTCACTTAACACCCTAATAAATGTTATTACACAAATAATGCAGTGGCGGCCCATAAGAGAGGCAACGTGGGCAACACCCTCCCCACCTAGCAAACAATATAAATATAAAATATTCCACTTTTAAAACCTATTAAAACGGTTTAAGTTTTACTACAAGAGAGCGATGTTTTTAAAAAGGATTGTGCGTTAGCAACACTAGCATACACGTCGCAACACTTCAGATATGCACGTCCAAGTGGGTAACCTCGTTTTTAAAAAGCGATCAGGCCTACATATAAAAAAGATAAACCATTTAAAAAACCACATCAGAGGGATTTATGCCATGACAGCTGAGATCAAAAAAACAGAAGAGGTTGCCATATTTTATATTTATTTAACATCGGTGTATTTCATTTCATGTTGCAGACTTACAATTTTGTCTACGCTATTATCGGGAAGCTCATGTTATCGAATAAGCAAATGTTTTGCGGGATTGCAAGGTCAATCGGACCTAAACACACGAATTAATCATCAATGATAACAGAGAAGAGTTTACAGAAGCTCTTAGTGCCATGGCAGTGCTATAGCGGTCAACTATTTCATTAGCACATTTCCAAAATTGGTAAAATTATAAATAATCTGTACTGTACCACCAGTGACAACCATCAAAAATGAATATTGTTTTTCAACTCTTAAATGTGAAAAAATATTTATGACACACAAAATACCAGTGCTGTCGACTGGTTACAGTTTACCAGTTAACTGGTCAATTTTTTAAAGAAAACCGTTGGTTAACAATTTTCTAAAAACCAGTTTGAAACCGGTCTGTACAATCTGTCTGAAAAAACCGGTTTCAGTGCGTTCATTAAACTGTTTTTAACATGATCACTACTCAATTCAGTAATTTTTCTTCATATGGCGATATAGATACGAAGAATTAAATTTAAATGATTATAAATAAATACACAATTATTGATAAACAATAAATACACAAATTACTGAATTGACTAGTAATTCCCTCAAAACTAGTTTAATGAAGGCATTGAGAACCGGTTTTCAGACTGGTTTTAAGGCAGGTTTTTCAGCCAGGTCCTTTCAGACTAGTTTTATGGACCGTTTTTCCGACTGGTTTTTAGGCTGATTTATCAACCGGTTTGCAATGATTTACAAACAGTTTTTTTTTGAGAACCGGTCAAAAATTGCAAAGCCAATTAATGGGTTAAAAATGTTTTTTTTTTACTGCACTACAAAAAACTCATTCAAAATCGACAATTATAATAACAGTGATTGACCGTTTCGTGAATCAGAAATAAAGGCGTATAAATTTCATTTATAGAACTGTTAATTAAAATGTAAGATTTTAGTTCTAAACTTGTATCGCTCTCCGATAGTAGATAGATGTTCATGAGCTGAAGCAACGTCACGAATTTTTATGAAAAATAGAACTACTCTTACCAAGTATGAGCTGAAGGCAAGCGATCCGTAGAACGATCATCTCGATGAATTTGGAACTTCTGGACTCCATTCATACCCTCCAAATGCGCAAAACCTTGCAAAGGAACTTTGGAAGTTCCAGTGACAAACTGAAGGAATTTCGCTCTATCTGCTTGATCGAACGAACGTAGAGCCCTCCAGAACCACTGAATCTAATACAAAAAAAATATCAGTAAATATCAAATTATTGCTTATATTATTATAAAAATTGACGAACATTTTATAAACGAGATGAAAGAAAATGAAAACACAAAAAATTTTTTAAATACCTGTAATGAGTTGCTTTGGTATTTGTGGTATTCAGTATTAGACTTCAAGTCATCAATATCTACATTAGGCAGTCCAGAAATAAGCAATTCCAATTCTTGCTCATTGAAAATTGAAATTAAACGCTTGGGAATTATATCGTAGAATCCCTCCAAGAAAGCATTTAATCTAGAAGAAGTAAAAAATAATGAACACAATCAATGGTAGTTTTAATTTAATTTTAATAATATAGCAGAGTACAAAAAATCGTGGTATTTTTATTTAAAAATCTAAAAAACATAGATACTGCCTGCAATGTTTTTGTTTAATATTTTAATAACAAGTGTAAACGTAATAATAGACAAACACATGTCATGTATCTTAATTTTTATTTATAATTATTGTTTTTTAAAAAGATCAGTCGCATCTCCGCAATTATATGATCTTTTGCCACCCCACTTATCCCCTGGGTTGGCATATAGGTGACAGCTACACAATGCGTCTACCCCCTTACCCCAATCCCGTGTGCACTTTGCTCAACTTGCAGGTTTGCTAGTATCACTAAAAACATCACAGAAAGCATAAATAGTGACATTCCACCATCTACAATATTAGTATTGAACAGTCATTAAAACTTATCGGAATGCTACTATTTATGCTCCCAGGTTTCTAGTGATAAAGTGCACACAATGCATATGTGTGAAAAAAAAATATTATCTTTAGAATTAATTTTTTAATTTATCATCATGGATGCAATGTAACATGAACTATATAACTAGTAACCCTTTTGTGTAATTGCATTCTATTCTAAGCTTAGTGCTGAAAAATTCCACATGAAAACGACACCCTACTCAAAAACCAATTGATTTTAATCAATGATTTTTTTATATAAATCCTTTGATTTAAATCAACTTGATTTCAATCTTTGCACCCTGTAACACAATAATTTTAAACAATCGGCTTATTCAAATACAAAATATTAATTAACTTGGATATTAAATAACTTACTGTTGCCTAATAGCACCTGTCATCTTCATTTGACAAGATAGTCGGATATATTCCATCTTATTCTCTTCAGTAACTGGAACATTTCTTCCATCAGGTATCAAATCACGGGTTTCGGTAACACCGAATTCATTGATTTCAGTGCTAAACGAAAGTTCATAGCCAAGATCATTTATATTATTTTCCATAAGATACACCAATCCCCTATAAAAGCTGTAGTCTTCGCTTTCCATATCTGTATACTTTACAGGTATGCCCAAAATGTGCTTGTAAAACGAACGGGTAAAGTAACATTCTAGCAGCTTGTTATCATAGATTGCTTTCGCTACAAATTTGAATTAAAATTATATAAAAATTTTAAAAAATCACATCTTACGTACCAATAACACGACCAACAAATTTGTAATAGCACAAGTGGTTAGGGTTATAGTGGCTCGCAGGGTTAATCATGTAAGTGACACGATCACCAGGAGAAATAGTGAACAATGCATACATCGGATTAAAAATGTCACGTGAAA
Organism: Ctenicera cuprea; assembly: GCA_958336395.1. Classification (NCBI taxonomy): domain Eukaryota; kingdom Metazoa; phylum Arthropoda; class Insecta; order Coleoptera; family Elateridae; genus Ctenicera; species Ctenicera cuprea. The sequence goes on from OY284496.1 coordinate 3,834,790, forward strand.
TAATCATATACCATTCCCTCAACAAACCTCCAGCGTCTTGCCCTTCTTCCTCTGTAAACATTAAACAACATAATAGCACAACTTGATTCTGAAAAAATAAATACAATTTTTTCATACCTTCAAAAACAATATAAAATCGATTCTTCCATTCTTCTGGAGTACGGCGATATAGTTCTCTGAAAGAATCTTCAAACACATGACTTCTACGCACATGAATAGCCGTTTCTTCGCGACGAAGACCTTGATCCAACCGCTCCAACTCTGTTCTGAAGTATTTTCTTTTGACATCAAAATCTAAAACTTTAGTGTGATCAACCAAGACAGAGAAAGGACCATCAGACAAATGTGCAGTTGTTTGTCTTAAAATCTGATTTAGTACGGTTCGGTGTTTTTCAGCAAAATTGAGGAACTTAAGTTGATCAGGAGGCACATTCGGCTTAGAACTTCCATCCAAACTTGCACTACTGTGATCGGGCTCCAATGTATTTTGGCTACTACCCTGAGAGGACGTGTCAGACTCTTGCATCGAATTGGCTAGTTTTGCGGCTTCTCGATCGGTTGCTCCCTGTTGGGGAGAATGAACCAAGAAAAATGCTTCCACTGCAGGCTGTAAAACAAGCAAGAGTACAGATTTTTAATTAAAATTACTTAATCAACTTTTGCTAAATATGTGAAGAAATTATTTATACCATTATAGACAAATAATATGTTCTAAAAGCCGACATACCTGTAGCACTAGGACGGCATGATCATCCGGAGTATGCTCCAATTCTAAAAGGCACAAACTTAAAGTATCCCAGAGGTTTTCAAGATTACATAACTGATCACTTAATGCAGGGAGATGTGGGTGTTGCACGCTGTTGTTACCTGTTGATACATTGATTACATAAATAGTACATAATTTGAAGTAAGTATGAGAATTAATCATTTATTTAAAGAAATAAAAAATATAAAAGGCTTACTTTGTTGTACGGTATTATTCGTTTCAGACTGTTCTTCTGTATTCTCTTCAGCTTTTTTCTTTTGTCGTTCTTCTTCTTCTGAAAAATTAATAAAAACCATTATTAATCAAGGTTGCCGTAGGAACCCCCAAAATATATAAGGATATTCCAGAGTTTATTTTTTTCAAAAAAAGGTCATCACTAATGTAAAAAAAAAATGAAATTAAAAAGCTTTTAAACTGATGATTCCACCCTTGGACTCGAATTTCAAGTTTAAATTTACAAATCAAATACTTTTAATTCCAACTTTAAATTCAGATAACGATTTTTAATACAGAATTTGGAACTTAAAAGTCTGATTTCCATGTTTAACCACAATTTTGGGATTTGAAGTTTTAAATTCACTTTAAACTGGTAGTTAGTTACAAGTTTAAAACTAGGATAATGATGTAAAAAACGGGCAAAACACGTAGCTGATACTTTCCATATTTTTCAAGTTATATTCTCGTGCCAATAAATGAATGAATAGCATTATTTTGTTTCAACAAAAATTAAAGAAAAAAAAATTCTTAAAAATGTAATGCCCAGCGAGAATTTGTACTTGGAAGCCTGTGCAATAGGACTTCATACCGTAACTGTAACAATAGTAGCAGCGACTAATCTGCACGGAAGCAAGGTAAAGCACCCTACGAGTGCTATTGCGCTTCAGAGATCGAACCAAAAATCGCTGTAAATACTTTATTTCAAAAATTATCAAAAATATGCAAAAATGAAAAATATATTTTTTAACTAGAGCTAAATGATAGGCATAGTAAAAACAACATAACTTCCAGAAATGCGTTTTTGAGATTAAAAAGTATCAAATTTTTTCTTAATTTTTAAAATAGTTTCAAATTATTTGTTATCCTAATAAATTATTTCAAATAGTCTATTAAACTGTTGAAAGTTCATAACGATTGGAGTTTGCATTTTTGAATAAATAATTAATCAATTATAATTTCTTCAAAAATTTCTGTAGACGTCGGAGTAAAATTTGAAAGATTAGTAAAAAATAAACTTGTAAGTTCACTGCAAGCTCTATCGGCTAACAAAGTTATAAAAAAAATTATGTAGCAGTTTGTGAAAATTGATTTTTTGAAAATTTCTAGTTTGTAGTGGCCTTAATGTTCAAGTTCAACATTCAGAGAAACATTTGATTTTAACAAAAAAATCTACAGCAACAAACTGTCTAATTTCCGCTTCGGAAAAACTACCTGCAACTAAAAAAACTTCCACATATTAAATTGGATAAAAATCGGTCAAGCGGTTCCGGAGATATAGGGGAGTGAACGCATTATTGCTGAAATTCTGTGGAATCATTAAAATATATAAAACAGCGCTACAGGCCAGAAGGCCTTTGGCTTACCGAATCATTAAAAGTCTTGAACTTAAAAACTTTGAAATTTTAATTTTTGGATCCAACTATAAATTCAGACTTCAGGTCTAAAATCAGAATTTTGTCATAATAATTTTTAGATTATTGATGCGCTCTCTTCTCTGTATTAATACATTACTGTATACCAAAGTGGGTAAAATAACTTCTTTGAACATAATGGTTAATAATGTTACAAAAATTCCTATCCGTTTAAAAAAGTTTTTTCCTTACCTTTTTTAAGTCCTTTTTTAATTGCTTCCCGAATTTGCACAATTACACGGAGAACTCGTAAAAAGAACAACTGGCTAGAGGTTTTCGAAGTTAGGGGAGCCATGCAAGGCAGCTGCAGGTCATAAGAAGCTTTGATTTTCGCTGAAGCAGTAATTACTACAGTTTCTTTGGTGAATCTATTAGCCACGACTCCTTTGGATGAACTAGGACTTGCATCTTCTTGTGCTTTACGTTTTTGAACTTTATTTAATTTTCGTAATTCGTTAAACATGCTTTGAATTTGTTCTCTAACTACTTCACCTATACGCATTGCACCGTTTAACAGGAGATTAAGAATCTAAAAATTTAACAATAAAATTAAAAAATCAAAAGAGTTGTCCAACTTACCACATAACTCATATCAATGGAACAATTTGCTAAATTTAACAATAAATTAGTAGCGTCTTCCAGTCCTTCCTCAGAGCAGCTCTTGTAGGTAAGAACATTAACAGCCAAATTAAGGGCACTTTCGGGAGCTGAAACGCTTTCGTATCTTGGCGACTTTGATTTCTGAGACTTTTGAGGAGCAACATTTTTGCTTAACTCAGGCATACCCGTAGTTATCACAGAGAGTAAACGAAGCAACTTGTCAGTTAGCTGAGTGCTACGGTATATAACAGGTGAAGACAACATACAGAGTAGTTGACCAAAGGCTGATTGTTCGAAGCTCACGCAAGTGTTATCAACTTCGCTGCACAAACTTAAATTGCTGTGAGTCTTTGCCAGGCTCTTTCCTTTTTTAGAACTTGCTGAATCCAATTTTAACAACATTTCCCAAAAGTCTGTGCTTTCGTTTTTATTTTTAGAAGGAGACACCGCATTTTTATTTTTTTCTTCTTTATCATCCTTTACCTTTAAAGGCAACAAACATGCAGGGAAGTTCTTTGATAAGGATATAAACAAATCTAGTGCATTTCTGCAGACTACCGGAGCTGCTTGAGGATGTATAATAATGCTGGAAGAATTGGAACGATCACTTCGTTTTCCCAAAGCACGGTTAACAACAAAGACATTGGCATGACATCCGAGAGCAGCTTCCATGCGGATATTCAACCAATTAGCGCCATTTCCAATGTTCTTGGAGTCCGTAAGCAACTTGCTGGTTAATGGACCTGGTTTCGGAGTACGTCTTGCAGGTCTGCTTAGATTTTCATCAGATCTGATATGAACACTTCGATCAATTATTGACAATAAAGCCTTGATGATCCAATCACGAGTAGGCCCATGATAGCAAAGATTTCTAATAACACGATGCAGGCGCAAAGTGTTAAGTTTAGGATCATCAGCAAACAACAATACCAGTAGACAAGATAGCGATTCGTGATCGAGTAACTGCCTTCCACGCATACGCATACCAGCACTTGTGCCTGGAGTACTAGTAATAATTTCTGCACGACTCCATGTACCCCACTGAGCTCGTTGTGGAAGTAAATGCGTATTCAAACGAGATGATAAACGTCCTCTGGTTGAGTGTCGTATAATGGTGGTCAAGTTGCTTTGGAAAAATCGCTCCTGCACTATTTGTCTATTGCGAGCTTCCCAATCGCGGCGTAAAGTTTGAGCTTCTGCTGCTAAATCCGGAGGCAGTGCTGACATTTGAGAGTCTTCCATATCAGACAAAATCTGTAAAAAAATATTTAAACTGTTAGTTCTCTTATTGCCAAGAAGTCATGTGTTATATAAAATAGAAAGTAATATTAAAGAAAAGCAAGATATTGAAAAGTTATACATTGGGGAAAAACCATGGAGAAAAGCCTCCAGTATTAGAGAAAATCATCAAATATTAAAAAGCACACACTTGTAGCACAAAACAATTATACATTGGAAAGAAAAGCATGCAGCAAAATGGTGAACTACATAATTCATAAAATTAGATTATGGTTTAGCTAACCATAGTTCGCAACGATGGTTGTAAAGTCTCGAAAAATGCTCCAGCATCGACTGGTTCATCGGGGTTTGCACGAGCAGCAGCTTGACGTTGCTGCTCTAAACGCTGTTGAGTAAGTACCTCTTCTTGAAGAGCTGGTGGCAAAGCTGCCAAAAATTCTGGACTTACTTCTGATGGAGCACTTGCTGCCACTGGTTCAGCATTAGTTGAAACAGAAGGACGATTTTGTGGTGGATTTAAGAGCCTATATTGCTCCAAAACCTAAGAACAAAAACAGAATATATTTATTAGTTTTCTGTATAAAACAATAAATATAGTAAAGCAAGCGCGACTATGATGGTTGGGCTATATGGGAAGAATGGTAGAAGAAAGAATCCCAAACAGAGCTTTCATAATGCTTTGTAATGATTAGGTTTTAACCTATTTTTGATCTAAATATATATTATATTATTCAGAGAAACTCCAGAAGGAAGAGATAGAAGAGGACGACCTGAAAAGGAATGGTTCCAAGATGTAGGAGTAGATTTGGAGGAATTGAAAATGGAGAACTGGGAATAAATAAAAACATTATGAAAAATAAGGAACTTTAAAGGACCATTGCTTGCATCATTCGGGAGCCCTGATACTTACCTCTCTTCGCATTTCAGGTGGCAATGCTTCTAAAAAGGATGGGTCAACTCCTTCCGGAATATCATCAGAAGATGCAGGATTTCTGACGCTATCTTGCATGACCACATCAGTAGTTGAAATATTATGTACGTCAATCGCAGACTCTTCGTGTTCTTGAGAATGTGATTGGAAGGACGTTGAAATAGTTTCTGGAGAACTAAAGCTTGTACTATTTTCTTGACTCGAAGCACCTTCTTCAACATCAGTGCGCTGTTCCTGATGAATTTGCGTTAAATTCTGGGGCACAGCCTGTTGGGTGTGTGGTACAGGTTGACAAACATGAGTTATTGGAGGATGCCCTATTAGATGTGTTGGTGGGGGAGGCGGCGGCCCCGTGGGCATCGGAGGAGGTATAGGTGGTTGCGCCTGTGCTGCGGAGTGTGCTGGCTGGATGGACGATTCAATAAATGGTGGATGTCCATGAGTGCAAGGTGTGCAAGGCAATGGATATATGGGGCAAGACAAATGTGCAACTGGAAGGGCTGTAGACAAACAACACCTTGGAGGAGGTGGAAGAGGTACTGTTGGCACTCCATGAGAACACAGTGCATGTGGATGTCCATGACATACAGGTTGATGAACATTGGGAATGGGTTGATGAGGTATAGCGTTTTGACCCAAAATGTCATTGAAAAAATTAACGGATGAATAATCTTCAGAAGTTGGAATATAAAGTCTAGATGTCGCATCCATGTGTTCGCTTGGTTGTTCTGCACGATTTGGCAAGTTTGGAATTTGAGGAAATGCGTAATTTTGGGCCGATGGTTGATTTTCATTTACAGTTCTAATTGGACTAAATGTTGGCATATCAAAGGGATTAAAAGGCGTATCTGTTGGCTCTTCAAAGGGTTCCATCTCGTAAGGATATCCCAAATTTCCTGGATCTTGTAAACGTCGGCCGGCTATACCTTCTGAAGCAACACGTTCTACTTCAGACAAATTATCTTGCAAGCCTTGTTCATCAGAAGTTTCATCATATGGTTCCATATTATATGAATAATGTTGATTCTCTGAATCTTGTACATTCCGTCCTGCACCTGCAGATCTTTCACTTTCACTTACGTTAATGCTTAAAGATGGTTCAACTACTTCACCAAAAGGTTCAAGTGAAGGTGGCTCAAGATTGAACGATGACAAAGGAAGAACACCATAAACACACGGGTCTGACTGAAGATGTCTTTCTGTTGTGGCGGGCCTTTCTTGTCCTGCAGAGTTTCCACTGAATGGATTCCCAACAATCGAATCATCAAATGGTACAAGTCCATCATATTCACATGTAGGAGGGTCTGGTAGATTTCTTATTTGCATTAACCTTTCTTCCCTGGATCCTTCGCCTGTAATAAAAATCTGCTTCATAAAAGTTCATTTTGCCGCTATTTCAAACAAAAATAAAATAGGATTAAAAAATAATCAAATGGAAAAAAAACAATTAAAATACACCAAGCTTACGTAAAAAAAAATCACAAATTTAAACAACACTAAGAAGATTAAAGAAATGTTAAGTTGAGTAAAGGGTATGAGGAAACTAAAAAACCCACCACCAGGAGAAGGAATAAAACTCCAACCTTCAAATCTATTAAATTGTGATTCTGAAGTAAAGCTTTGAGTAGTAGGAACAGGTGCATTCTCCCTTGTAGTGGGTATAGGAGAAAATTGAGCTGCATCTAAAACAATGAAATAATTTTTGTATATAACCTTGACAGATAAATAAACACACTTATTTCCTGTGACAAGACTTACTTGGCTGTTCAGAATTTTGTAAAGGATCACTCTCATCTTGTATAATACAATCAGAGCTATGACTGTCCGAATCATTCCCTCCATCATTTCCAGCTTCATTTTCGGCGCTATTGTCCAACAATGACGACAATGGCATAAGTGGAGGTGGTTCTTGGTTATCATTTGTTTTCTTTGTAGCTTCTTGGGCTTTTGCTTTACTTTTCGCCTTTTCTTCTTCATCCTTCTTACGTTTACGTTCAGTCAATTCCAAGTTTCTATGCTTCATTAAATGAGGAATTAATTTATTGCAGACAGAAATAGTGATGTCATATGTGGATTCAATATCTAATAATTTCGATTCCTCGTTCCACCAGTGAAGTACAGATGGAACATGGTTCAAAGTGGCCGCTAAACTTGGACCAAACAAGTACCCAGACTGGTCAACAAAATCAATTTGTTCTTCGTTTGTAGGAATCAATCCAAAATTGTCCATGACTACAACTCGTGCAGTGTCCCGACCACCAGGAGAATTCATTATTTCATTCGTACTTAAGGAGAGATTTTGTGCCACTGGTCCCAATAATCTGAAACAATTAAAAAATTATTTTTTAATAAACGCAGTGTAAATAGTAATTGTCATTTTAATCATTAGACAGAAAATGTAACTGTATTGTGTTAACAATGAAATACATACCTCTGTAAAATAACAGGAGGGTTTGAATTTCTCGGGTTCAACTGCAAATATTGATAACGACGTGCTCGGTTTGTACGTTGAGTACGAGTAGCAGAACTGGTACCATTCTCACTGTTATGACGAGACACAAAAAGAGGGTGGCTTGTGGGTGCTAATAAACAAAAAGAAATTATATATAATTAACAAAATTCTGTGATTCAAGTCGGTTTAAAAGTGCTTACCCTGTTGATCATTCGTACTATTGACATCATCGAAAAGTGGAACAGCAAATCCGTTTTCGTTCCAACGAACCATTCTTGGAAGTGCTTCGTCCAATTCGTGATCAGCATATTGAATCATTAAAATGTCTTCATCTCTATCCACATTCGAAGCTAAATGGAATTCTTTTAAGTTATTTACAATTAAAATCTGTACAACTCAAATTAATTAAACATACCCTCATTATTTTCTTCGTCATCATAATTATTATCGTCGTTATCATCAGCTTCGTCGATGTCATCGTCGTCGACTTCATTATCATCATTGTCTTCGTCTTCGACTTCTTGGTCGGATGCATTGGAATCTGAATCTCCAGAATCAGTGCTCATTAGTTCTTCCTGAAAAATACAAACAAATTAAATTTCAGTCTAAAAATGTAGAAATAAAAGATGAAGTTTAATTTACATCATTGGGCAATACTTACTGTTGCATCTGGTTCATGATCATAACCAAGGTTACCATCATCATCGATGTCCATGGTATGGTGGGTACGTCCTGAAGCTACTTCACTATAACTACGATTAGTTTCATTATTGCCATGGTCAAGAAGCTGATCCATGATATGTTCCAAGACGTTATCAGCTTCTTCATGCACTGCCGAAACTTCTGGATTAGCTTCAAGGCTTGAGGCAACAGCGGAAATATCATGTTCTGTATTTTCGGCATCTTCTATTGCTTCTTCCCCCTATAAAAAAATTATTGATTATAAAAACCACCAAAAATTTAAAAAAAGTCTTACCTGAGCATTAGTAGCTTCAGTGGAAGTAGTACCGCTTTGAGTAACACCTGTGTCATCCAAATTATTTTGTTGCGACTTCTTGTTCATTCTACCTCCAGTATTACCAGTGATAGGTTGATTTACAATTCGGGATAAAGATTCCATAGGTTTCAATGATGAATTGACGGTCAATGGAAAATTAGGACTAGACAAATCCATATAATGAGATATTCTTGCCAAATCATTAAATATTCCTTTACGCAACATGAGCTTAACAATGTTATTAATTTGTCCATTCAAGGGCTGATTTTTGAAAACACGTAGCTGATTCGATGGAGGACAATTTTCTATCATGGTAGTTATTATACCTGTTATCAATTGGACTTGAGTATGCTTTTCAAATGATTCGGGCATAAGAAGAGCTCGTCCTAAGGCAGCTTTAACTTCATTTACTAAAGTTGCCTGAGCATCCGGAGAATGATTGCACGAAGATATCGCTGCAATTAATACTCTGCACATCATAGAACAGTCACGGTCAGATACATTTTCACTAACAGGTAGTAGTTTGTCGAACATGAATGTTAAAGCAGAACAATCCTCTGTAACGAATTGATTGTTACCAGCTTGGTATGTAAAATCTGTAATTAGTTTGGCAATGGATCCATATGAAACTACAGCATCAGCTAAAATTTTCAAAATCGAGTGCTTTGCCAGCATTGGTCTTTTGACCAATTCTTGCTCAACTTTATTCTCCAACGCTGTTTCACTAGGAGTTCTTACTAATCTCACTCTTACAGGTGGTACATGAGAATCGTCTTGGCTATCCATATTTAAAATCTCATTGGATGCTGAAGTGTTACTTAAGAGATCACTAGCTCTTTGGTACATCGTTTCACGAGTAGTCGTAGTGGTCGTGGTGGTTGTTGTAGTAGTCGTAGTAGACGATCTTGACACATTTACTTGAGATGCTTCAGGTGCACTAAGTTCCAATGGTTTTCCCAAAGCATTCAACAAATTAATAACCACTAATATAGACAGATCTTCATCCATTAGAGGAGCATGTGTCCGTGTAGTTGGTTCAGCTCGCATTGGCAAACGTATATCCACGTCTTCAGCTGTTTATGAAAAAAACAAAAAAATGTATCAATTGTTTGCGACGCTTTCCTCGATCTATACAGGGTTTCCCAGCAATGTTTAACTATATGCAAAATGCATGGGAAATTATTCCCTTTTCTATGCTCGCAGGATACTTTGACTAAGAATTTAAACAGTATTAATATATTATTAGCCATTATTGTGCCGTTTAGCCAAAAAGAAAATAAAGCCGAAAGCCAACAATAACATATTTAAAAAAATATGTATTTGCAAACAATTAGAACAAACACAAAATAATAACTTACCTCGTCTAAAGATGGTGCAATCAACTCTCAAAATGTTCTTAGCAACATCATAAAATGTGTCAGCAGAACGAGTAACAGCCCCTCCAATCTGCCGAGCCAAATATATTAGTTCTCTGTAAGGAGGTGGAATCGAGGGTAGCGTTCTTCCTCTAATAACTTTCTCCATTGAATGGGCAAGAGTTTGTGGCCCTTCAAGTGTGTGTCGAATTAGAACAGTCGCAAGTGGTCCATAGCCACTGAACGCAGAAGTTTGTCTCATTTCTAATAAGCAATTAACACCACCATCTCGCACGAATATCTTGGCAAGTTCAAATTCTCTCGTCAAGCGTAAACAAACACGCATAATCGCATGCAAAAGATCTTTGTCAATTTGTAAATGCATAAGTTTAACGCAACTTCTAACAATGCATACTCTTTGTGATTTAGTTAGACTTGGAGCTGGTATACACCGTTCTTCTTCCTTGTCAGTTAGTATAACTTCTTCGTCGATTTCCATAGATTCGGTTGATTCAGGATTGGTAGGATCATATTTGGTTTCATTCGAAAGATGAACTGGAGTCATTGATATAGGTCTATTGTTTCCAGTTTCATCATTACATTGAAGCATATTTCCGAATGTGATTGTGTATCGACGACGACCACAAGTAACTCTGATACTTTGTTCTCCATTCCAATAAGCATCGTTAATTAGTTTGTTATTGGTAGGCGAGTAAGGTGTCCATTTACCTGTGACAAGATCGTACCACTTCCATATACGATTTGTTTTAACATGCATATTTCGCTTGCGCTGAGTACATGTCGCCACCTTTCCCAGTGAATCAAGTAATAGTAAAATGGGAGTCAACCATTTAGGTTCAGTTGTTGTCTTGGTTTCAGTCATACAATGCTCGGCTAATGAAATCAGCTGAATAAAATCATCTACCAAATTTGCTGATCGATGTACAGCAAACCCACATGGAACTCTCATATCAAAGTAGGATGGTACTTCAAAAAACAATGTGTATAGATGGGTGTAATAGCCTAGACGTAACGCCTTTTCTGATTCGCATAACTCTTGCAGCAATTTTGGTGCTTCTGATTTATTACATCGGCTTTGTAGAAGATGTTCACAGTTTTCCTTGATTTTACGAAGTAACTTATCTAGTAGCTCATCTCTAAACTCGGGTCCATTACGTTTCATGATGGTTCCCAACAGCTCACAAACTTTGTATACCGTTTCAGGAATTACTTCAATCAAGTCCAGACATACTTGAAGAGCACCTTTAGCAAAATTATCTATTAATTCTTCTGAAAGTGGAGCTACATCATCATCCACTTCTTCTCTTCTTTTTTCGTTGGTACCTGATGGCCCAGACTCTCCTAGTGACAAGGCGATAGCTTGAATAACTTGATCGTCCTCTGACAGATCTACATCCATCCCAGAAGTACCAGCTCTAAGTAGATGTGGTGGATTCGAAAGCAAGTAGTCAGTAGCTTGTTCAACATTAAGGGTGTGTATAAGAGCTTCCAAAGCATGCTCGCGTGAGAAACCCATGTCCATGAGTTGTCGAAGGTTATCCTGATTAACATCAGTTTCCCCACGACTTCCGCCAGTAGACACCGATGTCGAGCCAGTAGTAGTTTTATCTTCACCTTTGCTTAAACGTTCCTTAATAATTTTTTCGCCTCTCAAAATGTGACGTAAAATAGATAGAATTGATTCGCTCATACGAACTCCATATGTTGGTAATGGTTTCTTACCCCACATTAACATAACAGCTTCAAAAGCCAGCTTGTGGATTTGAATTAAATACCGCAACGGATTAAACGCAAACAATTTTCTCAAAGACATACCGGTAGGTCCAGATGATTTATTCGTCATTGAATGTGGAGAATCTAATATTGCTTTAGGATTTACCATTTTTTCAAGGAGCATCAACCATGCATCTAGGAATTCTCCTGTACCTAAAGAATTTTTAAATATAAATTAAATCAAAAAAAAATGATAGTGGTGGAAATTTTTCCAACTAACGCTACTTCTGAAGAGGGACATCATTAATTTTGGAGGATTTCGGTAGAGCATTATTAATTTTAGGAAACACGATGGGAGAGGGGGCAACTCTAAAAAGGGTTCTCTAAAGATGGTCTATTTGGCAGCCCTGTCTATTATATTTTTCTATCAAGAAATGCAGATCTACATTAATATTCAACAGATAAATCTTAAGTTACTAGTAATTTTTATTGACTTTTGCAGTCATAGTCATAATAGAACATCTTCCTCGATAGGGATTTGAATAATATCTTGGCTGAAATATAGATGCTTTGCGTGTAAATTATTCTCCATATATTTACAGAAAAAATATAGAATCATTTGGGGTTTGAAAGCACAATGCTTTCTTTGTCTATCATCCTGGGTAGCTCAGCTGGGAGAGCACAAGCCTAGAAAGCTGAAGGTCTTGAGTTCAAATTTGAATGAAGGAAAATGTTTTTCCACTACTTTTCAATTATGATCGCCAATAAAAAATTCTATTAATAAGGTCAATTAAACTTAATTTAATTGGTGTTAACCATAGAAAACCTTACCTTCAGGTAAATCGGGATGTTCCAATCCTTGATCCAATTCTATGGTTTTTCCAGCACTTAATGCCCACTTGAAAGTGTTGAAGAAAGTAGCTTGTCCACCAAGGGAAACAAACTTCTGCAGCATAAGATGGTAAGGGTAACGTTTTTCATCGAATAGCATGGGGCTTGTAAATCCCACGCTGCAAATTAAAAATGTCAATTTGAATTTGGGTACTGGACTTGGTGGTAGTCTTTCAAAATTTAGTCCATTAGCCAAAAGGTAATTTAATGCAGTGGCGACAGATCTTGCATACGGGCTAGGAAATACTGGGGCTGAAACTATGTTCTGACCACGTCTCTGACGAACTGGGGTTCCAACGCATAGTTTTACCAGCAAACCAAAAAGCTCAGCAAGGGCACGACCCAACCGAGAAGATGCACCAAGCAAAGGTTTGATGTATTTTAGTTGCTGACTTGTTGGTTTTGTCGTAATTGGCTCGCCATCTATATCCATAGATTGAATCTGGGTTGGATTTGTTGATAAGCCTTCTAAAGCTGACGCAACATTGGCTGTGGTATCGGAATTCGATGGGTAATTACTATCAGCCTAAAGCAAAACTCTATATTAGCAATCAAATAAATATTTACAAGAAAATAAATACGGTAGTTATTAAAACTCAAATTCTTACCCTGTCAAAAACAGGAATATTAAGCCTTTCCATGTCTTCCCGGCCGAAATCACAATCAACAGGGATGGCATCATCGCTGCATAAAGCCAAAAGAAGAGTGCTTTCCCACACAAGGGAAGTATATAATTCAGCTAGGCCTTTCAAAACAGCAAGGCCCTCTTCAGAACCCCAATGCTGTAAGGAAAGTGTACGAATTTCACTTTGTCCAGTTCGGCAAACGTGCACAAACATCAACACATAACCGTGTGCAGCAGCCATAGCGTGTAGTAACGGTGTCGCACTCGCACTATTAAACGCACTTTCTAAATGAGGGGCACTGGCCAGTTCATGTAGAAGTTTTGAACCACTGCTGGAGTCTAGTTGAGAATAGAGAGGTTTCAAAGTTTGTAAAACTTCATTCAATTGTAAAAGTCCTTGTCTAAGCACTCTAGGTTCGTGGGCAAGATTTAATATACTCTTGCAGACTGATGCAACAGCTTGTGCGGAAACTGTTACAGGACAATCCACTGGCAGATTAGGAAGGCCAAGGATTCTCAATAATGGCTCGAGGCCACCCTGGAGTACAAATTCACGACAGTGATCATCCGTCGAATTATTACTCAGAATTGCATCAATAAACTTCATTATATTAAGGATATAATCCACTAACGCAATTGGTGTCTTTTCACTGGTACCACTATTTGATGTTTCTTGCGAGTCATTTTGAGCGTTATGAGATGACGTTGAAGCCTCCTCTTCATCATCTTCTTCCTCATCGGAGGATCCTAAATTTTCAGTATATTATAATTTTTGCAGAATATTTATTTGATACTGACTCGGTGCCTCCATCAAATGAAAACTCCATCCAATTTAAATTTTACGAGATAAACCGTTTAGCGTGATTTTTCAATCGAATGCAACATCTAAAGTCAATCCAATAATTTTGTGGGCTTGAATAAAGTAAAGTAAATGCAAGGGTCATGTTTTGAAGATACTAACGCGATTGATTTGAGTTGACAGATACCGATCAGCTGTTTTTATGTCTACCTATGTTCATGCAGATATTGTTTGCCACAAACTGTTGATGAGGTTTGGATTATTTGTGCAGTAAAGTATTGTTCGAAACTTTAATAAAATGACAACTAATGAGCAGATAAAAAATAAAACTGTATTTAGTGAAAGACGTGCTATTTTATTAATATAGTTAATTAATAAAAAGTATTTGTTAAAATTAATGGATGGGAAATACAAATTATATGCTGTTATTTATAGTTTTTCGCTAAATTTCCTTGTAGACTATCCTCGGTTGTTTTATGAAAGTTGCATGGATTTAAAGAGAATGATAAGTTTTTAAATTAGACGCTACGTTTTTAAATACTAAGCCACCAAACTGGGCATTTTTTTATTGTTCATGGTGTCACTACTGTTTATGTTTCCTGGAATGTTTTTAGGGATAATAGCTAAACCATACGCGCGGCAAAGCGCACATGGGTATAAGTGGGAATTAATAACAGCAGTTTTTTATTTAAAACTGAGCATTTTCCAATTTAAAACTGAGAACTTTTCAATTTAAAACTTAGCAGTTTATATTTTTAAACTTAACGAGTTTAAAATTAGTAATTAGCAAAACATCAACTGCACATTTGACAAAAAAAAATTAGCAGAACCTAAAAACAACTTAGCGCTAAAATACCACCCTTTTTAAAACATTAGGGTTTACCCGAGATATTAATAAGTTCAAGCTTTACTTCGTCAAAGTTCATTATTAATATAAATAAAATAAATAATAATTAATCACTTAAACAGATATTTATTTGTACCTCACGTGTTTCGACATCTTTACATTATTTCATCATTAAAGGTAATATTAAAAGGTTTTACAACTGTACCTTTCTTAAATGATCAAATTGATCTCCTACGTTCACCATTATTGGAAGTTTTGGAATAAAAAATCAAGTCATCTGCAGATATAAACAACCAAGATTAAGTCATCAAATTCTATTGTTCCTATAGAACATTTACTTTTAATCTTACCTTTGATAATGACATGTAAACATGTCGAAATATGTAAAAGGTTCAAATAAGTGGCTGCTGAAGTGATTAATTATTATTTTATTAATATTTACTGGAGACAATTGCACATTAATAATTGCAAAAAAATTACATACTCACTTTCTTTCCATCGGATAATTATTAAAATAATAGGTTTTGTAGGATTGCAAGTAAAGTGAAGTTGTGGGGATTCTTTAAACCGCTAAAGCCTAAATTGACATAAACACTTTAATTTGAAATAAGGACTGGACACATGTGGGACATGTGGAGAGAGTGGGAGAGCAAAAGATGGTAAGGAAAGTGGTGACACAAGACATGGACTCGAGAAGAAGAGGCAGATCACGCAACAAATAGTTGGAGGAGGTGGAAGAGGATTTGCAGAAACTGGGTTAATGGATAGAAGCAGAACACAAGAAATACAGCGACATGGAATAACATAGTTAAACAAGCCCTGGTCCATGTTGGACTGTAGCACGCGCTAACATTATTATTACTGGACACGACTGGATCAAGTTTTCATCCGATGGAGGGGTCAAGATAAAAGTAGTTACTGATGCTGTTCAATACAAACAACAAAAAATTAAATGACAGGCAATAAAATTCAAAAAATATCATCTTTATTGAGACTTTCAGATGTAAACAAATTTTCTCTTACCTTCAGCGTTGTTCGATGGCCTAACAATATTAGTGGGTGAAGTCTCAGATTTACTGTGAGGTCTCCAACAGATGTACTTTGGATCAGTCCCCAGTTGACACAGATCGTGAAGAAGTTTTATGATTGCTGCGGTAGCATCGGCTTTCAGACTTGGTTGGTGACGCATCAGCTCATCCATAGCATTTCCTAAGTTAGACGCTATAAAAAATAAAACACCCCTGTAGAATCCTTTTGTTATTATTTATAATTATAATTAAGAATGCACCACCAAACATTCTTGGGCCAAATTTTTGGAGCGTGCCGAGTGATACTGTTCCCTAAATGAAAACAATATTACACTGAAAATTCTTCCAAAAATTTGATATTAAAATGCACCGAAACAAAGTTATAATTTAGTTATGTGACGCAACTAGCACCTGCATTGATTAATGGCCAAATTTTTAGTATTCGGCCAGTGATCAAAATCACTATTTGGTAAATCCCCATTTATAATGAAAATTTAAATCATAAAATTACAAAAAATTATTAAAGAAATTACAAAACATACCTGTATCTCCAAGGGGATCAGAGCTACGTCTACGTCGCATAGCAGATAAATAATGTGGTGACACTAACACTTTAAATAATCGTTCAAAAGGTTTACACTTAACAAAAGATTGCAGTCCTCTTGCGTTTAAACATAAAGCACTAAATACATTAGGCAGAGATCCTAGGACTTCCCTAGTAGCAGGAACATCTTTAATCAAGAGGGCATGTAGTACGACATCAGTTAGACCATTGTCTTGTAGCGTCGAGAGCAAAGTCGGTTCTTGGAACACATAAACTGTTACAAGATCGGTGGCCAACAAAAACAATGAAGGGCCATAGTATTCAGCATTGGCAATGATGTGTTTTAAAGCTGATGGTAAAATGCCTTCCATCACATGTCGAACATTGTCAGCAAACATAGTATCTTGCAAAGCCTTCTTTAAAAAGTTCAACATAGACTTCAGAAGAGCTGCTCGCTGTGGAAGGCATGTTTTACCGAAGTTTGCTGTATTACATTGGCATTCGTAATTGCTAGTAAAATCTTCATCAACATCAGAAGGGCCAGCTTGCTCCGTTCCACTATCAACAGGCTTGAATTCATAACTCTGCTCTTTACGGCACAATTGTACTTCCACCTTAAAAATTACAATTAAAAAAAATAATACAATATAATAAAAACTTACATCTAAGCGGTTAATGAAACTTTGTAGTCCTCCATGGTTATGGAAAGCTTGCATGTCAATGTTCGTAATAAGGTCAATCACTCTCACAGCACGTGTCACAAACTAAAATAAATATTTTTTTAGAAAAATCTAAAAAAGCATATAAATGTACAAGTAAAAATTTACCGTAATGTGTTCTAGTTCAACTCCATGCCAATTAATGACCTGCAGCAGAGATTCCATCATTCCACAAGATACCAAAGCTTCTCCTCCAGCCTCATAGCTAGCAAGGTGGTACAAAAACGAAAATAAAGCAGTTGCCAAGGGCAGGGGAAATTTTGAACCAAAATCGCTGTTTGGCATAGGAACACTAACTACTTGCATACTGGTATCTTGTTCAGTATCTTTCTTTTCACTTTCCTCAATTTGTGGTTCGGACTTTATTGTCTGTTTAGTTAAAGATGTGATGCAATTACGAACTAACGTTGGTAAAAAACCGTGATATTGGCTAGCGCCAGTTACGTCTATTATATTGTTTAATCTAGACCCAGGTTTCCTGCACAAATAAAAATATTTTATATTTTCTCACATCAAAAATAATAAAAAAATACTTACTTTGGAAAATGTGGATTCCTATCTAAGTGTATTATTGATGTAAGCGTCCTAAGGGCAGCTGAGCGTATATCTACCATTTCAGATGCTTCAAGTTCAACTAATTCAACCAATTCCTCCAGGAGACCATTATAGAGGAGTGTGTGTGCCGAATCTTGCAAAGCATTTGAATAGACAAGCACAGAAAGAGCCTGCAGACGTGCTTGTACACATAAAAGTCTAGTTTTGTAGTCCGCAAAGTGATGAGCTAAACGTACGTGTGTAAAAAGCCACATCTAAACAAAAAAATTCATTATTTCAGTAGTGCCAAAAATTGGATAAAAAAATTTCAATAGATACACACCTCTTTATCAGGGGGGACAAAATATATTGAAATCAGTCCTTTCATAATTTCAGCAGGAGTTTTGCTGAGTTTATCAACATTTTCTACATGAATGTAGCTGGAATTTTGCTTTCCTTTCGAGTCTTTGGATTCCTTGTTGTCTTTATCAGTTGCATGGTCTTTATGAAATTCGAAATGAAGGGTAGTCGCTGAATGAGGAACAGGTTTACCTTCAATGCAGCAATCTGCTAGGCCGAAACCATTTTCCTTGCCACCCCAGCTCTATTGTAAAAGCATTGAGTTTAAATTATTTCTAATAAATTAAAAATATCATATACCTCTGCAAGATAATGCAAACGTGAAAGAAGGGCCTGCCTCTTATCACTAGCAAGACGTGTTATAAAATTGCTGCGTTTGGAGAACATGTACAATAAATTGAGGACTGCAAGAACGACATTCATGTCGCTGGAACTCTTGAGGGCTAATAAATGTTCCATGGAGTTGTACAAGTGCCGAGAAAATGAATGCTCTATGAGCAAAGTCGTAAAATGAAGTGTCCATAACAGCAATTTCTTTTCCTAAAAATAAAAACACTAATATAACAACGCAAAGTCACAAATAAGTAAAATGATTCCATGTTCACCAAAAGCACGATCTATGTGTTTAGTAAAACTTACAAAATTATTTATCTACCACAATATAGAAAGTGTTACAATGACAGCAGGGCCCTGCATACTATTTCAAAAACAAATACAAAATAAAACTTAGTTCTAAAAATAACTTTGCAATTCTCTGAAGATACATATAGGGATATACAAGTTTATGTCTTTCGATGGTCCGTAATCATTGAAAGTAATCATTTGTTTAAAATAAAAATTCCTCGGCCGAGTCGATTTCTTATTTTCAGTTTTTCGAATTTTAAATGCCAATATCTCTTAAACTATCAAATAAATGTCACACAAGTGGATATTACCGTACGCGTAATTAAAAGGATAATCAAAATTTATCAAAAAAACAAAAAAAAGGTTACCTTTAAAAAAAAGGCTATAACGACATCGCTGGGGTGGGAGTAAAAAAAATTAAAAACTATCACAAAACATGCGCCTTCAAAAAGTAAGGTCGACATGTCCGAGAATTTTGGCCGCAGATAAACGAGAAATTTTGTATTTGGAGCGTTCCACGGCCAACATTTGCTCTACATACAGTGCGAGTGTAAGTCTGGAACTAATTTGATAAAATTGAAATTGGCAGATGTCATACTTTGAAATATGGCTGAATTCGGAATTTCAACCTCTATGCAAATATGACGGCAAAAATATGGGTTGCCATTTAATGTGTATAAATAAAAATGACAATTATCAGAAAAGATGCACTTTTAAAAAATAAGGTTGACGTGCACAAGGGTTTTTTGAAAAATTCAACAATTTCAATTTTATGAATTAGTTCCAGACTTTACACTTTGTATAGTGTTTGAACATTCAAAAAGTATAAAGCACCTTATTAGGATAGCGGTAAAACCGTTTACCTAATAAAGTTTGAGGTTCAATACTGCCAATAGTAAAAAAAAAATTTCTGCAATTGCCGTTCCCGGGAAATAAATAGCTTGAACTGAAGAACAGACATAATAAACCTTAGCTGTGGAGTCATTTATAATAAATAAGGCTAAGAAGCTTTAATAATGAGAGAAAAAAATACAAATAGAATTTTTTCTAGCTTGGAGATTATTTCGAGTCATATAAAAGTCAACAACTATTTTTTTATACACTGTTGGTACCTATAAACCAACTATTTTCTCTGTGGAGTCATTTTCCAACAATAGGTGTTCAGTTTTACAAGAATTTATGACACATCAGTGATAAGTACCTTATAGTAAACATAATAAGATAAGTTTGTATATGTTACACCATCCCACTCACCTTTGGAGGGTCAATGGCAAAATTTTAAAGAAACAAAAAGTCATGAATACAATCAATCCATCTCTTTCTATTCTCAATTTTTTTTATTTTAATTTAAAAAAGACAGCTTTTGGCTTTAATTTGGTCTCAAAACTTCAATTCTAATATATACAAACTGGCACTCACCGAACTATTGTAGTTGGTATCACAATGCAAAGCCCACTTGTTGTCAGGTGTGGTTTCGGTTGCTTCCTCAAGTATAGAGTCAAATATGTCGAGAACTCCTATCCAATGGTACAATTCGCATTTTCCGAAAGTCCATGTGCTGATCTTGGAAAGCTCTTCTAAAAGTTCTGTTCGTGAACATTGACGGAGCCGTTCAATAAGAGCTTGGCACTCCGGAGGTATCTCCGAAGTACCCTTGCGCAATCGCGCACGGTCGATCTTCATTATCTTGAACCCTGTTTCTTGATCACTTAGAGGCTCCAGAAGACAGAGTTCGATATCTTCATCCTCATCTTCAGTATCTGCAACAATAGTTTACCATTAAAAACCTATCACTTAAAAATATCAATTAATAATTTTTAAGGCAGAAAACTAAAAACTGCAATATTAAAATACATATTAGTTTTGGAAAAATAAGGTATAAAAAGTAATTTCAACATCAAACTAAGCAAAACTGAAATTTTTACCACTTGAACTTAGAATGGATCTACAAGACATCAGGGCACCAACAGTACTATACGTAATTCGTACCACAAGTAATAAAGGTGTACAGTACAATGACAGAGTAGAAAGGAAGTCCTACAACAGCACCACCTATGAGTGTTACCCAATAATAAACACACACACACACACACACACACACATAGCTAGCAACTTCCTGAAGCATCAGATTAAAACAACATTGCAGCAGGGACTTTTATCAAAATAATAATATACAGCTGATATAAACCTTTTTCAAGATGTATTCTTAGAAATCAGTCTTGGCTTTTGTGATAAATTGATTTAATTGCTATTTGTCTATAAAACAAAGAGAGAATGGTTGTAGGTAAATTTATAACCTCTTTGAATTTTATTGTATATCATACATAAATGTTTGTACAAATCTAGAAAACTGAAAATTGGAAATTTTTTAATTCAAAAAATCTAAATACTGTGAAAATACCTTCCCTAGTTAGGCCTATTCGATACAAACCGAGCATACATTCATTTTCTTTCTAAAAACAAGATAGAATAAAAATTGATTTATTTAATTTAAACAATTTCTTTTATTTAAACTGGATTTTTACTTTTGCATGGATTTGTATAGAAGTAAAAATTACTTTATAATGTACGCAGTTAAAATAAAGTATACATTACTGTAACTTCGTAAATATTAATTCTATGACAAATTAGCCTTAATAAAACTTTGTTGGTTGAATTTTGGCCCATGCTTCGTAGATGTTCAATTTTTCAAACAATTTTATTTGGTAGCTGTGACAACCAACTCTTGTATTTTAAATGGCACTCTAATTTTTTACACGTTTTTGGATTCAGCAATTGTTTCTCTATTCTCTTTTTGGTACAATATTTTTTTCATACGATTACATAACAAAGTTTTTGAATGAAAGAAGTCTAAAAATTTCCTAGTTGTCATAGCAACCAAATAACGAAACATATAAAAAATTGAATACCGACAAAGTATGTGCTGAAATTTAACAAACCACTTTTATTATGGCTATACTTATCATATTTACTTTATCCTCTCTTCTCTCACCCTGTATAATTTTTATTATTAGTTTTTTTTTTGAATAATAAATAACCCAACAATAATTAATTTTGAAGCCCCATTTGTGTGTCAGAAAATTATTGCTGTTATTTTAAACCACGTTATTTTCTATAAAACATACAAAACAGGGAAATAAACTATTTACAAAAAAATTACCAAAAGCGTATAATAGTGGCTAAGTAAACACCCTCATATAATAACAAAGACGTGCAACAAATTTGCACCCTGCATAAAATTAACGTTTTCACCAACAATTCAGAAATAAATGCAACACAGCTTAAGAATTAAAAAAAAATGGATAATTCAAAAGCAAAAGATCATAAGCCATGTTTATTATCGCCACAATAAATTACTATTTAATTTTATTGATGAATCGTATATCTTTGGTTAAGTTAATAATCTGCCACATTTATTAGAGAAGCGCTCAGCGCGCGGGCTACCAATGCAGCGGACCCGGGTTTCACTCCCGGCTCGGCCGTTCTCCCTCGCAGGGTAATGAAAAACCAGCGAGGTGGATTTTTCTTTCCCCAGGAAAGCCTCTCTGCAAAAGAAGCGCATGCTCTTCCTGTGGTTCGGAGCCCACGTTAAACTGTAGGTCCCCTATGTCTGTCTGTGCAAAATATTAATCTCCGCGTATCAAACAGAAAAGGAGTCGCCAATGCCCTGAATAGGGTATGGCACTAGAAGAAGAATACGAGAATAGTTGTACCAGCTGTTAATATGATATTTAATATAATTTCTTTATGCTTCCTTTTTATTTCAAATTGTTAAATACTCATGAGAAACTAACAACACAGTTCAACGATAAAAAATTTTTATGCTTAATGTTATTTAATGCTAATTATTATTATATTCACATTAAAGGGTTTTTCAAATCACGATTGGTTAAACCTGGTAGTAAATTGGCAATTACCACTCATTTTCGATTTTTTTGCGACGTCCAGAGTAGGATTTAAATCGTTATATTAAAAATAAAAAACCCAGTGTTTTTTTTTTTTGGTGGGTACAATTAAAGAGTGGTTTTTTTATTTTAGTGAGTTTTATTGGGTTTTAGGTGTTTTTTTGAGTGGATAGAAAAAAAAACAGTGGGTTTTTTTGTGTTTTCACATCTAGAAAATTGCAGGATTTTTTTTGGATTTTTTGAGGGGCATAAGCAGTAAGCATAATTTTTAGCAACTGTTAACTGAGATGTTATGTATTTTGCTGGCTCGACGCATTCCTTTATTTATTTTACTGGGCAATATCATGAAAACACTGAAAACTAATACCATGACGGGGGGAGGGGAAAGGGTGATAAGGTTGATTATTTTAACTCAACCTGCCTGTGATGTGATTGAACAAGTGGAACAAAACTGCATTATGAGGATTATGACAAAAAAGCTAATTCAATCCAATAAAACCCAAAAAGCCATTAGGTGGGTTTTTTCCCCAACCCTGGTGATTTCACTGGTTAAGCACATGTCACGTGATTATTAGCAACAAAAGTAAGCGGTTTCAACCCAAGTGGTCAGTAGTAAATTATGGTTATATAGCTTTCTCTTTCTGAACGACATATAAGGTATGCTAATTTTCTGCTGTTACGACAAATGCAAACAACAAACGTGGCGTGGCTCAAACCAATGCATTCGATTAATCTATTTATATCGCTTAATTGGTTAATACTGCTGCTTTCAACTCTATGGTTAATCATTCATAACCCGATATATGAATCAAAAACCCTTTATATTCAAATACCTAAACCAAGAGGTAACTCACGGGAGTAATCTTTCATACAGTACTGGGCAATCTCGAAGTAATCTGAATCAATAGTCACAATCGGGGGTAATCTATAGGTAGGTAATTAGGAATGCAGCGAGCAATATTCAGTATCCAGTTGTTCAGCCGAATACCGGATTATCCAGCGTAGGTTTTACTTCACGTTAATATTGTATTGGAAATCTGCCAAAGAATTTGATTGTAATTGCAAAAATTAACAATTGTCAACAATGGTTAAGTACTTTTTCTACGTTCTTTGTCTCGGATCTCTGTCACATATACTGCAAAATTGAGACCTGCATACCTAGCAACAAGCACTTCGTGCATCCTCATGTTTTATATTACTTCGTGGTTTTAATGAATAATACTTATTTATGTTGTTTAAAATCATTTCAAATTTTTAACTCTCGTAAATGCTGATCTCAATAATATAAATTTAGTAATTTTATGCAGATCTGCAAAATACTTGACTTATTGCTCTCTTGCTTTCAACTGTGTTTAGTCTATACTTCCAAATCAAATTGCATGCATAACCTCTTTTACTTGAAGAAAAATCTCCGGCCGGATATTTCATATTATGGGGGCCATACCGAATATTCGGTAAAACGGCCGGATAACGGATAAAAACCCAATATACGTTGCATCCCTATAGATAATTTGAACGCAATTCGGTCTAGGGTATTAAAAATTTGATGTTACGCAAAAAGCTAAAATTATCCAAAAACACAAATCATTGGAAAAAGTGAAGAAAGAGGAGAGCGATTCTGAGGTAACTACAGAAGAAAAATATTATTGTGAATAATATCTGCATTGTTATAGTTCTATAAAAAGACTTGATAATGCGACAAAGTCAATTACTAGATCAGACAGAGTACAAATAACCAGAGTATAGTATATAAAAAAAAAAACCAAACAAGTAATATGTTTCGGTCAGTGAAGTGGATTCATTTATGTATCAAAATAACGGGCAATAATGTATTAACCATACTGTATTCACTTACAAACGCAAAAGTCTCAGCTTAAGTCCAATAAAATTTCTTTTATCTTTAAAATATTTATTACTTTTTTTATTTAATAAATACAGTGTTCAAAACAATTTCTCTAAAGAGTAGTTATTTGAAATTGTTTGTAAAATATTCAACTTATTTATTATGTATTGTCGGAGTCATTTACAATATGCAATAAAGAATTTTTTACAAATACTTTCCAGTAATTTAAAAAAATACTTTGATCACTTCCTATTTAATGAAAATGACCTAAGAACATAAATAAATAAAATATAAAAAAACCTTTAAAATTTTGTTTAAGGGAATTCACCTGCGACCCTTACAGTAATGAACGAGTGCTATCCCTCAAAATCACTCCTACGAAAAAAGTGATTTGCTGTTATTTCATAGATATTAAGCCAAGTAGTAGGCAACTACGAAGTGAGACAAAGCTATAGGCAACTAAGGAGTGAGACAGAGAAGCAATAGGCAACTAATGAGTAGAGCAAGACAAACAGATAATGTGCGGGCCCAGTGGGAGTTCATGTATCTATAGATACTTGTAAATTTAAAATAGATATGTAAACTTTTTTAATTAAATTTAAAATTATCTATGGGTACGTGAATCACCTATTGGGCCACCCAATATCTCCCTCCCTTATGGCATTTTTTATTTGCTCATCTTTTCCTTGTCGCACTCATTAGTTGACGTTGCAGTAAAATAGTCGCAATATGTATAAAAGTACTAATAATCACGAATTTAATCAAATGAAACGGAGCTCTATTCCATACGAAAGTACCCTTCCACTCTGTTCCATAAGTATTTCATTCCATTCTAGGCGCATAATCATTCAAGAGGCATACGTACCCTTAGAAAATCGAGTTCACCTATTTTCGATACATGTTATAAACAATATTAACAAATCACTTTCTCACAACTGTATGTAAACATGATGGAGACGTCTTTTATTATTAGATTTTAGGGACGTTTTAATATAATGCGAGATATAATACAAGAAAATCGAATGCAACGATTTATAGATACAACATTTTCACACAGGTTTCTTAGCTCTTAAAAGAGTTAACGGAAGAATGTAAAATTTTGAAACAATAATTACGTGATAAAATCATCAGCGGTACTCCGTGGTAATCAACGGAAAATCTGAGGTAATCAAGAGGCAATCTAAGAAATATGTGGCAGTTTGTGGTAATCTTTTGTACGCCATTTTGACTCATAGTTTATCCCTCGATTTAAACAAAAGAATTAATAATTGCAACAACATCCTATCATTTCCATTGTTTTCGCAGCATTTTACAATAACGTTTTACAAATTTCATTAGATTCTTTGCCTGAATATTACTTAGATACTTCAAATACCACAAAATATTATATTACGGATCTTCCAACCATTACGTACTACTCACTAAACATCGGCCAGGATTGTGAAATAAGGTTATGTCCCTACGATACAAAAAAAACAGTGGAACAACAGAAAGAACTAAATTATTTAATGCTTATTAATTCAGTACAGTGCAAATTTCGTTTAATAAAAACCTTATTTGCTAATTATGCTAGAAAAACATGCTATGGTAAAAACGTTTTTAAGTTTTGCCTCACAAAGTATGATGAAATTGTAATTACTTACTCAGAATTAGTAACGGTCAGTATATTTAACTTCAGCAAATGTTCTGTAGGACTACAGCAGTTAATAAAATCTCTGAAATTCCTTCCAATTGCAATGCACACACGAGATTCACAAAAAAATACAAACGTGCAGGTTAACAAATTGTTTTGCTGAGATACCTTAAATTACATGCAGATTTAAAAATAAACGCTTAGTCACGCAGACAACACAGCAGAACAACACAAATATATAAACTAAAAGTGTTTTTTTCAACCATAAACATCTCTGCCAAACGAATGAAAGAAAATTTTACGTGCGAATTTGCAAAAATCATCGACGTTCATGTTCTTACGTACGCTGTATCCGCCATATTGGAAAAAGAAGCAAACAAATGACAAACACAAATTTACCAAACAGAATGAAGTTCACAAACTAATCGTTCGCATTTTACCTAATAAACAGCTCTTTTACAACTATTACACACCTTCGATTCATTTTTAACCGTATTTGTTTGCTAGAGATGTCAAAAATACTCACATTAAACAATATCTGCTTCGGCACACTTGGACGAAGGTAGCATTACACATTTGACAACGTTACCTTTACATTTTCGTGTCACGGAAACGGGACACAACGGTTAGAGTTAACATTCCTTTATACTGAACGATTTACACAATATGCCGAAATACAGTATTTTTAATAACCACAAGAGTGCTTAACATTTATGATCTAGCACTATAAAACTAAAAATTTCAAGTTATCATGAACACTGTCGAACTAAGGTCACCCATTATCGAATTGGAAAATTTGAAAACACAGTGGCGTAACAACACAGACACAATTTTAGCCACCCCCCGCATATTAAAAGAAAAAGATTAATAATATTATCAAATTGGAAATTGGAAAACAAATAAAAAAGACAACACAAGAACCATAGAGTAAATAATTATTTGTTACTATATGCAAAAACTCATAAAAGTATTAAATGAAATCAAAATGCTCAGAATCTTCCATTCGGAGAAGACTAATCCAACCAAAACTATTCCATTACTACAGCAACATCACTTTAAATCCATAGATAAATAAATGAATAAATATACATATGGGATATTAAATAAAATTCTTTATTACTTCAACAATATTTATTTATTTTAACCGTATACGTATTTTGACATGTTTACATGTTATTATCAAAAGTAATATTAAAAAGTAAACAATCAGTGTTGCTATAGGAATAATAAAATTTGGTGACTTGATCTGGGTTAGCAGTGTTTGCAGATGATTTAGTTTCTCATTCCAAAGCGTCCAATAAAGGTGAATTTTAGAGATCAATTTGCTCATTCACTGCAGGTAGTTTTTAATTGTTTGTGAATTTCAAATGCTTCCAGTAAATCTAATTTACGGTCATCATTTCAAAAGTGTAAACATTTTATAGTGTTATTAGATGTCATTAAATGATTGTATTGTAATACGTGTTTAGCGTAATTCGATTTATGTGGGTGTTTGTATTTGTAACAATGTACGTGTTCTCTATACTTCATATCAAAATTTCTAATTGTCTGACCTGTATAAACCGAACTACAATGCGAACAATTTAATTTGTATATGCCTGATTTTAGGAAATTATCTTTTTTTTCTTTTGCTTTAAACATAGTGTTTTAAAATGTTTTTATTGGTTTTACATTTTTTTTGTTTTGTTTATAATTTTTGCAATATTTTTTTAATTATAAATAAACAAAAAAAATAAAAGTAATTTTTAAAACTAATAAAAACATTTTGAATAATTTGATAACAGCATATAAACATGTCGAAATACGTATACAATTAAAATAAATAAAATTGTTGAAGTAATAAAGTATTTAATATCAATATGAACTTCAACGAAGTAAAGCTGAAATTTAATAATACAGTGCTTTCATTTCAAAACTAGCCAGCCTCAAGAAGTATCGATTATAAGTACATAAAACACGTCGATTTAGATATGGAGGGGGAAGTTTAAAACCAATATTACTTGAATTTTAGGTTTCACCCCTTCGCCCCTGCTGCCGCTACTTTGAAATTTTAAATATTCTCCCCTATCTTGTGATACATCACTTTAAAGGTGGAAAAAATCTTCATCTACCCACCTTAAAAAAAATTGGATTAAGTCGATATGTTTACCAAATAGTGTTAAAAATATTTTATTTCCAAAAGTATTCCATAGCAACCCCTACCTTGTGATACATTATTTTAAAGATGGAAAAAATCCTTATCTACCCACGTTAGTAAATTTGGATTCTTTCAATCCGTTTATGAGTGAATTTTCGAAAATTATGATATTGCTGAAAATAAATTATTTGTGGCTTCATCTTACACTTTTCAAAAATTCACTCATAAACAGATCGACTGAATCCAATTTTTGTTTAAGTGGGTAGATGAGGATTTTTTCCACCTTAAAAATGATGTATCACAAGGTAGGGAGTGCTGTTTGAAATTTCAAAGGAGGGGTAGTTGGGGCTGAAAGAGTGTAACCTAAAATTCTATCAATATTGGTTTTAAACTTCCTCCTTCACATCTAAATTGACGTATTTTTTTGTTTAAATCAAATTTACTTAAAATCGATAGTTATTGAGACTGGTTAGTTTTAATATAAATGCTGTATATATGGGAATTTAAACCTAACTGGCTTTTAGATTTAGTAACTTAAGATTTAGTGATTTCCCTCAAATCATCTACAATTTAATTATTATTTAAATCCCAAACTAGCACTAGATTTGAAACAGCAGTTACGTTTGCTTCTTAAAATAGGGACTTGGTCTCTCAGTGACATCTTTAAAAAATACCATTGATTTGAGACCAATTTATTACCTTCGTCACTTCCCGAAACGAAAGCTAGAGGCAGGTGTCTACAAAATTATTGTAAATATTGAAATTTCAATCGAAGATTTTAGGGTTTTAGGCACAGTAGCTCACACCAGCGCAATTTAGGCAGCGACATAGTTAATTTAGTGATTCGTGGAGTTATTTGTTATGCACATCACCAAATGTGCTCTACTCTAAACAGGAATTAAACATAACTGTTGTCATGAAAATTATTCGCTTGTTATTCAACATGTTTAATGTAAAACTGTTCCCTGAAACAGGTTATTATAACTCGAATTCTCGTTAATAAAGGCGTCAAACGAGCTGAAATTTTACGAAGACTTAGCTCACAGTTTCAAAAAACTACACTCAAGAACACACAAGTATTTAAACGAGCTAACCGTTCTAAAAATGGTCGTGAGACTGTTCGTGAGAATCCAAGAAAAGGAGGTTCAACAAGGGTTTAACTGCAACAAGAGTCATTGGCGTGAACTACTTTCATAGAAAAAAATATATCACTGTGAATGTCTGACAGCTCTTTATTGGTTTTTTAACTTCTATCCCAATATTCTACTTATGATTTTTATCTGCCTGCCATTTAATAGTGCAATGTTAACTTCATGAATTATGATTTATTTCTGTATAATAATTAAATTAGAATATAATTGTTGTACAAAATTCTAACAATATCAAATTTTTCTCATAGAATACATGATTTTTATGCATTATGCAAATCACTAGATATTTTTCCAAAATTTACCAATTTACAAGAATAGGAACTTTAAACGACCTTTCTAAAACAATTAGGGAGTTTAAGCGAAACTGTGCTAAACTACTCTAATAAAATATTTTAAATTACATCGGAGTTAATGCAACATCATATGCTATAAAAAAAGTTCATATTATTCATGAATCATCTAAATTTAGGTAGCTGTTATTTATAGATTTAATGATACACCAATGGAATTACTACCAGGTAACAGAAATTAGAAAAAATTGTTCTGAATGTTAGGCAACTCAGTTAACCTAGAGGACTTCTACAATGCATATAATACATTTTTAATATTTTGTTACAAACAAAGACTACCAGACAACACAAATCTGGACCATATTAACAAAGGCTATATTAAATAATATTTTAATCGACACTATGAAATATTTTGTAGAAATTATGTAAAATGATAAATTTTATACAAACAACTAGAACCAAAAATTTTTTCATACAGACTACGTTAACATTTACAATGCAGGATGATTAAACGATAAACTTTGGAAGTGTATAATGAGACAAAAAATCTTACACACATAGAGTGCTAAATACTTTGTCACTGAGATAAACCTCCCTAAAATAAAATCTATATCTAGATTCAGTTTTCAAATGCTTAAAAAATCAAAATGGATTATTTTTAAAATAAATATAATTATATACCTGTCCATTCATCAACAATCCCATTCTAATACTAAACAAATAATCCTTTAATAGACATACTGAGTGATCATTTAAATTTCAGTTCTAGTTGTCTATGGAAATTTAAGTCATGGCTTTGATTAATTCACAAAAACAAAATTAATAATCGAAATGCAAATTTATAAACTGTCAGTAGTAAACATTAATTATCTTAGCATTTTTATTAAAAATAATTTATACTACAGCACAAAATGCTTTTACTGTTGAGGCATAGGTACTTTTGTACATGTCAAATAGTTAATGGCGAAAAGCAATTTTCAATTCGGGAGTGTATGGCAGCATTTCCCGAGATATTTCCGGCAGTCGAGTACAAACAGTTTGTAAATATTTTGAACCATTCTGTGGATTTATTGAGAGAAACTGGTTGTGTAACTAGAAAAGAAGGTAGGTAGTGATCGACCTAGAATGAGAACTGCTGAAAATATTAACAATATTCAAGAAATAATTACAAACGTACTTATGACATCAATCCGTACAACACAGCAAACAGACCCCTCCAATTGTTTGTGTGAATTAATCAAAGTCATGACTTAAATTTCCATAGATTAACTATAGAGCTAATGAGATTGAGTACTTTATTCAGAAAGATGAATAAGGCAACATTGGTGCCAAGCCTAGGTCGGCAAATCAATATATGTCGGTATGTACTTCGTATCGACAAGCCTGCTATCGATACTCGTATAAATATATCGCTATCAGTATGTATTGATACGTTAATATTTTGATAAATACCAATATTTCGATATGTGCATTGATCTTTCGGTTCATCAATTAGTATCAATACAAAATAAAATCGATATGTAATCAAATTTTCTTATTGCACAGCTCTACTAGCAAGTGTTGAAACTAGATGGTTGATATTATGTCTACTAATTACAAGTTACTATAGATATTCGGCAATTCCGCAGCCGACGATCAGCAGTGACGTGTACTACCAGGTCAAAACAAATCAAAAACATAAACGAGTAACACCTCAGTATGCAATACAACGATTTGTCTCTATTGATGCTACGATACATATTGATATGTATTGGTGATGCTGCAGTATGTTTCAATTAAAATCAATTATGAAAGATCGTAAAACTAACGCAGTTGGCGTGCAAGTAGCAAGCAAGCAAAGAAAATCTACTAAACGATATTACATACCCGAATTTAACTCTTCATCTGATAAAACTGGTAAACAATGATCTTAAAATAAAGGAAAATTGTGTACATGATAAGCAGAGAAAATCAATTTAAGATTATATACCTCTTTCTTCCAATAGTATCTGCACTAAATGAAAACAATCTTGCTCCTCCATTATGTGACAGCAACTAACTAACCAAAAGAGGAAAAACGCGGGAAACTAGTATATAAACTACAGCGCCATGACATGTTTTCAACAAACTAACAGGTCCAATGGTCCAATGCCACGTCACAGCGCTTGCGCGCCATTTTTAAATTGCATGGTAAATATCGTTAGCTTAGATGAATTAAAAGTACCGTCAATTATTAGTTGTTAGAAATTTCTAAAGGCTTGACACTTCCTTCGAGTATACAGGATGTATCAAATTGCGTGTTAACTATGAGAATCTCGCTTATTTGAAGAGATACCACGATGATTAAATTAGAGAAAAGTTGTGGAATTTTATGCCCACTAATAATCTAAAAAAATATTAAACCTATCTTGCTTACTTTCTGAAAGAACTGGAAAAATTTGAAATTTTGGACTTTTTGTTTTCTGTTACCATTGCTCATTTGCGACTGCCAACTTTTCTTCTTCTTATAGTCGGCATTTTACATTTTGTCATATTAAAATAGAGTTTTTAATTCGGATTTTAACGATGTGTCACACTTTGCATTTTGTTTAAGTTTAGAGTGTTTTATCCACAAAAAACAAACATTTCATAAGAGTGCCATACACATACCACGTCATTTAATTTATTTTTAAAAGCTTCTAGTAGGCCACGAACTGGTGGAAGTAAAACAAAACACCGCTTTTATTCACTTTTACTTTTTAGATACATTAGGTACGCGAAAATTTCAGCAACCTTTGTTTTGAGCGTATGCAGCATGTTATGTTAATTTCTATAAAAACAAATGAATGACCAATTTTCTAACACACACAATTTACTGAAAATTCTAGTTGCAGTTCTTATATTTGCAACTGACATAACAAATTTCAATAAGAGGTTAAATAAATACAACAAATAACACTAGAACTGCAATAATACAAACAATTATTAAATAAATGTTCAAAACATTTGACACCTTTGTAAAATATGATCAGAAGCTCGTCTAAAATAAACTCTCTAATCTGTGGGTTAGTAACTGTCATTCATTTTTTTTGTAAAATATAAGTTAACCTGCTGTCTTCTCTCAAAACAAAGTTTCTTGAAATTTTCGCGTACCTAATGTATTTAAAAGCCAAAGTAAATAAAAGTTGTGTTTTGTTTTACTTCCATCAGTTTATGGCCTACTAGAATTCTTTAAAAATAAATTAAATGACGTGATCTTTCCATGGAACTTTTATGAAATTTTTATTTTCTGCAATACAATGCTCAAAACTTAAAAAAATGCAAAGTGTGACATATTGTTGAAATCAGAATTAAAAACTATATACAAATATGAAACAATTAACAGTTATACCAAATCTAATCAAAAATTTAAATTTTGCATAAAAAAGTGTTCTAATAATTCGTTAACTAGAAATATGTAATATAAATGACTAATGAGTTATAGCCAAAAACAAAAAATCTAAAGTTTCAGTGTTTTTCAGTTTATTCAAAAACTAAGCAAGATAGCGTTAATTTATTTTCACATTATTAGTGGCCATAAGATTCCACAACTTTTCTCTAATTTAACCATCGTCGTATCTCTTCAAATAAGGAGATCCCCATAGTTAACACGCAATTTTATACATCCTGTATATAAACGTCAGAATGTATGAGAAACGTCTTATATACAAAACAACCAAGTACATAACTTGTCAATTTTCTTGTTTGGCTCAAAATTTGCTGTCAAATCTCGAAACTTTGAGGGTGGTAAATGCGGCAATAGCGTCGTGCAAATAGTTTTATATATATTTTTACTATTGGTGTATTATACTTTAACGTAATTGGTGATGTATTATATAGTAATATATTAATTATTGTGCATAAAAATGGCTGCGCAATTCACACGAGAACAAATAAAAGTATGCGTTGCCAAAATGTGTCTAACCATAGGTTGGCATACAAGCATGACAACACCAATAGAAATTCTCACAGATATTCTGTGTAATTATTTATTTCAATTGGGAAGAGCAACCAACGAATATGCTAATGGATGTAAGCTATTTTATTTTTAAACCAGAAACCGTTGTTTACTGAGAACTGTTGTAGTTGGAATGACCGAACCAAACCTGGATCACCTAGGACTAGCATTTCGGGATTTTCATGTGAACCTATCGGAATTAGAAGAGTACGTGAAGTATGTCGACTTTGTGGAGCCACCTGCGTCGGTACCGAAATACCCATTACCAAAAGAAGATCACCTAAACTTTTTGAAACCTGGAAGCAAAGAAGTCGTCACTCGCCAAGTTCATATTCATGAACATTTACCACCAATGCACCCTGTTCTTGAAGGTATTGTAATACCCATTTTGACTATCAACCTGTTAAGAACTTGTCATATACTTGATATGTTTCTACCTTTTAAAATCGATTGTTCAATATCATTACTGTTGCAGTTAATGAAAGTGAGACAGAGGCAAATATTAAAAAAGAAAAATCAGAAGATTCATCTACTGCTGAAAATTCAAATCTTGTGTTTAAAAGACCTGCTGAAATATCTCAGGGGGAAGCTTTTAAACGTCCAAGGTAAATAATTGTATCATTGTTAACTCTTACACAAGGGTATTTCTAAAAGGTTTGGTCAAACTTCAGACATATGTTCCTCACCGAAAATTAGTTTTTCTGTATTTCTTTGTTTTCCAAAATTTTGATTTTTAGGGGGTACAAGCCCCTGAATGATAGCCCCTAAAAACAGTTTTTTTGTGAATACTTTAAAACGCTTTCAATCGATTAAAATGAAATTGATTTTTATTACTTGTCAAGTTGCATATTTCGGCTGCAATTCAATGTTTAAAATACCACTGTTATTTGGCACCTAGGCTCTGCATAGTGGCGGCATTTTACAACTGACACGTGAACTATTTGCGAATTTGTATATTGGGTAAAGCAATAAATAAATGCAGATTATTTCGTTAGTTATTAGAGTCCACAAAACTAGTATTAATAATAGTTTGACATTTATCAACAATTGGTCTGATTTGTCAACTTAACAACCACAGAGGCGTGCGTATAGGTAATGCGTAACACTTTTTTTTTTAAATACGCTAACCAGTTCTTTTTGTATTTTTATGTAAATGCACAAAAAGTTACTCTTGCAATTTTTATATACGGGCGGCTCTTTCGAAGTTCTTCACACTTGAATGCACATTGACAAGATTTATAATTAGAAAAGAATGTTTTTTTTTAATCCTAATACGCTGTTACTTTTTTGTATTCTGTAAACAATTAAATTATTAACTGTCAGTTTTGCTTTGTTGCGCCTGCAGTATTTAGTTTTTTGCACTTCACTAAGTGAGTAATCTTGATCATGGTATGTACCAACACAGAATTGGCAGACATACATTTTACGTATGGGCGAGCCGACGGAAACAACTGTGAAGCCCAGCGTCTTTATAGGGAAACTTTCCCACAAAGACCATGTTCTACTATTGGTACATTTGCTGCCATAGATTCTTGTCTTCGACACCAGTCGGAGGAAAATGTGCTTCAAATAGTCGAAGAGGATCTGAATGTTATT
The DNA here is from genome assembly GCA_958336395.1 of Ctenicera cuprea. Lineage (NCBI taxonomy): Eukaryota > Metazoa > Arthropoda > Insecta > Coleoptera > Elateridae > Ctenicera > Ctenicera cuprea. The sequence goes on from OY284496.1 coordinate 3,869,973, forward strand.
CTTGAAAAGTAATAAATAATTTGTAGGGAATATATATATATATTTTTTTTGTTTAGGTAACTTACATGTATCGAAATGTAGATTAGATTTTGTTTCTATTTCAATATAGTTTATTATTATTATATTAGAAAAAAGCAAGTAGCTGAAGGCTAAAGCTGTGGATGTATCACACGTTTGGCGAGTTCTTTCTTTCTTTCTTCCACCTATATCACGTTCAGCGGGTTCAGGCTCGTTTCTTGTAGAATTGAATTTTGCCAGTGGTTCCTGTAGCTTTGCATTGTCGAGTATTATTTACAGATGAGACAAAATTTACAAGAAACGTGGTAATGAATTTTTATAATACCCATTAGTGGGCACAAGAAAGTCGCCCTATTTTGAGCACCTTCTTTAATTTGAAACTTTTAACTATAATTTTAATATCCATAATATATTAAAATCATATGATATTATCTAGACTGTTGTTGGAGGAAGAAGGACGACCAACTCGGGAAATAAGTAGTGTTATGATGACAACGTCAGGATTTTTATCTCCAGCTCGTGAAGGAAAATTACCAGAATCACGTACCCCTATGACTGCTTTAGAACCTATACCTCCACCGCCAATCATTCCAGCTGTACAACCTGAACCTAATGTTAACAAAAAGCCCATGAAAGTAATGAAAAAGGTTGAGAAAAAAAAAGACAAAGTTGGGAGAGAATTATTTAAACCTGTTGTGGATCATCCTGCTAAAAAAGTAACAAATATGAAAGATATAGTAAAAAGCAAAATGAAAACGGCTCCAAATACAAATTCTCCGGTTGGTGCCAATAATTTTATGTTAATTAATGACGTAAAAATTTCACTTGTTCCTAATAAGGGTAATCCACCAACCCAGACTAAATTCAATAAAGCTCTAGCCGCAGCACGATTGAAAACTGAGAAATTAAATACAACCATAACACCAATACCTCCAAAAACCATTATTCCACCAGCTCCACCAAAAATTGAGCCACATGTTGACAAATTATTCACTGAACCAGACAAAAAAAAAATTAACATACTTAAAAAGATTTCGGTCAAAAATGACAAACTAGAAAAGATCCTTAAAATTAAAGATGAAATTAAGCAAGAATCAAGAGAGAGCTCTCCCGACTTGATTATAGATGAGTCTGCTAATGAAATTTCTAACAAAGTTCATCATCTATCGAGCGACATTACCATCGAACTTATTAACTCGGTTCCTCCAACAAAAAGCCCTGAGAAAGTTGAACGTACATACTTCGATGATGATTCCCCTCCTGGTACCCCATCAACCCCAAAAACTCCAGAAATGATCTCTCAAAGTCCACCTCTCAACAGAGTTGAGAAACGAAAACGTAAAGACAAGTCCAAAGTTAAGAAGGTTTGTAGTGATTATGCATGCTTTTTGAGTATATACAAAAACAGTAGAATATTTGTTTTGTTTGTATAATGTTTTGTAAGCAGTAAATTTGGTGTTGGGTAAATCACTTTCATTTCATATGGGTTAATTCTATGTAATCCTCACTATTTATTAGTAAGAAAAATAAATTAAAAAGAACTACTTTGATGTTTCAAAATTGTAGATGCAGAAACAGGCTAGTCCTGTAAGGTTGGATCCAGAGGCAGTTGATATAGATATGGAACGTCCCAAAACACCAGAAGCCCATTTGGTCATAAAACAGGAAAAGCAAGAACTTCCTCCTGTTACTCCATCTATGCCGTTTCCATTTTTCACTCCGTTTGCAGGTAAGTGTGTGCTTGGAAATTGATGACATGTTTCAATAATTATTGATAAATTACTATGTTCTGTATAATGTTAGTCAGTCGTTATTACCACCATAATAATCAACATTTTTTTTAGTTATCCACTTTTGTGATTTGCTTGACATGACCAACTTTTAATTTTTTTTTACGTAAAGGTAACTTTCAAAAATCGTTTTTATAGGTCCTGGTCTCATTCCTCCCACTCTCAATAATTCCTTATTTCCACATTTACCAATCCCACCGTTAGGTATCCCAAACATCCCAAGCTTTGGTCAGCCACCATATATACCACCCGTTCACCCAGGAATGTCATCCATAAACTTCATGCAGCCCCCAAAGCAAGAGGAGAGTATTCCAAAACCGAAATCTCCACCTGTTGAAAAAGTTGCTCCAGTAATGAACATTCCCGTCACTAGTACAGAAAAAGATGTACCTTCTCCAAAAGGAGAGAAAAAGAGTAAGGAACACAAAAAAGATAAAAAAGATAAGCTCAAGAAAAAGAACAAAAAAGATAAAATTAAAAATAAGGCTGAGAAAAAGAAGCTGAAGGAGGAGAAAAAAGACAAAGAAAAGATAAAGAAGGAGAAAAAAGAGAAGAGGAAAGACAAAGAGGTTTGTTGAAACAACAGAAGGCTCACAGTGCACTTATGTTTGCTGTTACAGATCCGTGAAGGAGAAATATCGGTTCCTAAACTAACTCTGAAGCTCGGATCTGCATCACCTCATCCTGAGTCGCCTGATACAAAAAAATTGTAATTTTTATATTACTAATGCTTTAATTTATTACTAGCTGTTTTTTATTTTCACAGGAATATAAAACCTATAATCAAGAAAGAAGAGGAACCCACTGCAATAGTAGAACCTAAAAGAGAATCATCTCCAGAACTGGCAAAAATATCAGCATTGTTTGTTGGTCAACCCAAACCTAAGACCACCAGTACTATGCCAACGAGTAAGATTGTTTGCCCCATAGTTAATTTTTTCCTTAATTATTTATGTTTCACTAGATACAGCAGCTTGTATTACTATATAATAGATAATTTCTTTTTAAAAATTGAATTACTTGTAGACAACTCAATATTTTTGTTTATGTATTTTTGACTAGCCAGACTGGTACTGGTGGGACCAGCACTTTGTTGTGCCTGCGCGAACATATTCCGCATTTTAGTACAGGCACGGTTTGGGGCATAGTTTGCCATGGGTTCAAACTCTATTAGATACTTTTTTTGGCGTGGGTTCAAATCCCCATACTGAATAATTCAATTCTAATGCCCTTTTAAAATGATGTGCATGGGTTTTTATAATATTTTTTATGGTGTGCATAGAGTCCATGGTATACAAAAAGAATTAAAAAATACAAGTTGCTGTATTTGTACTATAATGGTTTTGGGTTTATTCTGGGAATAATTATAAGAAGTGTAACATTTCAACTGGATAAATTCATATTATATCGAAAATAATTTTTTCATGTCTGTACTTTTTCTTCTAATTCAAGAAAATTATGACACAGTTTCTTGTCTAATTCACAACAAAACAAAAATAGAGCAGAGCTTAATTCTCATTTTTAACGCTAAATACAAACTAAATGTGTGATTGATAGATGTCATTAGCTAAAATAACATTGTGTACATTTTTCTCAATTTGGCATTATCATAAATGGCTAAACTTAAAAAAAAAAAAGATTTTCTTTTATTTTAAGCGAGTTACAATTAAAAAATTAATGGTTTTTGTACTTCACTAGTGCAATGTTACTTGTACCTGGTGATGAATTTGGTTACGCCCCATACATAATACATGTGTTTATAAAATCACATAAATTCTGTTTCCCATAGTTTTTTAAAGCAAATTTGTCTTTAAATGAAGATTATGTAATGGACAAACGTTTGTTTAAGCCAATAAATATTTTTAAATAACCTGAAGAATAGTAAAATTTCATGTCAAATGTTGTATTATACATCAATTCAAAACAATCCACTTGCCATGATTTCCTAAAACATTTAAATACTTCGCCTACTGTGTCATACCAGTTTTTTGATAGTTACTACAACATAGTATGTTTTCCAACGGTATTCAGTTGAAGAAAAAATAAATGTTATTCAATGGTACATTAGTGAAAATGGTGCCAGAAATGATGTGAATATTTTCCATGACAAAAATCCCGATACCTACACACACTCCACTGTTACATACTATGGAGCGTAATCAAATTCTGTACCCGGTATACACTTTCATAATTATATTGGAAGATCAGTTTTAAAATGAATTATGATGTTGAAAAAATATGGTACCATTTTTATTTGCTTCAACATGCTTGACAATGTTTTTACTGTAAGACATTTTCAAAAACTTTGAAAAATGAATTTTGGTTTTTGTAATGCATAATAGTTTAAATTGAATTTCATTGTTGGAATTATAAACATTACTTGTTACTTTCATTCAGGTTTAAATACCGTGGATCATTTATTTTGCACTAAAAGTTTATAACCTGCAATGGTTTCTTAAAATTTCGATCGAGTTTTTGGAAAAGTCTGTATTTATTTATTTTCAGGTTTTCCATTTTGTATTTAGTGATCATGAGTTTATTAAACTGCATCCGTTTTTAGCTGGTTATGATTGATCTAAAACTAAAGTTCTTATTTTAAACTTCATGACATTGCACGTTAGTTACGTCAGTAATAGAATGGCCATTATTAATTTTAACGACAATGAAGCATTAGTTTTTCTATATGCAGGATGTCCCAGTGTAATAATTATTTTATTTTGAGAGATACAGTTTTAAAGGTTATAACAAAATAATTTAAGTGTTTAGTGCCAAATCAACAATGAAATTTTTAAAAAGTATTGTTGTTTTTAAGTTATGACAGTTTGAAATTTTAATTTTAGATTTTTTCAAATAGGACTATATTTTTAAAGATGCCATTGAAAAGATAATTTGTTTCGCTTATCATTTGCATTTCATATGCTCGTTGCGATAGCTCTAACCATTTGAACTTTATCAATTGTGCAGGTGCAACATGCTATGAGGCGAAGACAAATGCATACGTGTTTAAAACGAAAATTACCACAAGGCTTTTATCTAATCGAAAGTGAAAGTAAAGATGACTAATTGTGTTAAATCAGTCATGTACATACCTAATTAACAATTGACAATATATAGGTGTTACTTGCCTTTCTGATACTCTGTTATTGTCGTTACTTTATTCATTTAACACTACCATGAATAACAATTATTTTGTTGAACTGGTAAAATTTCAAATTAAAAAAAATGACAAAACATTTTAAAAATTTTATTGTTGATTTGAACATTAAAAAATATTTTGTAATAACCTATAACAGGTCTCTCTTAAAATAAATAAGTTATAAGGCTGGGGACACCCTGTATATATTTTTTTGTTGTAGAATGTTTACGTTTTTGCATGGTGCGAATACTAATAATCACTGGTCAGGATTTTTGGAATTTTAAACAAGTGCAATCATAAATATTTAAAATAGGGCTTTTTACTTTGCCACTGAGGTAATTGTCTTTACACATTTTAGAAAACGCTTAATTTTTCATATTAAGGTAGGTCTTGAAATAAACAGTAAAATTTATACATGCTAAAATAAACATAGCTTATTGGTATGAATCCTGTTTGGAGATATTGTAAATGCAAAATTTAATTTTCAGCGTTGGTACTTTGGTAGGTTAAAACTTTTTATTGCGTTATAGAGCGTGTTTCACGGGGTATTGTTATTTATCAAGATCAAGGTAGGTTGTCTACAAAATTTAGTCACATTACCTGTTTGTATTACTGTACATGAAATAAGCAAAAATCACACATGTAGTCTAGGTAGAGCACATGCTGAGTGCAGCTATCCAGGGTTTAATTCCCAAATAATTCTGTTTTGTTTTAAAATATTTTTTATACTCATTTATTATTAGCAAGTGATCAAAGTATTTTTGTGAAATACGTTTTGAGAAATGTAAATGTAATTGAACCCTGGATAATGGCATTGCCTGGCAGGTGCTCTACCTCTACTCCATTCATACTGCGTGGGTGATTTTCTCTTATTTCATGTATAGTAATACAAGCAGGTAATGAGCTAAAATTTTATAGACAAGCTACCTTGATCCTGTTCTAATTACTCATTGGTTAAAATGCCATTGCCCAAACTCCGTGAAACAGTCTGTAAAATATACAACCAGAGTCAAAAGATGCAGGTTTAAAAATATTTCTGTTTGAGAAGATAGGTAAAAAATTTACTAATAAAAGTTGTGCAAACCAACACATACTATAAACTGACCTATGAAAATTTTATACAGGGAGTCTCATAAAAAAATGTTCATAAAATAATACTTTTCTGAAATGGAATTTCCCATATTTGTTATTCTAAAGGTAAGTTCATTTAATTCCCAACAAAAAGTTTAAATAGCCTTTTTTTGTATATTTCATAGTTTTCAGAAAAAAAAATAGTTTTGTAGATATTGTCATACAGCTCGCGCGCAGAGATCCACGCGCAAAAACGAGAATCGTGGCGCGCGATGAAAACAAATGAAGTTTACAGGTGTGTGTAATAAAACTTAATAACACACCTCTCAACTTCGTTTGTTTTCATCGCGCATCACGATTTCCTTATTTGCGCGTGGACCTAGCGCGTGATCTGTTTGACAATATTTTTCAAACTATTTTTTTTCTCGAAAACTGTGACTTAAAAAAAAGTTATTTAGATTTTTTTGCTGGGAATTAAATGTTCTTTCCAGTAAGAGAAAAAAATATGTGACATTATATTTAAGAAAAATATTATTTTATGAATAATTTTGTAATGGAACACCCAACATAAGATTTTCATATGTCAGTTTATAGTATGCGTTCGCCCGCACAACTTTTATTAGTAAGTTTTTTTACTTATCATCTTAAATAGCGGAAATATTTAAAAACTAATATCATTTGACTCGGGCTGAATTAAAAAGAAGGAATCTGGTAACTATTTTAATTAATTCACCATATTTTATTAGTTTTGGCCTGGATTGGTTAAATTAAGTATTATGCAAGGTTTCTTCTTACTTCATACTCCATCTTTGTAAGATAAAAAGAAGTTTAATGCTGTGCTTGTAACCAGTCCAGGTGTCTTCTGTTACCTAAAAAGCTTATTACACTAAACATTTTGACTGTATGTGGACGACCATACAGCAGTATTATATTTTGTGGTTATTAAATTTCCATAAACACTGTTCTAACTATAACATAAACTAGTTACTCTTATTAATTAAAAGATTAACACAATCAACGCTTTTAAATAAACATATCAAATTGTAATTAATGTTGCACTTGTGAACTTGAATCATGTGCATGTGTATGTTGACTGTAATTGGTAAATGTTCATCTCGAATTGTTAAATAGGATGCTTTAAAATTTCTACATATATTTTCAAGAGTTCAGTGATAAAAATTGCAGTTTCATTTTTTTAAAGGAACAAATCAAAAATCTTATGATTACGTGGCATGAAAAATTAAACTTACTCGATTGTCTGCTTTTGGTTTTAAAAAGAGCCATTTCATTCTGATTTAATAACTGTAGGATATATGTGTAGAATATCACTAACATTAGCTTTTACTAATTTGGGAGTTACCCTCGTCAACTTTATATTTTTTTTTGCTGTGCAGCTTCCACTGATAATTTCCCTACTTCTTCCAATGATTCTTTTCATGTGAAGCAATCTATGTTCAAACGTATACCCAAAATAAGAACAAAAGAAATTCCAAAGGAACCGACATATGATGATCTCTGTAAAACTACTCCTTCGAGTTATATTGTAAGTAAAGGCCCATAAGCTTATACATAAGGATTCGTATTACTCTACGAGGATGTATCTAAACAACTTATCAAATCTGACCAAAAATTTATCATCCCGCCCATTCCTCTCATGTTCAATTCATTCAGCATCACATTTCATTGTTGCCATTGTTTAGGGCACTTTATCAAGCTTTTGATTGAAACAGTTTTCATTGTTGTTCTTATCAAAATAGGATCGAACTTACTAGTAAATCTCTGTTACATGCACAGCTTCAATGGTATTGGGTAGCTACTTGCTTTACGCTGGCGTAATTTAAAGCATTTGCTTCTTATAATGCACTAAACGTTTTTAGGTGTGGAGGGCTGGTAGGTATTTTCTTTCATTTTTTGTTTTTCCTTTTGTCACATTATAGCATGACGCATGCAGCCCGCAAGGTAAGGTTTGAATGGTTTTTCTTTTGCAAATCTGACATTGGTTAGTGGTGATTTCAGTCATAGTTAAATGTTTAAAAAACTTTTGGTAATAACTTTTTTGAAATTAATATTTTGTGACAAAGAGCTAAGTTGTAAGTTTCTAAACAGAGGATGAAACAATTAAAGAAGAAGTGGCTCCCACTCACACTGTCCCTTCTCCTAGAGCAGGTCCAGGCCCAGGTAGGCCACGTATACATCCAATCAAACCAAAACCTACCAAACCCAATAAACAACAGCAACAAACAATGGTAAAGGTAAGCCTTTCCAGGCTCAATTTGTTCTACTGGTATAAGTTTAATCTGTAATTTATGTCACGAGTAGTTTTTTGACAAGCACTTGTCTGCTTAATTCTTTAGGTTTGTGCCACGTCATTTTTTCATTTTGGGTTTCAACATTTGTCACTAAAAACGAACCTTCATCATGAACATTACTAATCAAGCATGTCACTGTAAAATTTTTCTATTGGTCAGGTTTGAAGAAGGAATGTCTATTGGAATTTTGATTCAATAATTTAAAAAAACAGTCTAATAGACTTTTCTACTTTATAGATAAGTATTAATTTTTCCTGTGCATTACTGCTGTTTTCAGAAGGTTCTAATCTACCTTAGCTGAAATATGTCTGTTGATTATTATTACAATTACAATTTTTTCTGCATATTAAATTCAATTGGTCATATTTCGTGAAAGTGTTTACGAACCGAAACTAGTTATTTTTTGAATTTTAAGTTAGTTTATTTTTAGATACTAATTAACATCCTAAACTGAAATTTTAAAGGTTTAAATATACTGTAACTCGTGAATATCATGGATGGACTGTTTCTGAATGATTTTTCTCCGAGAATTAATCGATTTTATTAAAATTATATTAATATCTTTTAGACAGTCAAGTCAGTCTGTGTAATAGATATCAAGAAAAGTATGTTCTTTATTTACAAATTCCGTGTATCGTGTAACAAAATACAACTTGAGACTGCATTTTGATATATAGGGTGTCCCCCAAAGGCCTGACAAATTTAACTACGAATTCTTCAAATCAATCGATTTAACCCAATTTGCCAATATAAAAAAAAAGTGTTGTTACAGAGTTACAGCCCTTCAAAGATGGAAGTCTATCTCTCTTTTGTGGCTAACTTTAGCAGTAGTTACGTTAAAGTTTTGAAATTTTATAAAGGGTGTTCTGAAATTCGCGATTTTATGCAAAAACTGAAGAAAAAATCGCTTTACGATTTTTCGATTTGTCCAATATTTTTGGAGTTGTAAAGTTTTGAAAAATCTGAATATGATAGAAAACTAATATTAAAACTCTGTATGGCTGTTCAAAGTTAAGTGTGCACTATTGCTAACTACTACAGCTACAGATTGGGTTAAATGGGGAAAGAAATGTAACTTTTTATGCTGATTAAGATGCCTTTTACAAAAAAAGTCTGTCGAACATTTCATTTTTGAGTTATTCCCTGTATATTTTTGAATTTTTGTATATTCTGGAAGAAAATTAAATTTTGAATGAAAAACTTTTATTGCAATAATAACCTGAAGTTGATAATAAATTAGTTAACAATGAAATACTTTTATAGCTAGCATGAAATTACTTGTAGCTGGACATACATTTTTGTTAAACGACATAAATAATCATGATTAACTTTTTTATTATTCATTTTAGGTTACTGCTACATTCAAACTTTTGTATTTAGAATTTAATTTTCTTGCAGAATATTCCAAATTTTTTTTCCTTAATAAAAACTATTTTATGTAATGACTCAAATACGATGTTCAATTGTTTCATTGCATACGGCAGCTTAAGGAGCATCAAAATTTACACTTCTTTCCAAATGTAACCAAATCTCTAGCTCTAACTGTAACAAAGTTAGCAGTTAATTTTGAACAGCCTGTATGGGCAGTATCCATTTAGTTTAGTATTTCTACATGTTTTTGTGTGAATAAGATCACCAAAGAGGTTTCATATGGGGGGGGGGGACGTTATATTTTTTTCTAAATTTTTTCAATCTACACTTTTTGAAAATTTTTATCTTAAATATTGAGTTTTGGCTTCCTCAACAGTTCCCCTCCAGCTGTCTCTGTTATCCATCAAGCACTTCCATTTAGTCTTGAGGTTTTGCAATTCTTAGAATATGCATTCTATCCAGCTCTTTCTTGGCCTCTCTCTCTCTAGGTCTACTTTTATCTGGTTTACTGTTTAAACTTTTCATTGATGATTTACATGAGTCCCCCTACACTGCATGGTCTAGCTATTATACTTTCTACATTCCACATCTCCTTCAATTCTGCTTATTATTCTCCATTCTCACATACAGGGCCAAAGATCTTGTGTTGTATTTTTCTTTCCAACACTCGTACCATGTTAATACTGTGACCACCCATGTCTCCGACCTACTGATTTGACCAGTGTTGTATATAATTGCGTTTTGAGTTCTCTTGAAAACAGTTTCGGTTCACACACATTGTGTAGTGCTGCATATGCTATATAGCTTGCTGCAAAGTTACATCAATGTTATTGCTTACCAGTGTTCTTTCGTACTTAAATTGTTGCTCGACTTCGAAGTATATTTCGTGTATCTCCTTTCTCTTCGTCTCTATTCTTCCTTGCTAGGTGTTACCATCAATTTTGTTTTTTCTTCATTAATGTAAAGTCCCACAATTACTGCTTCATCCTTAAGTTTAACCAGGTTTTCTTTAGCTTTATACCAGAGAGTAGTTATTATGACAATATCATCGTATGCCAAGAGCTGTCCCACGTTTTGAAAGAGATGTCCAGTTTCTCTGTATTTACCTTTATTTACAGCCCAATCAACACAATTTTAAAAACTACTATTTAAAAGGTATATTTGTGTGATTGCCTAATGGGTACAGGCTGAATTCATCCATAGGAACTTCTTTAATTGGTCTGATGTATACAACTTACCCTAAATTTGTACTTTAAACTATTTGCGCAGCTTAAGGAAACACTCAGACTTTTATGGAAACTTGATTTTTCATAAAAATTGAATTATTTAACAGCCCTTAGTAGGTACAATCATGGGATGTAAAAATATTTTTGTAAATAAAATATGCCAAGTTTTCAAAATTTTAGAAATTCAATCAACAACGCATTTTCCGATAGCTACGTGATTTTAACTTTTCAAATAAGCTATTTACAGCGAATTTTGGTCCGATGTCCAAAACGCTATTTAATTAGCCATAAGTCTTGGGGCATACCTCGGTTCCGTGCAGTTTAGTCGAAGTTATCGCTGCCTATTATGCTTACAGCTTTGGTAATACATCTTATTGCACAGGCTATCGCAAGTTCAAATTTCCTATGGGTCTTTTCCTTTTCTTTGATTATTTTTTTCTTTTTTAAATTTTTGTTAATAATATGTTATTCAGTCATGTATTGTTAGAGAATATGTAAAACGTAAAAAGTATGAAAAAGTACCAGTGACGTGTTTTGTCCTTTTTTTTCTATGTATTTTTGTATGGAAAACAGGATTTTAAGACAAATGTTTAAACAGTGTAAAGATTAAAAATATTTAGGGAAAAATCCTCCGTATGAGACATTTACCATGCACTTTTCAAACAGTAATAGGTAAAAATACTAAACCATATAGACAGTAATAAAATAGCAAAATTTTGATACAACTACTACCGAAGTTATCGACAAAAGAGTGATTAGACTGTGTTCCATCTTCGGAAGGCTGTAAATCTGTAACGAAACGTTGTTGTATATAGGTAAGTTGCGTTAAATCGACATAATTTAGTCTGGGAAGTTGTGAATAAATTTATACTCCACAGATGTTTAATTTTTGCACCATAAAGAATCGAAATATTCTGAAAACGGCATCTTAGAGAACTAAAAATACAATTAGACTTTCACATTATTATTTCTGTTATTTCAGTTATTTTATTTTTCTTTCAGGTTGGATATTTTTTCCTTTATTGTGTTTAATTGTTTTGTTATATAGATGTCTGAACTCCGATTGTACTATATGTTCTAGTTATTAATTAATGATTTACTAATTATACAGGACGCGGAAGGAAACAAAGTGTGGATATGTCCTGCCTGTGGAAAACAAGACGACGGTAGTCCCATGATTGGCTGTGATGATTGTGACGCTTGGTATCATTGGTTAGTAATGATTGATATTAATAACACAATCAAATATATTGACATTAGCATTTTTTGCAAATTCAGATAGTTCTTCAGCAAACGACTTTCCTATACATGACAAAATTAAATTTAATAAATTTTTACTTTCCCCTACTTACATAGCTTCCTTATAGGGAAGTATTGATTTCATGAAAATTTTTGAAATCTATATTTTAACGAAAATTCGCGTTTTGGGGCCCAAGAAACCCGAAAAAGTGTTTTTTAAAAAATGTCTGTCAGTGAGTGGGTGTGCGCGCCTCCGAGAAGGATCGTAATGGCACTGCTTCAAAATTTTGAAAATTTCCAAAAACTGCTGACACGATGTTTTAAAACTTTCTGAGCCAATAGAGCTTGCAGTAAACTACAAATTTATTTTTTACGAATCTCCCAAATTTTACTTTATTCTTCCAGGAATTTATGACAAATTTGAAATTGATTAATTATTTATTTAAAAACGCAAACGCCGATCATTATAAACTTTTATTAGTTTGATAGACTATTTGAAGTTCTAAGCAATTATCTTGAACGTCGGAGATACTCTTTCAAAATGGTTTCTTTGGTTTCTTTTTAGAGGCCAATAACTCGATAAGCAAGAGTTTTTATAAAGGTTTTTTTCTTATTTTTGACCAAACAATTCACTCCCATGTTTATAAAAGATGATGCTTTGTATCAATTCATTAGAAGTTTGCAATTTTTATTATTTTGTAGGGTATGTGTCGGAATTCAAGTTCCCCCTGATGATAGTGAAGACTGGTATTGCAGACTTTGTATTAGTAAAAAACAAGAAGTTCTACAAACAGACAAAAAGAAAAAACGAAAGAAACGTGAGAAGAAAGAACATTAGTTTTTTTATATATTTTTGTCATGCATGCATTGAAAAAGTACAATATTTATTAACTTATTATCATCATATAAATTCATATCTCAAATTTAATTGTATATGCAAGCTACTTGTAACGAAAAATAAAAGATTTTCTAATTTTACATAGTAATTATTGTATATTGTTAGTGTCCGGATTTCTATTCTAGTATATAGTCAGTATTTAAATTATGAAGCAAACAATTAATAATAATTCCTGGCATAATTTCTTTAAATATACAGTTGGCGCATATGTAAAATTTTAACCAAATTATTCAGTTACAGCAGTTGTAGAAACCTTGTAAAATCGTGCATTATGTTTCACGTATAACGGAACAGATTTGAGTAGGCCCATGGTTATTGTTTACTAATTGAATTTTAATGAAATTTTTTGCTAATCTGCAACTAAAAGTCTGGTCTTTGTATATTGTAACTATCATTTTATCTGTACCAAATTGTTACTAACCTATTATGTATTGCAGTATTTAATTTTTATCTTTTAATCTTGCCTTTGATAATGACATGAAGGAATATTATTTTTTTTATTTGTTTGCATTGAAAAAGTACAGTATTTATTAACTTATTATCGTTATATAAATTCATATCTCAAATGTAATTGTATATGTAAGCTACCTGTAATGGAAAGTAAATGATTATTTTGTAATTTTACATAGTAAGTTATTGTATACTGTCAGTGTCCAGATTTCATGTGTAGCATTTAGTCAGTATTTTAATTACGGAGCAAACAGTTAATAATAATTCCTGACATAATTTCTTAAAATAAATAGTTGGTGCATATGTAAAATTTCAAAGGAATTATTCAGTTACAGCAGTTGTAGAAACCTTGCCAAATCGTGCAATATGTTTCACGTATAATCTAATGAATTTGAGTATGCCCATTGTTTACTAATTGAATTTTAATGAAATTTTTTGCTAATCTGCAACTAAAAGTCTGGTCTTTGTATATTGTAACTATCATTTTATCTGTACCAAATTGTTACTATCCTATTATGTATTGCAGTAATTAATTTTTATCTTTTAATCTTGCCTTTGGTAATGACATGAAGGAATATTAGTTAAAATACGTGTAAGGCTAAAATAAAAAACCTATTGAAGTTAAGAATTGTTTTTTTTTACAATAAATTGAAATGAACTTCGGTTACTTAAATTGATTGTATTATTAAACTATTTTATTTTACTTTCTTTACTTTCCCATACTTCTACTGAACTAAAGAAAGGATTTTATGCAAATTTTCGAATGTCAAACTTTAACGAAAATACGCGTTTTGGGATCCAAGGATCCCAAAAAAGTTGTTTTTAAAAAATGCTTCCGTGGGTGCATTTGTTTCCCTATATCTCCAAAACCTCTTGACCGATTCTTACAAAATTTGGTGTGTGAAAGTTTTTTAGTTGCAAGTGGTTTTTTGTAAGGTCATTAATCGGAACCGAAAATGGAAGTTGGACCTGTTTTTTGATATAGATTATTTTCAAAACACTTTTTTGAAATTTTGAATACATAACGTTGTAGCGCATCTAAAGACAAGTCAAGTATTGTATCTTCAAGATGAAGGCCGCTACGAATTTGTGAAAATTTTAACTAATGCCCGATTACTCAAATACAGAATATCCTATCAATACAAATTGCCATATTATTTTATAGCCCTTATTAAGTGTAATAAAGTGATGTGAAAATATGAAAATATACTAGCCGCTCAAAATTTTAGACATTTTCAAAAAAATATTCCTTTAAAACTGCCCACACCATTTTTTTAAACTTTCTGAGCCGATAGAGCTTGCAATGAACTACAAATTTGTTTTTTACTAATCTCAAATTTTACTCTGACTCCGTCTAGGAATTTTTGAATATTTTTAAGTTGATTAACTATTCAAAAATGCAAACTCGAATTGTTATAAACTTTAAACAATTTGACAGCCTATTTGAAGTACTTTAATAGGATTAGCATGAATTTTCAACATAATAAAAATTAGGGAAGAAAAACGATACCTTCTAATTACAATGCATTTTTGGGAAGTTACGTGATTTTAACTATGGCTATCAGTTCAATCTAGTTAAAAAATATATTTTTTATTCTTTGATATTTTTGATAACAAAATAAAGCATCTAATCAGCTGTATAATGTGGTCGGTTACCGTGCTCCTATCCTATGCGGCTAGCCGAAGTTATAGCACTATTCTTATACGGTACACGATATCGTATAGCACAAACTGTTGCAAGTTCAAATTACCGCTGCACTGGGGCTTTACTGGTTTTTTTATTTTTTATTCTCGCTTTAATTTTTGTAAAAACAATGTTATTTACTCGGTTATTGGCGCGTGAACATTTAAAACGTAAAAAGTATGGGAAAGTAACAGCGACCTGTTTCCCCATTTTTTTTCTTTTGTCGCACAGTGCTTAAAATGGATAACAGACATCATTAAAATCTGAAACTCTTCAAAAGGTATTAATTTGAATGAAATAAACAAAAAGACTTTTTCAGTGTACCTTGTTATTTTGATTTCATGAAAATCTTCGATTTTGAACAGTGTGTGGGGTGTATTTGTTTGTTTATATTCATTAGGAACAATTTCCGCAGAAAGTATTGTCTCGGTATTAATTTTTTGGCGCAGGAAAACTGCGATAGGAAAACTTAGCCAGGACAGTAGGCCAGGCAGGGAATCGAACCTAGGACCTCCCAAATGAATGGCAGACATGTTAACCACGATACACCTTTTTTGAAATTTTGTAGATTCATAGAGGTAATGCTCTAATTTATCTGTGGCACCTATGAATGTTTGAAATTCAGAAACTCATGATTTTTGCATTTCTATATTTTCAGTGCGAATTTAATGATTCAATTTTCGATTCCGAACTCATCGAAATGGTTTTTACTTTCTTATACTTTCAGTATAGGGAAGGGTTCAAATATATTATCGTAATACTATAGAGTTAGGGCTCTGTACAGGCTAAAGTACTGGACTGATTTTGATGAAATTTTAAATGAAGAGGTATATCGAAAATTGTAGTTCTAGTTAAGCTTTTCAAAAAATTTCGAAATGGCAAATGGATGTTGGATCTTTTTTTTGGTAGCATTTTTGTTTCAAAACTAAATTTTGTAAATTTGAGCTGAGTGGTAAACCGTGAGTTGGAGTACGTGTAAAAAGTAGTAGTGAAAGTACGGTGGAAGTGTGCTGAACTACAAGTTTAAAATATCTGTGTTAATGGCAGCAGGTGTAGAAAATGTCTAAGCGGGGTTTGCCCCTCGGCTTGAGCACAGTATCTGAGAGAAAAATTTAAGGCAAATTGCTTCAAAATGACGTCTGCTACAAAATCTCTACTAACGCCTATTTACTCAAAAAGTACTTGTCTGTTGGGATCAACTACAACTTGTTTGAGAGCGTTTTGCAGTTAGTATACAATGAAACAAAATTAATATCGAAAATCTGAAAACGATTGCAATGGCAGTTCTCCACAATTTCGAAAATTTTCAAAGCTTTGAAATGCGGGGCTATGGCCTTCTAAATTTGGAGCGTTGATAGCCTGTCGAAACAAAAATTCCTCAACAAAACAAGCTTTTGAAAAAAATTTAAAACCAGAAACGAAGTTAGATGAGTTTCTTTAGTAGAATTCAAAGAACAAATGCACCTACAGTTTTTTTTATTTTCTACAAGCAATTCTTTCTTCTAATACGTGCTTGAGTCTATTGCTTACATTTTTTCAAATCGACCACAGGCTTTAGAAAATAGAACATAAAAAAAAACTTTAGAATACCTATTGTCCAACTTACATAAAGCATAGCTGCAGTGTCTAAGTGTCATCAAGGTATTTATTAGAGAACCCTTCTAAGTCACAATACAACAAAAAAGCATAGGGAATACTTGGGAAATGTATCTGAAAAAACAAGCTAATAAAAGTTGGATTGTGATTAAAATGTGTAATGATAGTTGCCTATCTGCTACTCCTATTTTGTTAGTTCATGAATGTTCTGTATCAATAATAAATAATCTATCAACGCGTTTATACCGTAGTGTGGTAGTAGCTGTATATTTAATTTTATTACAAAATTAACTTCCTTATTTTTGTTAAAATTGACTTACAATTTTAAATTTCTTTAATGCATGTTTTGCCTTTAAACTTTAACGGAAAAAACATTCAATTAATTTTTTTTAGGTCATATAAATGAATGAATTTAAAAATAATATTAATTAATCATACTTTCTTAACATATATTTTCAGTAGTTAATCCCGTGTCTAGATCCGGGTTGTCAAAAATCACGATTTTTTTAATTGAAAACCATTGATTTTTTTGAATAATTTAATAGGTTTTTTTTTTGAAACATTATTTTAAAAAAATAAGAATTCTTCCTTAGTTAAAACTTCATTTTTTTATATTTTCTATTATGTTTTTTTTGATAGAACTGAAAGCCGCATCAGAGCCATGTTTTTTTATCATTTAATGCAAAAACAGAATTTTAAAAACTTAAAATAGCGCTATGATAGGACGCACTAATACCGAGGCCCCTATTCTCGACTCGTGCGCCAAATTTTTGACGAAAAATTTTACGCACGAGTCGAGAATAGGCCCCCAAGCAAAAACATTTTTTTCCCAACACTCTAACTTCAAAATGGCAAACGCTACGATTATTTGAATAATTTGGCTTAAACCCCTATTTACTCAAAAAGATCGGCATTAACTTCGGTTTTTACTTTCCTATACTTTCAGTATAGGGAAGTATTGATTTCACGCAAATTTTCAAAATCGAGATTTTGACGGAAATACATGTTTTGGGCTTCCAGGATCCTAAAAAAGTTGTTTTTAAAAAATGTCTGTCTGTGGGTGGGTGTGTGTGTGTGTGTCTGTGGGTGGGTAACGCTCATATCTCCGGAACGGCCTGATCGATTTCGATGTGCTTTGGAATGAGGAGGTATATCAAAAATTCATCGACAGAATAAGCTTTTAAAAAGAATCCGAAACCGGAAGCGGAAGTTAGACATGTTTTTTTGGTAGCATTTTTTTCAGAAACGGAATTTTGGAAATTTTAATAGTGGAGATTAAAGAAGGCCTTAGGACAAATCAAACGATTTTTTACCGAACTCTCTAGCTTCAACATGGCGGCCGCTACGAATTTTTGAAAATTTCGACTTCAACGCCCATTTACTCAAAAACCAGTTATCTGATTGGAATCAACTACATCTTGTTTGGTAGCCCTTCAAGGGTACTATACCATGAAATATCATTAATTTTGAAAATATAAAAACGATCGCAATGACCACTCCAAAATTTTGGAATTTTTCAAAAAAAAAATTCTCAAAAACTGCCCACACGTTTTTGTTTAAACTTTATAAGCTGATAGAGCTAAGAATCTTCTACAATTTATTTTTTTGCACATTGCTATAATTTCACTGTGACGCCCTCTGTGATTTTTTGAAAATTGAAAATTGGTACCCTTTTATTTATTTAACGGGGGGCAATAAAATATTTCTGTTAAAGCAAAATAGCTCATCATTGATAGCAAAATCCGAATATCATAATATTTTTTCGATAATTTAATATTTAGGGGGGCTACTGCCCCCCCCCCCCCCCCAAATTTTCGCTACAAAATTAAAAAATTGATTTCTTCTTTTGTTTGCTCTAGGAGAATCTTTTTACAAAAAAACAAAAAATCGAATTTTTTGCCCCTTAATAATCTTTTTGTCCTTTGAAGAATTTCACATACTTTCTACACCAGTTGTATTCTTGTAGTAGTCGTTTAATGTTCAGTGTAGGCTAACTTGTTTATTTTAATAGATAGACTCGCAAACCCAAGAGCAAAGTTGTAGGGCAAATTCTTCTCGATTGTATTTAAGAAAAAAACTCGAGTTTCCAATTTTAATATGGCGGCCACGGTAAAAAATAACTTTTTTTTAAATGGAAACGTGGCATTTTGGCTTTAAAATCAGAAAGGTTTTGAAATTCTAAATGAAAATTAATAAGAGTAATTTCTTGCTAAAAATAATACTTCTCGAGTTATTAATATATTTTCAAATATCAATTTCCGCCCTTCCGTTGATCAGTCCGAATATTTTACCCAACCATATGATTGCAGAGCGCAGCGGTCGGTCTTTCTTCAACCGCTTCAAGATGTTACAACTTATAAGAACCATTTACTTTAACTAGTCGTGCCTAGACAGGTGCATATCGAAAGTGTTGGAAAATATAAAACAATGTTATTTTATAAGTATAGGAAAGTCCAGGCGAAGTGTTTCGCTCATTTTTATACATAGTTCTAGAGCTATGCAATATTGTCACTGAAGAGTATTTCTGAACCATGAAAATTGAAATTTTCCAAATTTTGGATATTATAAAAAATGTATGGCGCAGAAACTAACATCAACTTTTTAAATTTTGTAAGCTGCTGGAGCTAGTAATCCGCTACAATTTGGTTAGTGTTGCAATTCGATAAATTCTTTGTGACATTTTCTATGAATTTTGCTGAACAAACTATCTCCTTATTATTTTTACTCTTTATTATTTTGGTTTAAAATAATTAGAAAAGAGCCAATATTTACAATAGTTTATTTTTACATGGTAAAGTCCTATGACTCAAATGTAAATCAACAATATACAGTTGTAAAATGAATTTATTAACAATGCACGAGACTGTATGTTGCGAGCTAATTTACACATTTCATTTCTTAAGGACAGTTTATTTGCCTTTGGGCTTGAAGTAACCATTTTAAGTATGTTCTAGAGTTTTTTGTGGGTTCCAACTACAGTTTGACGTCAAGTAAATCATTATAACATTCTTAACGATCTTATGCAAACTAATTGATCAAGTTTCAAACTTGTCTTATAGGTAAAACAATCATGTAGTATGTCCGTCTCATAGACCAGTTTTTGAAAATAAGGTTTGATGCGCAAAGAAAATGTTGAGATAGATCGATGTCTATTTGCTAAAATCATTTTTAGAAAAAGTGATGCCTATTTAATACAGACTGTTACTAAGTAACCGACTGTAATGATTTAATATATTTACTTTCTATGTTTACTTTTTCTAATAAAAAGAGTAGCCTGAGGGAATGTTCTCTTTGAAAAACCTTGTACTTTAACATTTTTGGTAGTCTAATTTGAACGTCCCCTACCCCCACCGACCGGGCGCCCATGGAATCGATATTTTGTTATCTAACCTCAATTAGCGTCACCGCTTTAAATTTGCATTTCCCTCCAGGCTTTTAGAGTATGATGTGCGTAAGTAAACTATTACGTAGTTAATTCTATGATGTACTCTAAAAACCTTGGCATTTCCCAAAGTAGTGGGGTTACAATTTTGAGTTCCTAAAAAGAAACATTGGATTCTTCGAAGTGCACGTCTCAACCTCAATCTCATTTTGGAAACCAGAAGTTTTAGTGAAAAATTCATTGCTAAAAACAACGTGATACCGGTTAGTGCCCTGTACCGAAATTTGTAGTATAGAGGAACCAAAAAGCACTAAACGTAAGTAAATTTTGAATATTGTCCCTACTTACCTTCAATAACACCTCAACTTTGGATTTGTTTACTATTTTCTCATAAGTTTCCTGGAATATTGATGTTTACCTGTACCTTGCTGGCCGTTGCTGCTACAAGTATGTTAAAATTACTTGTTTAATTAACTTTGATAGATTGTGTGGATATACGTTAATATCACAAGGTACATGCCGTAAGATTCATATCAAATACTGGCGGTTATTCATTTATAATACTAATAATAATTAATGATTGTAAAAAGTGCAAGTGTCAGGTTCAGATTTCTTTTGGTAATTGCATAATATTATGGGAATCTCCTCAACGAGAGGGATTGAAGTAGGTCAATATCAGATATCACTTTCATTTGATTTCGTTAGCTATGTTGTCATACAACTATGCAAGTCTAATTAGTGCTTTTTAAGTTTTTAAAAACAGTTTTGTGTTATAAATACAATAATAAAAAAAATAGTAAGTAGATTTTAGAAGATAAAATTTATTGCTATATAAGAAAACTAACATACAGTATCTATACCATGTTATTATTAATTTATGCATGTGTTAAAACATTTTTATTCAGATTTTTTAGTGGTAAAAATTATATTTTTGAAAAGAAACTGAAATATAATTATTATTTTTAAAAAATGCTAGTGATAATGCTTCATTTTGCATTTACGTATTTATAAATATCAATACCTACCACTTTTTTTAAGTGTATAAACAATCGTAATGTAAATAATTCTTAAATTTTTAGACATTTTGATATTCTGTAGAATTTATGTTGAAAATGTGTTACTAAAAAGGTATCTTTTTCTCAAATGCATAAGGCTGTTGTCTAAAGAATGTAATTTGTAAATTTTGCAAGGATTCATCATATTGAACAAAAGTAAACAAAGAAATTTAAAAAATGTATCCAACAAAAGAATAAGACAACTCCAAAATTCCTTTCCATAGAGGATTAATGAATTTACATAGAGAAAGTGAGGAGGTGCCTATTAAGAAAGTGAAAACATTACAAAATTAAATTAGAAAATGTTCAGTAATCATTATGAAAGTAAATGGTTTAAATGTGAATATATTTTTTTTATAATTTCAAGTTGTGCCTGTTCAGTTTATTCTTTTTGTTATATAAACTGGTTTACTTTATGTAGACTTTTCTCTGAATATCTTAACTGCATTCGAACATTACACTAAGACGGTTTCATTACGAGTTATATACTTAATACAATAAGTAATAAAACTGTAAGTAAATTTACTTTTTCACTATGTAATTTTTAGTAATTGGAGAACATTTTAAAAGAATTGTTTTTCTTGCAATTATTCTAACAATATCATCTGTTTATTTTTTTTTATTTTACTAGTTTGTGATAATAAAAATAATTCATAACATCACATGATTGACTATAAGTTAAAATCATAAACTAGCAAATTTTAAAATCCTTTCACAAAATGTGAATGTGCCAAAAACCTAAATAAACCAAAAACGTTAATCATTCATCTACTGGTAACCCCGACGGTAACCCTGAAAATTACATTTAACTTCTCCTCTCCTTAAAACTAAATGCTCATATCTCACCTTCAAAATTCTAGATAAACACCTATTATACTTAAATATAATTTCATACTACTTGTTTATTTGTTACAGATTGGTTTTTTATTATACCAAGATATTAGTAAACTGTTTGCTGCTTTTCATAGTTTGAAGTACAACACAGGTAAAAATATTTTTATGCATGAATCAATAAAATACTTGTTATTACGGGGATATTGGTGAACTTGAATTTTGTTGTGGCATGACGTTCATCTTTTTATACTAGAATGTTAAATGGGGAAGTCCTGTATTGTTAGTTATTGGTTTTGAAAATAGCTTTCTATAAAATTATATCCGATTACATTTTGTT
Source organism: Ctenicera cuprea (assembly GCA_958336395.1). Lineage (NCBI taxonomy): Eukaryota > Metazoa > Arthropoda > Insecta > Coleoptera > Elateridae > Ctenicera > Ctenicera cuprea. Next base: position 3,892,369 of record OY284496.1, read on the forward strand.
CATAATCACCTTAAAAATATTCAAATTTATTTTCTGCTCATTTTAGCAGCTAAAATGTGTTATTCCTACAAAATTATAACTTTGTCTAATTGCTGGGGTATTCAAGGAGTAAAAGATTTTTAAATAATACCTTAGACTCGATATGTCAGAGGAAAAATTTGAAGGTCTTGAAATACTGTTTGTGGCTGTAAATACTTTCTAAGAGCAATAATCGCTTGAAGAGGGTGTTTAAAAGTTAGTTCGTTTTGAATATTTCAGGAACCTGATAATTTATGAAATGTGGTACTCGGTTTGGTATTGTAATTTGGTATTATCCTACTTTATTAACTTGCAATTATTTTAAACATGGGTGTACGAAAGTGAAGGTGGGGTGGCGTTTTCAATCTTTAACTTCTTCAATAGACATAGTAATAAATATCGAGGGCTTCATACAAGAACGGCCTATGAACATTTTTGGCCAATTTAGAAAGGCGTACAAACAAAACCAACTTTTGGTAAAACTTTGTCTGCATCTGATATTTGGGCTTGGAAAAGAGTCTGCAATCGCTTACTGAATCCAAAAAATTAATTTCTTCTGTGCAAATAGAATTTTTAAACGTTTTTTGTTAATACTGAAAACTTTACTTTTTATTGTTACGCCCTTCTTGCAAGAAGCCCTCGATATGATGTTTTGTCTGAAACGTGACAAATGATAAATGATTAGGAGTACCTTTTTATTTTTATTTTCTTTGTAGAACTATGTTCTAAAATTTAAATATTGTAAAAGCTAGAACATAAAAAAATAAGGAATTAAAAAGTCAGCACCCTTCCAGTTCTGTACAGCTATGGTTAAAGTAACTGTATGTCAATAAGGTACGATAATAGCACTTAATAATACTAAACCGCATACCAAGTTTTATAAATTTATCTTAAGGCCAAAATAAAAACTTAGGAAGCGTTTTTGGGACTATGATTATAGGATCTTGCCATCGAGATAGTATAGGAATATACCTATACTACCTGGATGAGAAACGGCACACAAATTGTTCGACGACAATTTGCAGACACCCTATAAAGTAACAAAAGATTTCTTGAAAAAATTCGGAATTTCTTGTCAACAAGAAGGTGTTTGCTTTGGTTAAAATTCTAGTCTTAGATAGATTAAATTCTTTCATCATCAAAATCTCGAAAAACATGGAAGAATATTTAGAAATAGTAATCATTGTGCAATTTCCTTCATTTTATACCTATTACCAGATCACTTAGAATTAACTGGTCAATTAAAGTTGTTTTTGAGGTTTTAGTAGAGAGTTAAGTGCTGTTTTTAGTAAAATATTGTTTGTACATAACAATCCTTTGGAATGGTAAACAAAAACGTTATACATGAAAAATGAACTCTGTAAATTATAATTTTTAGAACAGGTTATTTTTGCGATTCTGCCACCAATGACGTCATATGAACTTGGTTTAACAACCCAATTAATAACGAAACCAGTTTCAATGTTAATCATGTAATAGTTTTTCACTCTGCCCCTGTATTTTTTTAATTCTTTTTTATTGCTTCTCTCTCTCTTTGTCTCATCTTTTCTCTTTCTTTTTGTTTCTGTTCAAAACAAAATGTAATTCTTAACTTTGCTGTTGCTAACTCTCTTGTTTCTTTCGTACAAAGGGCTGTCTATTAATAAATAGATTTTTTTAAAGAAAAATGTTTCAGTTGATCTTTTGTATATTCTCTACTTCTGAGAATATGGAATGAAAGTGTTAAAATGTGACATACATTAACATAATTATAAATAGCAGAATTGTTATCTGTCTTTGTATCTTCTGCATTGATTATGTCAAACCTTACCTATTAGTAAACGTCCTTGTCACTTTATTTATTCTTATAACTCTAAACTAAAAAAAATTATTTTGTATATAATTTATACAGGGTGAGTAAAAAGCATGTCTTCGTATATATTGATTCTATGAAAAATATGCCATAATAAAATTTGTTTGTTAAATTTCAGTGCATACTTTGTTGATGTTTAATTTTATATATGTTTTGTTATTTGCTTGCTATGGCAACTACAAAAAATTTCGTAGTGTAATCCCAGGAGAAGAATTTTGTACCAGAAAGAGAAACAATTGCTGAATCCAAGAACGTAAAAGAAATGTAAGGTTTCCTTTAAAAATTAAAAGTTGGTTGCCATAGCAACCAAATAACTAAACGGCAAACAAAAATCAATGCAATACTTGTAAAATTATTAATTATTATCATCATTTTTATGAAGGCACGTGAAAATGGGGTTATTTGGTATCGAAAATAATGTCATTGTCTAATTATAAACAAAAATAAGAAAAATAGGTATTGAATGTTTTCTCAAAAAAAATAATTAATTCTCCTCTGACGTTTCCCCATCACTAATATTTTTCAGCTTTTTTAAATACGAACCTATTGTTTTTTCAATACTTTTTCTCTTTACAGGGCTATTAACTATTATGGGGTTTTTCTTCAAGTGCCATACTATTACCGGGCATTGGCGAGAGGGTCAAAGCTACATTTTTAAACGGCTTGATGTTGTAAACTTTGCGCACTTCTTTACTAGGTAAATTCGGCCTAAAGTATTAGTGAGGTTACAAATAGAATTTTTTTTGAGAAAATTTTTCTTAAAATTATAGCTTTTAAGCTGATTTGCGAATTTTTAGCTTTCCTATACTTTCAGTATAGGGAAGTATTGATTTCATGATAAATTTTGAAATCTAAATTTTTGCGGAAATACACGTTTTGGACTTCCGGGTAGTGATTTTTAAAAAATACTAGTGTTTCCCCACCGAAATTCGACGGCAGACTCAGGGTTGACCGACCCGGCGAAATGCATGCGTGATGCATTAGTTCCAATAATGAGACGCGGCGTTAGTGTAGATGTCGCCTCAAGTGAAGCGCGTCTAGCAGACTTTCATATATAGTATAAATTAAAATAATTATTATTGAAAAATCGACGTAGAATAAAAATATAAAAATGTGTCACCATACACTATAAAAATTTCCCGAATAAGTTTTATTTGAAACATTTTTTTCTAAAATGGAAATAATAACGCAGAAAATGGATGTCTCAATACTTTTGACTCGCTCTGCATACACTTTCTTATTATAACATAATTATGTTTTCCACCTCTTAAGAAAATTTTAATTGCACCATTGATTGTTTTTTTATGATAGCTAAAAGCAATTTTAGACAAGTTCAAGGATTTGAGAGCAATTTGATCAGATAAGCGATAAATGTATTTTTGTATTTTGTCCTAGAATTTGTATGAGGTAGTGTTATAGACATATACTGATTTACATATACTTAATTTGTTTACTTAACATTTGTGCTTGCAGTTTTTAGCAACACTATGGTTATCTCAACATTCGCCATATATGGGGCCTTTCATTACAGTGAATTTTTAGTGGGTTTAATACGAAATATTTTACTGCTGCTCCAATACTTCTGAAAAGTTGTGTATGAACTGTTTGATTACCAGCTAGAAATCATATTTAAAAAACGAATACTGAAAATTGACTGGTTTTTGCTTATTGTTATTTATATAAGTCCAATTTAATTAGAGTGAAAAATGTAGGTTTACACCTCTTAATAAATAAGGGGGGAGGGGTGTTTTTCAAAGTTTTAGTTAAACTACTGTAATTTATACTTTGCATGTTTATATTACTATCAAGATTAATTTTGTAATTTTGTGGAACAGCTGAACGATGTCGGCACGATTATTTCATGCTCATGGAGAATTTTGTGCTTCTCATCCCTGGGAGATTATTATGGCTACCCTCACTTTAACAACATGTCTAATAACAGTGGAATATCAAACTCCTGCCCCACCACCTAAACCACCTCTACGTAATTGTGCTGGTTGCTTATATGAGGTAAGTAATAAATTTATTTTATAAAAAAAACAAAAAATAATAAATAACTAATTGTTTGTTGGTTATGGTTGAAGACTACGAGAAAAAAACTGCAGTGTAAAAATTGTGTACTTTACCAGAACTTCCTATACGGCAGACATTTTTTACCTTTTAATTTGTAAAAATTTTTAAAATTGTCATATTTTGCCAATTCCAACAATTACTTAAAATCAGAGTAGCTGAAACATTGTAGACTATGCAGGCAGATTATGACTCTTTGCAGAACTAGTTTAGACTCGGAACGCCCATAAAAATACTGTTGTAGTTAGAAGCCAAACATTTTCTGAAAGTTTTAAAAAAGGCTGATAAAATTATTAGTTTTGACTTTGTGTATTCGGTATAGGGAAGTATTGAAATCATGAAAAAGTTTAAAATCGAGATTTTTGCGGAAATGCATGAACTTCCGAGAATTTATAAAATTGGTCTTTAAAAAATGACCTTGGGTGGGTGTATGAAACTCCCAAACGGATGGTTCAGTTTCGATGCACTTTGGAATGCAGTATATCAATAAATAAGCTTTTAACTTCTTCGTTACCAGATCAATAAGATTGATACGCAGTAATTCCCCTGAAGAACCCGATGTTACTACATTTTGGAATTAGCTGTATCTTCAGTTGGATTTAAAATAACAGATTAAATTTTCAGTAGTTGGTTAGAGGTCTATTAAAATCTAAATAAATGTTAATGTTTGAGAATTTTGTTTTGTTATAGGCGGAGTACAATGCAGCAGATGTGATTGTCATGACGTTAATACGATGTTTGACTGTACTTTACACCTACTACCAATTTCGCAATCTTCGTAAAATGGGATCTAAATATATCTTGGGTATGTTTAACTTAAACATAAGTTTCCACGAAATAATTTGGTAAATATAAAACTGATACCAACAATTATTTATTTTAAAAATCGATATTTTTAGGTATTAAAGTAAATATTTGTTTTATTTCCAGGTATAGCTGGGCTGTTCACAGTTTTCTCAAGTTTTGTTTTTACATCAGCTGTAGTAAATATACTGCAGATTGATGTATCAGATCTAAAGTAATTACAATCATGCATGTATTACAATTAAAACTAACTTGAAAAAATTTTTAGAGACACTTTGTTTTTCTTCCTCCTCCTAATTGATCTCTCAAAAGCTGGAAAGTTGGCACAGTATGCACTTAGTGGTTCAGAGCAACAAGTAAAAGATAATATAGCGAGAGGGATGTCCCTTTTGGGGCCTACAATGACATTGGATACCATTGTTGAAACTCTAGTCATAGGTGTAGGAACATTATCTGGTATGTTTTTCCTAAATGTAATTTAAACTTCAAATTCAACAGACTTTTTACTTTAGGTGTTCATCGTCTCGAAATGCTTTCCTACATTGCATGGTTATCAGTTGTGGTCAATTATGTAATATTTATGACATTTTATCCCGCTTGCTTGTCATTAATATTAGAGGTAAGCCTTGTAAATGATATTATAAGTGCAGAGTTGTCAATATTAAAAATTTCAGTTGTCTCGAACAACTAGTAATTGTGGTACGAATAATGTGAAACGGTATCTTATTTCTGGAGCGTTAACTGAGGAAGATCAAAAATCCAACCCCGTAATTCAAAGAGTGAAATTAATCATGTCAGCAGGACTGGTGTTGGTGCATGTGCATAGGTAAGTGTATTGTTGAAAATACTGTGGTTCTAAATATAAAATATAATTTTTTAAATTAATTCATAAATAATTGTTCGCAGTCGTTGGCCATTCCGGGATAATAATGTTGATGTAATTGGTCCTTATGGTGTAGAACCGTTATTAAATTTAAATCGTACTGATGAAACTGCTTTGCACAGTTATATTATGAGGTAAGTTGTAATATTTATTAACTGTCTTGACAACCAAACAGCTCCTAAAATTGTAGATGGGTTACATTAAGCAGTGATCACATTGTAATACTTCTGCTACTCTTGGCACTTGTGGCCAAATATGTGATTTTTGAAAATAAAGAAGAGGTAAATGATGAGTTGCGTACACAAATGATGCAGGAAGATTTAAGGCGTAATTCTCTCAGAAACAATTATTCTGATGTTTCGAATTCACATGTGGAAACAATTTCACCCATGCATGTAGAAGCGCCATCGTCTTCAAATTTCCGTAGGAAAGTAAAATCAAATTCACATGCAGAAACATCACATATACCAACTTTTAAATTCTCCTTGGATGAAGATTCAGAAGATGGTAAGAACGTTCATGCAGGGCTGCCGCTGAGGTCATTAACTCATTAAAAGTAATTTTTTCAGAATTTTCAGTTGGTGTTTTTCTTTTGCCAAAAAAATTGCGTTTGATTTGAAATTGCCGTCCTGGCTTATTACTTTCCTATACTTTCAGTATAGGGAAGTATTGATTTCATGCAAAATATTCAAAATCGAGATGTTGGAAAAAATGTTTTGGACTTGCAGGAACCCAAAAAAGTGGTTTAAAAAAATGTCTGTCTGTGGCTGGGTATATGCGATCCATAGCACCTAATCGAATGGTCCGGATTTTGATGAGCTTTGGAATGTGGAGGTGTTTAAAAAATTCATCGTGGAAATAAGCTTCTAAAAAAAATACGAAGTTGAACATTTTTTCGGGAAAATAATTTCTAAAATTGAAACGGGAACCTTATAGAAGAATTTAGGGTAAAATCAAAGCTTTTTTACCAAACTTTTCAGCTTCAAGATGGTGGGCGGCCTCTACAATTTTTTGAAAATTTTGACTAGCTCTTTATTACTCAAAAACAAGTTGAAGGATCGGGTACAAATTTTATTTTGTAATAGCCTAGAGACATGCAATGTTACTGCACTTAAAAATTTTTGAAAAGCTAAAAACTATGAAGGAAAATAATGAAAAATATTTTAAAGTTTTTGTAAATTTTCAAAAAAATTGTTATCATGATTATTTTTAAATTTTGTCAGCCCATAGAGCTGGGAAAGAGCTACAATTTGGTTTGTTTCCCAGCCTGCTAATAACAAGGGAAGTTGGTTTTGAATTTCTTGCGTAGAAAGTAAAAACATGCAAAAAAAATTATTTAACGCTACTTTTAATCACCAAAATCAAAGTCGGAGAGATTTAGTCATTCTTTTGTGTTTTCAGAAGTCATTAAATCATTATTTCTTTTTTGAAATTGAGTGGCAGCCCTGTCCATATACCAACAATTACTAACTTCATAACAAATTTTTGCTCTTACAGATCTAAAACAATACGAAGATAGAGCTGTACAAACAATGCCAGTTTATAGTGATATGTACAACAATTTAATTGAAGAAAGTAAACCGGTTCAAGAGCCACGAAGTTTAGATGAATGTTTAAACATTTATAATTCTCATTTGGGAGCGGCTGATCTGACAGACGAAGAAGTAATACTTCTTGTCAAACATAAGCACATTCCTGCTTATCAAATTGAAAAGGCGGTTGATGATCCAGAACGAGGGGTGAAAATTAGGCGTAAGATAGTTGGATTGGCTGGAAATTTTGCATCTGCTCTTACAGAATTACCATATAGAAATTATGATTACAGTAAAGTATGATTTTTAAAATTCTTAATAAGAATGATTTATTAAATTATTATTTTTTTAAGGTAATGGGGGCATGTTGTGAGAATGTAATTGGTTATACTCCAATCCCTGTGGGTATTGTGGGACCAATGTGTTTGGATGAACGTTTAATTTATATTCCCATGGCTACAACAGAAGGTTGCCTTGTTGCCAGTACAAACAGAGGTAGCCGTGCATTATTAAAATGTGGTATTACAAGTAAAGTTGTAGCTGATGGTATGACCAGAGGTCCTGTTGTCCGATTCCCTAGTGGTAGTGAAGCTAGGTTGGTACATATTTTTGTTAGATTTTTTTTTAATTACAAAAGAACTGAATAACCTCACTATCCAGTTTTGAAGTATATAACATGGCTTAACTTTGTTATTGTAAGAGTTACCGAGTACTTTTGGAACTACTAAAACTGCGAAGTGAAAAAAATAGCGTTGTTACAAAAATATTTTTGAAAATATGATGAGTAACAATTTCTAAAGTATAGAAAAGTCCAGGCAAAGTGCTTTGATCACTTTTTCCAACTGTTACAATAAAGATATTAGAATACAATATTGCACTAATAACTCATCCTGTGTATGTGAATTTTTTCATGTTCAAGGTATTGCAATAGCTGCGAGCACTGCATAGCTTCGGACTTTTGTTATTCGTTGTAGAAGTTTCGCCACAAATTAATTCGATCTAACTTTCAATCACCACAAATTTTTATTATTTCACAACGCTAAGGTCTCTTGAATTTTTTTCAATAATAGGTACTATATCTGGGAAAAACACCTTTTGTTTATGTTTTTGACCTAAGTTTGTTGAAATCGGTTTTGCAAGTTTCAAACAGATGCTGTAGTTATTTGGTTAGTGGTATTTGAGCGGTTTTTTGAGGCCACTCGATAGATTAAACTGTACGCTCTATATTTTATATTTGAAAAATTTGAAACTAAACTGCTTGTAACACTAAAAATTAAAAGAATTTTTTTTTCAGTGTTTGTATGGGATGGATGCAAATACCTGAGAACTTTGCTATTATAAAAGAAAGCTTTGATTCGAGTAGTAGATTTGCAAGGCTAATAAAGCTTCACCCACGCATTGCTGGGCGTCAGTTATTTATTAGATTCGTTGCTCAGACGGGAGATGCAATGGGAATGAACATGCTCTCTAAAGGAACTGAATTGTCATTGAAGATGATGCAAACTCATTTTCCCAATATGGAGATTTTAAGTCTAAGTGGAAATTTCTGTACAGATAAAAAACCTGCCGCAGTAAACTGGTATACTTTAGTATGAGATATCTAGTGATGTTATATTAATGTTGTTAATTTTCAGGATTGAAGGTAGAGGCAAATCTGTAATGTGCGAAGCGGTTGTGCCAGCTGATATTGTAACATCAGTTTTGAAAACAAGCGTTCCTGCATTAGTAGATGTTAATATTTCTAAAAATTTGATTGGGTCAGCTATTGCTGGAAGTATAGGTGGATTCAATGCTCACGCTGCTAATTTAGTTACTGCGGTATTCATCGCTACAGGACAAGATCCAGCTCAAAATGTAGATAGCAGTAACTGTATGACTTTAATGGAACCTTGGGGGAAAAATGGTGACGATCTCTATATATCATGTACCATGCCATCGATAGAAGTAGGAACTGTTGGTGGAGGTACAGTTCTTCCAGCGCAGTCGGCTTGTCTGGATATATTAGGAGTAAAAGGTGCACATTCGACGTGTCCCGGTGAAAATGCCAATCAATTGGCTAGAGTTGTTTGTGCTGTTGTATTAGCTGGGGAACTTTCTCTTATGGCAGCACTTACTGCTGGACATTTAGTTAAAAGTCATTTAAAACATAACCGGTCAGCAGTTAGTATTCATGCTGGTGATGTTTCTCCTTCTAGTACTACATCTAGCACGAAAACTCCTAATTGTGCATATTTGACTCCTTAATGTAGTGGCTTATGGGATCTCGTCGGATTGATTTCTGTTTGGGGTCTTGTATTTCCCTTGAAAAATTTTATACAATCGAACCAATGATATTGTTAATGTATTATTTTTATTATAGAAATATAGATTATTTCCATGAATCAGTTTTAGAAGAATTGTTTTTTAATATAAATATTTATTGTTACTTTTATAGTTCATTTAATGGTTACTGGTGCTGTTAGCTGGGTGATGGTAACGTATGTCGTAATTATAACCACTTTTTAAGTTATCAATAATTATGACGAAAAATCTGCCAGAAAAACTAGTAATCATAAATTTTCCAAAGTAATTTCAGTACTAAATTTGTAAATGCCAACATTCAAATATTAATTAGGTTTTTCTTCTATTAATTTCGGAATAATTTGCTAGTGCTACCTATTCACGAATTAAGTTTTTCATATCACTTACGCAAATTTCATTAATTTAAAGTCGTTCGGTTTTAATAGAGATATAAATTTCATTAATATAAAGAAGTAATATGTACTTATTTATTCATTTCTGATGCAAAACAGTTAGTTTTAAATGTACATAAATGCAAAATTAATCAAATTTTAATAATTAATATGTGGCTGTAAATGACATTGGTATTTGCTAGGCACATAATTGAGAAACTGCGTAGCAACAGCTTATTTCTTTCTGTGACTTTTGTAAAGTGGTTTTCATTTGAACTGTGTCAACAAATTAAGGAGACTCATTTACAATGTTAATTTTATTGATTAAAGTGTAATGCATATTGTTGCGGAGAATGCTTAAGGCAGCTCATATTTGAACAACTTAATTGGTACAAATTCTTTTGAATATTATCCTTGTTGATATTTGATATTATTAAAAAATAACTATCTAAATTTAAATTTAAAAGTATTTTTTGTACAAATATTGTAATAATTTATTTATAAAATATTTAAAAATTATTCGTTATATTCAAAAAAATAAATGAAATTTTTTACATTTGCTTTATCAGTATTTATCAAGAGTTTAAACACAATATAATTGTGATGTTCAACACCAATCTTCGTACTGGAATTCAACATTGTTATTAAATTCAGACAGTGTTTGTTTTTCTGTTGACTGTAAATAACTAAATGCTAATACTATGATATTACTCCAAGTGCAATTTAAAATTTATATAAGTGTGGTTGTTATTCAAAACTTGCTTAAAAAACTACTTTAGTTTTAAAACTGGATATACAGAGAAAGCATATTTATGTTGATGTCAACATGTCCATAGGTATATCAAAATTTATTATCGTTTTTAATTTTTAAAATTACTTGTGTAGCATTAAGTTTCATATTTTTGTATGTTTTGTATACAATAAAATAGAATTCTTAAGATATTTTTTTTTCTATGTGGTAAAAATGAATAACACAAATCTGAATTTAAATTTTTTTACTTATCATTTTCAGATTTTTACTTTCCTATACTTTCAGTATAGGGAAGTATTGATTTCATGCAAATTTTCAAAATCGAGATTTTGACGGAAATACATGTTTTGGGCTTCCAGGATCCTAAAAAAGTGGTTTTTAAAAAATGTCTGTCTGTGGGTGGGTGTGTGTGTCTGTGTGTGGGTGGGTAACGCTCATATCTCCGGAACGGCTGGACCGATTTCGATGTGCTTTGGAATGAGGAGGTATATCAAAAATTCATCGACAAAATAAGCTTTTAAAAAGAATCCGAAACCGGAAGCGGAAGTTAGACATGTTTTTTTGGTAGCATTTTTTTCAGAAACGGAATTTTGAAAATTGGAATAGTGGAAATTATAGAAAGCCTTAGAACAAATCAAACGTTTTTTTACCAAACTCTCTAGCTTCAACATGGCGGCCGCTACGAATTTTTGAAAATTTCGACTTTAACGCCCATTTACTCAAAAACCAGTTATCTGATTGGAATCAACTACATCTTGTTTGGTAGCCCTTCAAGGGTATTATACCATGAAATATAATTAATTTTGAAAATATAAAAACGATCTCAATGACACCACTCTAAAATTTTTGAAATTTTCAAAAAAAAAGATCTCAAAAACTGCCCACACGTTTTTGTTTAAACTTTTTAAGTTAATAAAGATAGGCATTTGCTACAATTTTGTTTTTTGCTCATTGCTATAATTTCACTGTGACGCCCTCTGTGAATTTTTGAAAATTGAAAATTGGTACCCTTTTATTTATTGAACGGGGGGTAATAAAATATTTCTGTTAAAGCAATATAGCTCATCATTAATAGCAAAATCCGAATATCATAATATTTTTTCGATAATTTCATATTTAGGGAAGCTACTGTTCCCCCTCTCCCCAAATTTTTTCGATAAAAAATTAAAAATTTGGTTTTTTGTTTTGTTTGCTCTAGGAGAATCTTTTTAGAAAAAATCAAAAAATCGAATTTTTTGCCCCTTAATAATCTTTTTGTACTTAGAAGAATTTCACATACTTTCTACAGCAGTTGTATTCTTGTACTAGTCGTTTAATGTTCAGTGTAGGCTAACTTTTTTATTTTAATCGATAGACTCGCAAACCCAAGAGCAAAGTTGTAGGGCAAATTCTTCTCGATTGTATTTAAGAAAAAAACTTGAGTTTCCAATTTTAATATGGCGGCCACGGTAACAAATAACTTTTTTTTTAATAGAAACGTGGCATTTAGGCTTTAAAATCAGAAAGGTTTTGAAATTCTAAATACAAATTAATAAGAGTAATTTCTTGCTAAAGATGGTACTTCTCGAGTTATTAATACATTTTCAAACATCAACACGCTTCCTTACTCGTGCCTCCGCTTCATTTCAGTTCGGTTGTTTCACATGTACTCAGTTGCAGGCGGAGCCAGCGTGGTAATGGTAGGTTTAAGTTACGCTCTTCAGGCTTGATGTTTTTATAAACGCTGTTTACTTTTACTAGCCGGGTCTAGATAGGTGTACATTAAAAGTGTTGGAAAATATAAAACAATGTTAATTTATAAGTATAGGAAAGTCCAGGCGAAGTGTTTCGCTCATTTTTAAAACTATAATAACTTTAAAAATATTGGTCAAATTTTTTGTTCAGTTTCTTTCGTAGAATAGGGTCTCAGACTTCCTGTCCGCCAGTTTCGAAACACTCTGTATTGTGATCATAGACTGAATATATTTTTGCCAAAAGATAATTGTTTTGTTTTTTAATCGAACTGAAGATGGTTTACGGAAATATGTCAAAAAAAACATCTAAAACTCTCAACATTATCATGTGGTTAATTTAAAATTCTATTGGTGTAATGGCATTTTGACTCTCTGAGAACGTGTATGATCTCCCCACTTTTAGATCTAGTAACATATGTTTGTTTGTTTCTTTTCGTCAGTTTTGGCGGAGGTTTTATTATTATTAATGTGTTTTTCTGAGATTTGGATTATTATATAATTTTTTATATGAATCTTAAATAAGTTTTGATCTTTATATTTATCTACAAATTTCTATGAAAAGTTAATCATGGTCAGTATTTTCATTTTTATGTCATCATATGTCATGAAACATCTTGACAATTGAGGTTACAAGTTTTAATACCTTCTTAATTAAAATATGTTCGTTTTATTTTAGAAACCCGAATTAGCATTGAAAAATGCTTTACTTGAAATTATTAGTTGCATGTTGAGCCCAAATTCAGAAGATCGTAGAATTGCTGAAGAGCGCAAGAAAGCGTTGGAAGTTACAGACGGTAAGTGAGAATATTGACACCTTAATAGTAGTAGTTGTAATCTGTGTTAAACTGAAGATGGAACATGATATGCTCAATTATGTTAATATAAAGTAACTTGCACAGATAATAAATTGAAAACATCAAACCTGTCGATTGCAAAAAAATAATGAAGTTATGTTGTGAGACCTACTTAAGACTTATAGTTATTGGTTTAATATATTTGTTTTAAAATAGACTAATGATTATCAGCAGTCTTCAAGTTACAATTATACTATATTCTTTGAGGCTTTTGCGGTTTCTCGAACTGTCAATATTACAATTTACTTTCGGCTTAGACCGCTTTGTCATTTGGGGATTTCACCCAGCATAATTAGGTAAGAACTGACCTATAGCTTGTTTGCCTTTACAAGCATTTGTTCTAAAAGGTTGAGCGATAATTGTTCGTAGGCTTTGCCTGCCTAAACAGGGCCTTGTTTTTAGATTGTTAGAACCTTGGAGCGGAAAGGATTTGATCTTAATGTATCTTGTTTGTCGAGACAAGAGTACTAAATCTGTCTGTTAGCTGTTTGTGAACCCATACAAACTAACGTTTCTCAAGACATTGCAGCTTGCATCTTTAGAGCGATTAGAGCACTGTTAATTTTTTAACATAAAGCAACTTGCATGTTTGAGAAAATGCGGAAATGTATTTAATTGTATTGGTTTTAAAGCAGTCGATAGTTGATATCATAAGCATTCAGCAGAATTTGTGTCAACAGGGTTGAATCTGCTGAATGCAACCACTGTTTTCACAATACTTCTACAACATTTTTGTAAAATTTTTTGTAAAAGAAATGTTTCCAAACCGATAATCACCTTTAATCATGAAAATTTAACCACTTGAAGCTCTATAACATTATAAATTATTATACAGGATGTCCAAGATAAGGGGTCCATGCATGGGGATCGCGTAAACGGTAAGAGATGGAGATTCGGTTAAATGAGAAGAATTATTCAGCATCTCAAGTACTACTATGATCCACATTTAAATTCTAGAATTTTTGCTTAATTTTCAGTACAGACTGAAAAAACTAAAATTTTCAGTTTTCCTTTTTTGTGTATATTATCAAAGATAGCGCAAAGCGGTTCTGACATTATTAAGACACTTTTTCGCACAGATTTATAATATGAAATTAAAATTTTGATAAGTTGTTAAATTTTCAAGACATTGACGTTAACTTCACTTTTTTAGATATCCATCAAAGGCGGCCATGTCATCATTTGATAGACCTCTTTTCTCTGATATAAGGTTTGATGGGTTTAATTTCACAAATACCGGAGTTATAAGCAAAAAACTGTTTTCTTATAGTAGGCTGTTATAAACTTTTTCTTGTAGTAGGCTAAAAATTAAGAAAAAAAGAAGACAAAAAAAGAAGGCTGCATTTGTTTCCATTGCCGTTTGATCAATTTATCTTCCCAAATAATAAAGTTATAAGCGAGAAATTGTTTGCTCTTGGTAGGCTGTGAAGAAACATAAAAAAAATACTTGAACGTTTCTTTGTTTTGCCCTAACTTTGATAATAACCAAATTGTACACAAAAAGCGATAACTTAAAATTTTAGTTTTTTCAGTCTGTTTTGAAAATTAAGTCATAGTATACTTGAGGTGCCGAATAATTCTTCTTATTTAACCAAATCTCTATCATTTACCATTTACGAGATCCCCCATGCATTGACCCCTTATCTTGGACACCCTGTATAAGCCAAAACCAATCATGTCTATAACACAAAAATATTTATGATTTATAGAATATGCATTACATTTGCTGGAAATATTACTAACTGCCGAGGAAGCATTAGAAGAGAGACAGATGGCTGCAATTTTATTAGAACAATATGTTCGAAATCATTGGAGCGAAGTAGAAGATGAGTTTGTCCCACCACAAGCGAGTGAATTTGTCAAAGAAAAAATAAAATCTATTTTACCAATGGGATTATCAGATCATTCAGGGAAGATTCAGAACCACATAGCGTATATTTTAGCTAATATTGCAGCTTATGATTATCCCGATCATTGGCATAATATGGGTGAATCAATATTTTCAAGAATACAATTAGATGGTACTACTGACTGCCTAGGAATAATATCATTTATTAATGAATATAGTAGATTAGCCACACGTTACCAAATAAATAGTAGTGCTGAACAAATATATGCCATTCTATTTGCAATTTCAAAGGAGAATACGGTACGTATTATTTTTGAAATTTTTCATGTGTTTTTAATGTTATCTTTCTTTATCAGAAATATTCACCAAAAGTAAGAGCAGAAGCCGTGTGTTCATTATGTAGTTTTTTGTATGCACATTCCTTGGACCCCAAAGAAAAACAAAAACTGGTGAATTCCAATACAGTGACAAAATTCTGTGAACTTTTAGCTACCCAGTTGGTTCTACCACATCCTGAACAAAGTGATTATGAGTTGAAGTCTCAAATCTTAATGTTTTATTCCATGTTGCTTATTCAAATGCCGGAAGCTGTAGTTCAAACTATAATTAACATTTTGCCTAATATTTGGCAAATATTGTCTCGCTGTGGTGAAGTCTATGACCAAGTTTTGGCAAATGAAATACCTCCCTATCGTGATCCAACAGAAAACTTAGAAGATCCTCCGCGTTTCTACATATTAGCCTTTCACGTTTTTGATATTCTACACACACTAGTTGGAACCCACCAAGCTGCATTTTCAATAACCGGTGTTTTACCAGATTTGGTATATTATATGATTTTATTTATGGGAATTCCTAAAGAAGTTGAACTGTTATGGAAAAGTGATCCAGATATTTACATCACTGATGACTTAAGCAATGATTGCTGTCTTGATTCTTCTGTGCGGGTGCTTGCCAAGGAGCTATTGATGGTAAGTATAATTTTACTTTGCGACATTTTTTTTGTAATGAAAATATATGAACTTGAATTTTAGAGACTTCAGAACTCCTACTTGTACTTCTAATTTTCAATTGTTGCTAATACTGTCGCTATAGGGAAGTAAATGATTTCATGAAAATTTTCGAAATCGAAATTTTGATGGAAATACATGTTTTTGTAGCATTTTTTCCGGAAAACAAATTTTTTAAATCTAAAAATGTAATTAGATAGAAATCCATAGGGCAAAGTGAATGCTTTTTTAAACGTAAACGAAACTGAAATTATGCATTGCATATTTTAATTATCTTAATCTAAATAATTAAAAAATGTGCAATGCATAATTTCCGTTTTCAGTTTCTTTTAAAAACTCTTGCACCCAATGAATTTCTGTTTTACATGAGTGCTCTGAATTTGATTAAAATAAACATCTCTTCTGTCACCGTCCAATCGGTGACCCATCAATCAGGTAACTGCTCAATTAGGTCACCGCCGCGTCAGGGGGACCACCCAATCGGAGATGAAACCGATAATTGATATTTATAAAATTTAGTTTTAATCAATTATATACAGGGTGAATTATTAGTGCGAGATTGTTTTCTAACGTCTTTATTATAGCAATTGGAAAAACATTTTTCAGAGAAAAACTGTTTGTTGGGTTACTGTGCATAACCTGTACAGCCCATTACTTTGTTATTTTAATTGGAACGCCCTGTATATTATTGCATTTCTAGAATCTACATTTAATTCGGGATAGAAAAGTATTAAGATATTATGATATTGAAATGAGTGGTTTTCGAGTTATTTGACTTTGTTCCAAAAATTTTTACGTTTGTTGACTAATATTACAAAATTAATATTTTAGATACCAAAAACCTTCATCTGTCGCTATTTTGCACAGACTCTATACACATTATAATGTATTGAGTGGTATGTTAAAAACAGCAGATTATTACATAGGGTGTTCATAATTTAATGTCCATTTTGCAAAACTTCAATAACTTTTATTTTTCTAATAGAACACCCAGTGTTTTTTAAATATTGTCGCTTTAGACCAGTGCTTATCGTGCCTAATAGATAATACGGCCCTGATTACAGTAACCATGTTTAATTAGTTCTGTTCCTAATTTACCCAAATGCAAAACTTTGCTTTTTATTATAGCTCATAACAACAGAATTAGAACCTTCACAAGTTGTGAATGCACTTTCCATCGCTGTGGATAAACACATACTATTGTGCAAAGGAAAATCTGAATCATACTACTGGAGAGTTATGGAAGCAGTAATGTATGCTGTTGGTTCTATACGAAATTTTATAGTCAAACTGTACAAAGAGAAACAACTTAACAATTTTAAAATTACAACCCACTTGACACAGTGGGCCGAAGAAATAGGACCTTGTCCATCATGGTTGATGTTAGCTCGTATTATGTGGGTGGGAGCACGATATTCACTCCTGTTATACGCAGACAACATGTCCTCGTATGTAATGCCAACAATACATAATTTACGTGAATCGTCATTTATTCTTCGGTATTCGGCAATGAGGTAATTATAACAGATCGCAACATTTTGTTTTATTAAACAATCACATTGATTTTAGGGCTCTTTCGTTACATCTTGATACAATGATGCAATCAGAATTCCACGCAATGTACATGGAAATACGGGATCCTATTGCACATGCATTAATTTATGCCCTGGAACATTCTCAAGGTGAAATACTTCATGTTGGTCTCTGTGCTCTTGAAAATTTATTGGAAGTGAGTTATTAAACGTTTATATGAAATACGGTTAGTTTACATTTGTGTATCTTCAGCCTCAACCTCCAATCATCGAGTCAATCCAGAATGAGGTCATAACTCTTATGTTACATTTATTTATGCGAAATATAGCTTCCCCAGAAATTGTAACTGATTTACATGCCATTGTAAAACAACTTTGTGAACACCGTAACTGCCGCAAGAACCTCGAAGCTCGGTTTTTACCAGTTATTGCTAATGTTATCAACAACACTGTTCACCCGGAAAACAGTAATTCGTGTACATATGAAGGTCATTCCTATGCTATTAAATTTCTAAGTACAATTGTTAAACATTCGCCCACACCTCTTAGCGATGAACTTATTCGTTGCTTCTTTAGTGTATGTGGATGCATGGTTACGATCGAAGACAGTGTTATAACACAGGTAATATTATTAATTTTTTTTATTATTACAGGGCTGCCAAATGGTCCTCTTTTTGAAAGTTTGTCCCTAGAGTCTACCAAAATTAGTAATCTAAGGTCCCCCAAAATTATCATGGCCCTTTCAAAGTTTAAAACTAATCAAGAATCTTATTCGTTTGTAACAGTTAATTTTAATATATCTATAATAATTCAGAACCACAGTCTATTTTCTTATTTCGATTTTAATTTGTTAAAAAAACAATTTGGCTTATTCGGTGCATCCCTACTCAAAACCATTAAAAAACATACAATTATGTTGTCGTTCATTCTTAAGCTATCTAAATGTTGTACTGGAAAATAATTTTTCTGCTGGGCACTTTGACAGGCTGAAATTAATTCCCTAGGAATCATAAGCACTGTTGAATATAGGTAAGTTGTTTTGATTTGGTCCCTAGAATCTGCTGTTAAATTTATGAGATTTCTTTTCTGAACACTATATACCCTTTTATATACAGGTGTATGTTGAAACTTGCGGACACAAACTGTGGGACGGTATTCTACAAAGAAAATTGTACAAAAAGTTCCTCTGCAATTTTTCAATTTGGCCAATACTTTTGGAGTTATTAAAGTCTTGGAAAATCTGAAAATTATAGGAAAAAAAAAATTACAACTCAAATTTAAGCGTTTAATAAAATACTAAAAATAAATCCATTATAAATTTTAAAAATGTGCAAAAAATGTGTGGCTGGTATGTACTTTTCCAAACTTTTTACGTTTTAAATATTCTCGCATTAAGAAAGTGATTGAAATTTACATCTAGTCATTTACACCTGATACAAGCTGCCCACTCCAAACTCAAGGCGTTGCAGCAGCAGCGGCGCTAGCTAGATATTGCCTCACTGGACAGAAAAAACGCTAGAGACACTTTACTTCAAAAGTTATCAAACATATGCAAAGAATGAAAAATATATAGAGTGTAGTTAAAACTACGTAACTTTCGGAAAACGGATTGTGGATATTAAAAGGTATAGTTTTTTTTTTAAATTAATATTTTTTTAAATTATTTTTTATACAATTAAACTACTTGAAATGGTAAAAATTGGGAGATTAGTAAAAAACATATTTGTAGTTCATTGCAAGCTCTATCGGCTTGGAAAGTTTTAAAAAACGATGTGGGCAGTTTTGGAGGAAATTTTTTTTTTAAATGTCAAAAAATTTGATCCTTTAGTGTATTTACGATTTTCATATTTTCAAAACTATTTCTACATCACTTGATTATTCTTATTAAGGGCTATCAAATAATATGACAATTTGTAGTGATTGGATATTTTGTTTTTGAGTAATCGGGCGTTCAAATTTTCAATAATTCGTAGCGGCCTTTGTTTTAAAGATACTGCATTTGGGAAAAAACAATTTGATTTGTCTTTAGATGCACTACAACGCTATGTATTCAAAATTTCGAAAAAGTGTTTATAAAAAAATCTATACCAAAAAACAGGTCTAATTTCTGGTTTCGATTAACGACCTTACAAAAAAACTACCTGCAACTAAAAAACTTCGACACACCAAATCTTATAAACACCAAGCAAGGGGTTCCGCTGATATAGGGGAACGAACGCACCTACTCACCCACAGACAGACATTTTTTAAAACCCACTTTTTTGGGTTCGTTGTCGTGTATTTCCGTCAAAATCTGAAATTCGAAAATTTGCATGAAATTATAACTTTCCCTACTTCAGTAGAAGTATGGGAAAGTGAAAAAGTATGAATAGTTATATAATGACTTTAATTTTGTACTTAAATATGTATAGTCTACTCATAAATTTTTGCACAAAATCTCTTGCCCAATTTTGCCCTTGTAAATTCCATATATACTGGGTGTCGACTAAATCAATAGATAGCATGTATTTTCTAGAATTTTTGGGATATGGCAACGAAACTTAGCATAAGTAATAAAGACACGCTTTGGCCTATTTGACACATTTTTGTGACTTCCGGTTTTACCGGAAATGACTCCAACTTTTGAATTTCAAATTTTTTGTTATGTCGTATGAAAAGAAGCATTTGAAAGTTTCAGTATTATGTTAAGGTGGAGTTTAATCCCAAGGAATCTTTTCTAACAAATTGATTTTTTTTCTCAAACATTTTCAGTTTACTACCAGTTACGTTTCTCTTTCTCTCTAAATCCTGTGAGAGACCCATGCGTGGACCAAAGTACACAGCTACCTGATAAGATGAGTTGACCTTTGCTTCACTACTGTCTCTCTTTATAGTCAGTAGTCGAATAAATAAAAAGATTCTCAAAAGGTTTTTGCTATTATTTTTATATGAATGCTTTAGTATCATGCAAAATCTTTTCTCGGTACAGTAGGAAGATTGGTGGATTGTTATTGTAGTGAATGTTGGGGCCTAAAATGTTAATAATAAAATACTTTTGAATATACGATAAATAGCAATATCTTATTTTAAGTCCAAGCAAAGTGCTTCGGTCATTTTTGATTATTTCCTCTATTGGCGGCCCTACCACCTAATTCAACCCAATGTTCTGATATTTATATAATAGTTAAAAATAATTGTTTGCAGTGTGGGGCAAATTGCTTACGCACTTACCTCTGTAAGGCACCATCACAAATAATTGCCTTCACAGATAGTGAAGGATTTACAGGAGCCGATTATGTCTTAAATATACTTAGACATTTTTTGGATCCACAAAAAATGGAATTTTATTGCCGGCAAGTGGGGCAATTATGTATAACGGCAATACATAACTTGGGAGCCAACTTAGACCTTCAAATTGGATTTTTACTGAAAGACATGTTGAGTTCAATGCAACGAACAAACGATGTATCGATAGAAGAAAGTCTACTTGTAATTTTTGCAAGCTTATTTTACACCCATCTTGACACAGTTATATATTACTTAACTCTAATCCCAGGGCCTCAAGGTGAAAGTGCCTTAACGTTTGTTCTTAATAGATGGCTTTCTAAGCGTTGTAATTTTGGTGGAAGATATCAGTGCAATTTGAAGTAAGTACAAAAATTATAAGATTATAAAAATTGGTAACAATTTATTTTCTTACAGCATTCTTGCATTGGCTAAGCTTATAGAACATACAATTCTAAAGCAAGATCAACGTGTTGCTGATATTAAAGTATGGGGTGATCCTATTCCACGGGGTTACTTTCAGGCACATGATTCACCACATTCAAAACACCTACCAACACACTTTACCGAAGTTCCTGTATTGTTGAAAATTATTAAATTTTTGTTACGGGTAATGCAAAAGGAATTGGAAATCCACGAAATTGAGTCACGATTTCTTGGACAAAGTGCTATTCAACCACGAATAATTCAAATTGTTCAAAGTCAACAAGATAGACGAAATTCACCAGTACCTGAAGTTGAAGAGGTTTTTCAGGTTTGAGAACAAAATTGAATTTTATTTAATATTTTTTTTAATTGTTTAAATTTTACATTAATGTTTTTTTAGGCAGGGGACTTATCTGATGCTTCTGATAGCGAAAACCAGTTGAGTGATTCTGAAATGGATTCTTTTGACGATACAAATCCAATTTACAATATGAAACGTTGTGAATTTTTATCAAATTTCTTGAAAAACCTTGCAGAGAGCGGTTATTTTAGTAAATGCATGCAATTCTTAGATGACAATGAAAAGAAAGCTCTAATTAAAATTGGTGTAAATATAAATATTTCATAAGAACGCAAAACAAATCAGTGATACTAGAACGTAAAAGTTAATTTTTTCATTTGAAGTTGCAGTGATAAAAAATTTAATACAATTTTGTATGAATTAATAATAAAGCTTGTACAAAATCACATTTACTTTTTTTAATTTTTATAGATCTTTTTTTGTAACGAAACCACTATTATAGCAATAATAACAGCAAGGGTGCTTGCAAGCCTGTAACAAAAATAGGCCGAAATATTCAATAGACAAAACTTATTAAATATTTTTTTTAAATATTCAGAACAAATGTATTTTAAACTTAAAGTAACAATAAACAAAATAGTGACTTACTAAACTATGTTGACTCATTGTGTGAGCATAGTTCACGCCAAAAATTGAGCAGTAGGGGGAAAATTAACCCCTCTAAATATTGCTGAAGATGTCCAAAATTTTGAATATATTCTATTGTGTAGTAACATGTGTTCATAAGACTATTGCAATACTATATTTAATCCCGATCTGTGATCTCTGAAAATTGTCTGCACGTGCAGATGTGTTATTCAGTATGGTACAGGGGGGACTCGTGGGGTTCCTTGACTGCCTATTTTGTAGCTGTTTTTTAATTTTATGAAATAAAACGTTTTAATCCAGTTTTCCTCATGTGTTGTACTGTTTTCAACAAATAATGTCTTTGGCCAGCTTGATGCGTAAAATTTTGTATTTAGCCTCAAATGTTTTATAATGTGCATGTTTTGGACCTACAGGAACCCAAAATCGTGGTTTTAAAAAATGTCTGTCTATGGGCGAGTGAGTGCGGATGTGTGCCCATAACTCCCAAACAGACTGTCCGATTTTAATGAGTTTTGGAATGTGGAGGTAAATTAAAAATTCATTGGGAAAATAAGCTTTTAAAAAAATCCGGAACTGAAAATAAACTAGGTTTTTCTGGTAGCATTTTTTCAGAAAACAAATGTTCTAAATGTGAAAAGGGGAACTTTTAGAAGACGGGAAAATCTAACGTTTTTTGCCGAGTAACATACATAGTTTTTCGGTTTTAAAATTCAATTTAGGACTGCTCTGAATTGTCCAAAGTGATTGTTAAAATACTAAACGCTCCTATTAAGTCGGCTGCAACAAAGCAGTCATTTAGTACACATGCTATTATTACAACTGAAACTGAAGGCAGAAGTGGATTTTAGGAATTAGCACATTGCTACTTTACAGGTATGGCGCCAGAGTGGCCGAGTGGTTAAGGCACTTAACTGCTACGCGGAAGGTCTTGGGTTCAAATCAGACTGGATGCCTGGCGGGCGGCCTACCCACTCGCTTTTTAAAAATTGCGAACCAAACTCCTCGAGGGGTGAGGGAAGTAAGGCAGCAGTCTAGGGCGCGGTGCTTACCATACCACCCCGTACTTCATATAAGAGTGTGAGATGGCTGGGTATCGGAAGCGATGGTCCCGTGACCCCGACCCACCGCATTGCAGGCCAAACTCATTGGAGTGTAGTGCGCCACCTAGTGCCACCGACTTTACTTTTTTACTTTGCACGTATACTACCACTTTGACATCAACACCTTACCCAGCTATAGTTGTAAATCAATATTTAATACAGAAAGAACTGCAACACTTAGTTTTGTTATTTTACTTTTAGCAAGCAAAAAATTTGAGCTTTTGCTAAAATAAAAATAATATTCAAAAAGAATACATTTATTTTTACAATTGAGCCATATATATTTATAAATAAAACAGAAATGGGATACAATTCTCAAACATATCAACAATAATCAAAGCAGTTGCAAATAAACAGTGACTAGTGCAATCGATGTATTTAAATACATTAAAAGTGTGTAGTAACTAGTATAAAAAAAATCACAAAAATGTTTAATTTAATACTGGTATTAGTATATATATATATTACAAAAATTAAACTCTGCATACATTAATGTTAGATAGATAGTGGAAGGTATAATAGGCAAATAATTATTTTGGTTTCTTAAAAGCGGTCTTGTTACTTCTAAAACATAACATCACATAAAATTTGAGTCTTTGAAAAACGTAATTTAACTTCCTTGTTAATTTGTCCCATTTAGGCTCAGACTCAGAAAATCTCTTGTTCCATCCCAAGTTCTTCAAGAAAAATCCCCATCGGTGTTCTCTTTAAACCAAGTGTTTCGACACGATTAGTGATCTTATTTTTGAGATTCCTTAGTCGTAGAGATGCATGTATGAATGTAACTAAAACACAATTATTTGTTACACATTCATGGTAAATAAAAGAGTGTGCATACCTGAAATCGGTAGCAAAATTCCCAAGAAAAAAACAAGAAGAGATCCAAGCATGTAGGTAACAAAATATCCTCCCGTTAATATCAACAAAACGGATATAATTGGGTGCTTCCTTTTGAATTGACTTGCTGTAGCTCTCTCGTTAGTAACATAACAGAATACCAGAAATATTAGTCCAGTTACCAAAAAACCACAAGCCATTTTCGTTGGATGAATAACTCTAAATTATGAAAAACCTTCAAATTATCTGAAAACATATCCTATAGTAAACTTACCCTACTACCAAAAATATTAGGAGAGCCAAGAGGAAGTAATTTGTCTGGTAATACAGCAGGTTGCTGGTAACTCGATTTCCCCATTTCTCCAAATCTTTTACATTTGGAATTTGAAATCTTGCAGATTCTAGTAAGAAATCATCCAAAGTTCGCAATGGTGCAATTTCAAAATCGGAAGAAGTTTTCTTGCTCATTTTCACCACAAACTGTTGTCACTGCTAATAATAGTTGAGATTTGTTTGGGAATCTCGTACATAAACTTTGTCGTCTTGACCTGTTTTAACCTATTGTAAAAATATCTGATGATGTGATACACCAACACCCAAGGTTGTCAACATTAGATCTCAGCACCTTTTCATCTTTGATTTGAACCAAATGTATAGGCAACTTTAGTAACTTATTTTTTAATGGAGTTGAGTTGGTTGCCTATAGTGCAGGTTCTTTATTAATTTATAGTCTCTATACCGGGTGGTGAGTTTGGAAACGCGCCAAAGGTATTTCGATGGTAAGTTTTTAGTGTTCAATAATTTGCTTCTCTAACTATTTTAGAGTTCAGTCGTGATCAGGTTTTTTTTAATGCACCAATACAGTTTTCCAGAATCGAATCAGTTGGCATGTTTATTTTATTACAATTTTTTCTTTATATTCTATTTCTAATTATTTTAGTACAACTCTATGGTCACATAATAACATTATCAACATATCCAACATTCGTTACATATTATAATGCGAGGACCTTTGTATTCAGAGGAATTTTATTATGTCTTTTAAATTAGATAAATTTGTACATTTACTGTAGTTTATTTGAATCATTTTTTACATGAAGAGTAATTTCTTTACTATTTTAAGCAGAAAAATTAACATTTTCAAAAATTTTAAAGGCCGTTATAGTTAAAATATTGCTTACGAGTTGAAATTTCAAAATATTTCCACCAGAAGATATATCTATTAATAAAAGTGTGATTAAACTCTAGTTGTTAAATTTTGGACTAAGGTGTATTTAGCTTAATAGATCTATTTCCAAGTAAATACATCCCTTCTAAGTGGTGTCCCAGTATTTTCCAAACATCCTATATAAAAAGTATGGTATATGTAACAACAAAACACTTGCGTTTAATTTTAATGTACAATAAATTAGAGGTAGCCCAAATGTCTATGTGTACGTTTTTAAGTCTTTTTTAAACATAGCATAGGTAAGTGTTTCGTAAGTTCTGCTTAATCCATCTATCATATTACATCCGGAATTGTCCCAACTTTACGCAACCACGGGCTATGCTCTAATATCTCAACACAGCTTATTTATTATTTTGTTATTGGGTTTCAATGTTTACGTTACAGTTATGTAAGGCGACACGGCATTTGATTTTAAAAGCTTGCGTATTATAAAGTATTATAAAAATAGTTATCATTGAAAGCGTGGGGCCTAAGCCACGGGTTCAGCTAGTCTATCTATGCAGGATATTTTGAAAAACATAAGTTCCCGTTCAGAGGCAGATTTTTTTTATATAAAAATAAGACAATAACTTAGTTTTCGAGGCGCAGGCAATTTTAATTTTTTTTTGATATTTCAAAAAATTTCAACGGTCTGAAATGTTCTGCTGAAATTTCTCATGCCTTATACGCTTTTTTGTATATAATTAAACTCCAAAAAATGTCACCAAGGGCGTACCTGTGGGTAATGGGGACAAGTTTTTCTAAAAAAAAAAAAACACCGTCGCGCTATTTGCACTGTACTGCTTTTAGTTTTTAATTGCCTTTTTATTCAGATTGCAATAAGCATTTCCAAAAACAAATCAAAAATTAAAAAAAGTGGCGTACATGTAATTTTTAGAAAAAATTGACCCCATTACCCATGTGTATGTCTTTGGTGGCATTTTTGGAATTTAATTATAGCCAAAAAGCGTATAATTTCAGCAGAATATTCCAGACCGTTGAAATTTTTAAAAATAATTTTAAAAAATTTAGCAGAATTACATACGGCCTTGGTGGCATTTTTTAGAATTTAATTATAGCTAGAAACGTTATAAGGCATGAGCAATTTAAATAAAATATAGTCGTAGAAATTATTTGTAATGGCCATTAAAAAATTAAACTTTTAACACCCTGTACCTCGAAAACTAAGCTGTTGTGGAAGTTTTTGTCTTATTTTTAGGTATAGAAATCATGTCTCTCAAAACACCCTGTGGACTACGCCCTACGCTTTTAATGATGGCTTATTTTAAAATATGCAAGCTTTCTGAAACCAACTGCTGCGTCGCCCTACGTGACTGTAACATAACATCGAAACCGAATAACAAAATAATAAATAAGCCGTGTCGACATGTAAGAGCATAGCTCGTCGTCGCGCAAGTAGAGACCGTTCCAGACTGGTTTAGGTAGTATATATTATTTAGTTTCGAAATTTGAATTGTTTAACTTTGCTGAACAGTTCGGTGGTTTCTTTTATTCATTTTCGTAGAAAATTTGTATAAACACCCATCAGTTTTCAGTTAAAAATGTGGTAAATATTTTGTATTAAATCTTTTCTTCGTTAAAAATATTATATAACTTCGCTTCCTATCCAGTTTAGACACCAATTATGTAAATCCATTTAGATAATTAAAATCCAAAGCTCTATAAAATGATGTAGCAAAATAGAAGAAATTCCATTTACAAATTAAAATAAACGTAATAAATCAATAAATTTCAAATATCATAATACAAATAAAAGCACGGCGTAGCGTAGGTGCATTTTTGTCAATATGTCATCTTTTTAGAAAAGACGAGCGCGTCTTTAGGGGGTTCTTGGAGGGCGGGGGGACTAGCACCTCTATTTGTAATTTGCGCTCCCATGTTTTTATAAAAAAAAAACATAAAATAACACATAGTATTTTAAATATATGTGTATAGTTTAATGCGCCTCCTCCCCCCCAGTTTTATGTTTGACTGTGTG
Source organism: Ctenicera cuprea (assembly GCA_958336395.1). Taxonomy (NCBI): domain Eukaryota; kingdom Metazoa; phylum Arthropoda; class Insecta; order Coleoptera; family Elateridae; genus Ctenicera; species Ctenicera cuprea. Next base: position 3,919,711 of record OY284496.1, read on the forward strand.
ATGTTTCCTATTATAAGGCAAAGATTTGTTAAAATGCTCAAGTTTAGTGATCAGAGTTGGTGTTTAGCCTTAACAACAGAAGAAGACAACTAAATAAAACAAAAAATCCTGTTCGTAAAATTACTTAGAAAATAGTGATTGTTTCAATATTATCTTATCCTTTGGTTCTCATCGTCTGTTTCCTAATGCTTTCATGATTATTACATATTCGGAAAATTTGTAAGATAATTAATATTCAGGTGCAGGTTTACATAAGAACGTTGATATTTTTTTGGGTCAAAACAAACAAAGTTCAAAGTTCATTATGTGTATTATTTATAAAAATACAACAAAAACCTACGCAAGGGACCGTTGTCGTCTCGTGTAGCGATAGTGGTTATATAATGATTTTTATTTGTTGTAAACGAATACAAACCCTTAGCGTGTGTATATTTACTCTATAACCCCTAGCTACCCCCATTTCTATGCCTTTATGCAGATATTATCGAATAATAACTTCAAGCATGCGCTGGCTCGTTTACATTTAAAATTAGTTTAAAAAAGGAATACGTTAGTGTTATCTCGATTCTGCATACGGAAGCAAATACCGCAGAACGTTTAATGATTTTTTTTAATTTTCTGTTTACATTTACCTTACCCGCATGTTTCTGAAAAACATAAATAAAGGCAGTCGTAGTTAAACGGTTATTTTATTTTCTCAGTGAGCACGCATGCAGCGTTTGTAATTTAACAGCGCAATTTTTCAAAAATAATACAAATTTTTATTTTTCATATAAGGGAAAAATTCGTATTTCAAAAAAATGAGTAGAACTCCGGATATTCAATTGCCTTTTGCCGACAGAACTTTGGTTATGGCCAATTATACAAAATTATCCGAAAATATAAGACGTTTGACTCCTCACGGAATACAGTGCAGTGTATTTTGTGGCGGAACAAATTGCAAATACGAAAATCCCGAAAGTTGGACTGCTGATAGTTTAGCCCTGCAAGGAATTTATTCTCATTGGTAAGATAAATTAACAATCATCAATTTTTTTTTTGTTAAGAAATTAGTATTTTTACTCTAATTTACGTGCTGTTAAAAACTGGGAAAAATTGAGTTATTTTATTCCAATTTTTTTTTATCAAGAAACTAATATTTTTACTCAAATTTCCGTGCTGTTAAAAACTGAGTTATTTTTATAAATTTTTCAAAACAAAATTTACATTCATTTATGCAGTGCATATGGTAATCAATATTCAAATTAGCTAATGCATCTATTTTTAGGCATAGGTATAAAAAGTTTAAGAAATGATGGAAATAACTGTTTTTGTTTTTTTTAATCAATAAAACTACATTAGTACCTACCTAGCAAAAGGAGTTTCTATTTATGTACATCTAATATTTCCTGTTGATAGAAATCGTGTGCTATTAATTTTTCTTTTTAATATCACCCTTAAGCACTCACGCCATTCGTGTTTTATGATTTTAATGTTTTGATAATGCAGTGTAACCTTTTTAGTAAACTATTTTGTTTAGGTACCACTTAAAAGAAAATTATAGGGGGCTTAATGTTTGTTACAAATGGAAAATGTCGTAATCGCTTTTAATTATCTGTAAACTACGGAGACCTAGTCATTTATATGAAGAAATGTGAAAATAGGAAAATTTTGCTGTTATTGAAAAATGTGTTATGTTTTTGTATACAATTTTAAATTAACCTTATGTTTTTTTGACATGAAATATAAGAAAAAATGAGATTTGAACTGCAGCCTACTGGCTATTATGAAAGTTATCTTAACGTAAAAACAAAATACTATTTTTTTGCTAGTAACAAAAATAGAAATACTATTTTTCACGTTTTTCACAAGATTCACGGGCGTCGTTAGGGTAAGAAAACGGGAGGGGGGGGGTGTAAAAAAGGTATTGCTTGACAATAAGTACACATTTGCTGTTGCCTTTTAAAGAGACTTTATGTATTATTATTATTACTTGGGGCCTGCGGGGCGGGGGTGTAATAGCCTCCCTAAAAATATCTAACGACGCCCCTGACAAGATTCCTATTTAAATAAAACCATTCGTAATTTTAAATAAGTTAAACCCTCATCTTCACATAGGTACCTACCTAAAACAGTTTATAGTTTTTAATAATCCTTCATTTCCATAAATGTTATATCCCAGCTGGATACGACTACATTCATAATAAAAGTAATTGATATCATATTTTATTTTACGACAAGATGTTTTTTTCGTAACATGTTTAAAGCAGATATCTGTTTGAACAAACTGAAACATGTTTTCCTTATCAATATCGACAAAACTGCAATTTTTTAGTTAATTAAAATTAATTTTATGTGCATCCTTAATTCCTTACACATAAATAATCCCATAAATTGTTTCTTAATTCAAATGCAATAAATTTCCAAGAATTTAATGATATTTCTTTCTAAAAGTACAAACTTTCAGGATAACAGATGATATATTAGCGATGGCACGTCCTAGTACCGCGGTCATCATAAAGAAAAACATTATACAGCAGTTTCAGAGGTATGACGGTCTTTAATAATATTATACAGATGAAATGTAACAATAACGTTTTATTTCCGTATTGTAGTTTAGGGATAAAATCTATTATCAATCTACAGTGTCCAAAAGAACATGCTAGTTGTGGCGAGCCTTTAGAGGATTCGGGATTTTCTTATGATCCCAATTTATTTATGGAGAACAATAGTAAGTTAATATAACTAATTAGATAATTACAATAAGTTGTCTGTTCACATTTGAAATACTTAAACAATGCTTCACAAATTGATTAAAAATATAGGGCAATTGGTCGGGGGCCAATTTGTCTAATGTTCTCGAATATACATTAAATACAATTTGTCCAGAGTAATGAGCGATGAGCTTGATGTTCCTAAATATATCTGGAAATTAAAGAATAATCAATATAAAACACGTGCACTACAGTTTAGTACTAAATAAATGTTTTACATCAACAGAAGTTCAGTGTCATTGCTGAAAAAATCAATAAGTATGTTGGATAATAATTATTGGTTATTACAGGGTATAAATTTGTCAAAGAACTGTCGTGCAGTGCGTAATGGAAGTGAATAAACTGGAAAATTCTATTATCAGACTTTTAAAAGTTTTATGAAGCAACCCACAAGCACTAAATATAGAACTGTACGAATTTACATTGTCATTTCACTTGTAATTCTCAATTTAAATTAATATTTAAATTTATTAAAACAACTTACATTTATTGTATGATTTTTTTGCAATAGTATAAAATTGTATTAGCTACAAATGATTACTATGTTATCAACGTAGTTTTGCCTCCCAATCGATTGAATAATAATAGTAATAAGCTGCTGCTTTAACATATTTCCTTGGAAAGTACCTACTGAAAACATATCAAACAAATATTGTAATTAAAAACGCGTGTTTTGTTTCTCATCCTTTTTTTATTAATCGGAAATTACTACTTTCAAAGAAAACTATAATGGCATAAAATTATTCCGATGTTCATTATTTTGTAACATTCATAACATTAAGTTGCGTAAAAATCAAATCAAAAGTTATCGGGTGAAATCACTGTAGTAACTATTTTTAAATACAGTGGAATATTTATTAATTATTCCTGTTCATACATAAATTAAATTAATATTGAATATGTCTAAATAATAAATATATATATGAGACATTGGACTTAAAAAATACAGCACCCTTTCACACAAGTAACTGAAGACCAGATACGTATTTCGACAGCAAAGCTATTATCATCAGCGGTAAACTGACAGAGTGTTAGTGCACTACTGATGATGGTAGCTTTGCTGTCGAAATGCGTATCGGGTATTTGGTTACTTGTGTGGAAGGGTGCTGTATTTTTCAAGTGTTGTTGTTCCACAGTTCGAGTGTTTTTAGTTCGAGACATTGGAGGTAATATAAAGAATACAACCTGGTCACAAACTGGATCAGGTACGGCAGCTTAGAAAATTATATTTTTATTTTATAAGTAATGGGGCTAAACTCTATTAAATTATAACTTTACTTCGTTGAAGTTCATATTAACGCATAAATAATAACTTCAGCAAATATTTATTTATTTTGTCCTGTTACGTATTTAAACGTGTTTACACGCCCTTATGAAAGGTAAAATTAAAAGTAATCAGTTGACACAACTTAATAATATCTAATAATATATACTATAATTTTGTTTACACTTTTGTGATGGTAAAATTAAATTATACTGGAAGCATTTGAAATGCACAACCATTTAAAATGTGTACTTTTAACGAATGAGCAACTTTATTTCGTAAATTCGCTATTATTGGAAGTTTTGGAATAGAAATCAACTCAGCTGCAGACACAGATATAACCAAGATAAAGTCATCAAGTCGCCCTGTTCTTATAATAACACTAACTGTTTACTTTTAATTTTACCTTCGATAATAACGCGTAAACACATTGAAATACGTATCAGAACAAAATAAATTAATACTTGTTATAGTTATTAATTGATATATGTATTTAAATTAATATGAACTTCGACAAAGTTAAGCTATTAATAAAACGAGAAAAAAATATATTTTATTTTGTAAAAAACGCCTAAGCAGTCAACAGTTTTTATTCAGAATGGAATTTTTTTATTTGAATTTTAGTGAAATCAATTCATTCCAAAGAAAAAAAATGGGGATTTTGTGGTTTTTAACATAAAAATATTTAAAAAAAACGCTATTTTTAATTTGTTAATATTTTTGTTCCAAACTAAACACATCGCATTAGAATTGAATTTTAACGACTTTTTTATAATATTTTGTTTTGATATTTTCTCAAATAAGGCAATTTTTCGTCAATTCGTTGTAATATTTTAAATTTCCCGCCAAATCTGAAGTCACATGACCTATGTGTAGCTCAATTTTTAAGTTATCTGGGATACAGAAACGATCCCAAAAACTAGTTTTTGGAAAATTCTAATAATAGAAATTTTCCCCACATGTTCCAGACATTTTGCCGATTACTGTGTACTATAAATACGGGTCTTTTCCCTTCCACCCATAGATGTATTATATTAACATAATAATATTAATTTTTAATATGATACATCTATGCTTCCACCTGACTCACCTTTTGCTGACGACGGGCACCCCATAAATAAGAGATAGGGCCCCCGTTACTAGAAGCCACATCTTTATGGTTATTTATACAGGCTGTTTTGAAAATATGGGCGTCTGTTCAGAGACAGATTGCTTACCTAAAGGTAATACAAAAATTTCGGATAAACATGTGTCCGCAACAGCTTAGCGTTCACAGTATAGGGTGTTGAAATTTATTTTATAATTTTTCAAAAAATTTCAGAAACCGCTCGTAATATTCTATTAAAATTTCTCATGCCTTATAAACTTTTTGGCCATAATTAAATTCAAAAAATGGCACCAGAGGCGTACGTGTGGATAATGGGGTTATTTAAAAATAAATAAATAAATAAAAATTTAAATAGATAATTTTTATTTGGATTTCAAAAAACGAATCAAAAATTAAGAACAGTGACGTGCATGCATTTTTGTTTATTTTTTAATTGACTCCGTTACCCATATGTACGCCCCTGGTGGCATTTTTATAATTTAGTTATAGCCAAAAAGGTTATAGTTATAAGGCATGAGAAATTTCAATAGAATATTCCAAACCGTTTAAAATTTTATAAATAATTATAAAAAAACAATTTCAAAAATTAGACTGTTGCGGACACATGTTTATAGGAAGTTTTTGCTTTATTTTTAGGTAAGCAATCTGCCTCTGAACGAAAGCTTATGTTTTTCAAAACACCCTGTGTAAGGCGCATTATTCTATGTACTGATATACATATATCGGACCAGTACAGTTTGATGCTAATAAGTAAATAGAGTTTACACTGTATATTTGAATGATTTAAGCGGACTGCGTTGATAGCTTACACTTAATTAACAAACTTTGTTGACTAGAGCTTCGAGAATACGTGCACTACGTGCTTACAAAAATGTGTGACAAAATGTCGTACCATATTATTGAAAAATAAGAAATTCCTTCAAATATGTACAAGTTAAAACAAAACACTCTGTTTGTTATTGATTTTATATTATTAAATTATTTATTTATTTAAATTATAGTTGTGCCTTTATCTATGTTTATGCGAGGAACTTTATGATTTTTTACTTCAACCACAATTGTATTCTTATAGGCCTCCTATGTCTAAGCAAGGATGACGAGTCACTACATGTATGTAGCATGTTAAAAGTGTTCAAATATTATAGTAACTGGTCTAGAGCTATAGCAGAAAATATTTTGGAAAATATAAAAAGCAAAATGTAAACGATGCAAGGTGCATTTTTTGAAATGTGTCAAAGTTTATAGTGAAATCAACACTAAGCATTTAGAGATCTAATGAATTTAGATCCTACCAAACCATATTTGATTTGAAAAAAATTAAACAGTGGATTTAAACTTTGATTATATAACTTTATAGTAAATGATTTATTGGAAGTTTAGTAAAACTGGAAGTAAAACAAAAGAACAGTTATGCAGCTTTAATAGCAGTTAACTTGTTAAGAAATGTTTATTTTAGATTTTTAATGTACTGTTTAAACGTAAAAAAATATTAAGCCTATTATTACGTGGGACTGTTATTGAATTTGTCCTATACACTGTATACAGTTTACCCCAAACTGTAGTAAGATAAAAATATATTAATCATTCTTCTATTTCAGTTTACTATTACAATTTTGCTTGGAGAGATTATGGCGATGCTACTCTATCAGAATTAATAAGCATGATTAAAGTATTGGCCTTTGCTATAACAGAAGGGCATGTCGCAATTCATTGTCATGCAGGTTCTTTATTAATTATTACATAGTGAATTTGAATTTATAATAAACCTAGTATTACAGGATTGGGTCGTACAGGAGTTCTTATAGCATGCTACCTTGTATATTCATTAAGGGTAACTGCAAATGATGCAATAAAGTATGTACGTCTACGAAGACCTGGTTCTGTACAAACCAGAGGTCAAATTGTCTGCGTCCGCCACTTTGCACAATTTATTCTTCCCCAGAGTGTTACCTTCTATTTTAAGTAAATGAAAATACTACCTATTTTATAATTATATTCATTTAATAAATATGTTTTATTTTAGGGACAGCAAACATAAATATATGACTGAGTTTACCCTACAAAGATTTCTAAAAAGACAAAAAATAGTTTTACATGGCTACGATGAACGAAATTTTAAATTCATACCAAAGGTAAAAAAATAAATGTGCAGGATTGGGTTATCTTTGGAACATATGTTACACAAGGTGACTCATTTATAGGTATCCCACTGATTACTCACCGATATTGCAACTTAATATTATTTTTTTTTGTGTTATTCGTTTGTTGCATCTTGTAGTTGTAATTGCAAATGTAGTTTTTACCTGAAGATGAGTTAACCTTACTCGTAATAAATTATCCATCAGTTGGTAGCCTGTACATCCACTGTTGTTTAAACGTAGTGATTTCATTATTAAAAATCTTAATTATTATTTTTAGTAAAATATTCAATTTCTTGTTTATAAAATATGTATTAGTGGGGTATCTGTGAATAGAACAGCTTTATAATTTCAGTTAATTTTTGTTTAGATTATCCATGTTATATGCGAAAGAATTTTACAATTATGTGGATGTCACACTGATGAATTTTTATCATGTAGTACATCGATAACTAATGAATTTTTATGTACAAAATTAAGTGGAAACATACATCGCCATGAGAGCATATATAGCATTTCAAGTACCTTTTCTGACAGTAAGTGAAGGAAATATTTAACAATTACGAGTTGTTGTTGCTTTAATGCTTTATGTTATTTAAGATACGCCTTCTAGTCCAGAATCAATAAAAATTCCATCATGTAGTTCGCTATCAGTTAGTCCTAGTCCATCTGAATGTGAGGATCCAACCGATCCTTCACAGCTCAGTGATTCTTTTTCAGGTAACTTAGATAGCATTGGTAACCGTTTAATATAAAACTCGATTTGAAGAATTACTTCGTTTATATTTAATTACTACTATATCTGTTTCAGATCTAAGTACTTTAGACGGAGATGAAATAAGAGAAGAAATAGACGAACAAATACTACTAAGCCAAAATAAATGTTTCCAAGAATTACAAACCCAAAAAATTTATGACGAAACATCAATTCCAAAAGAAATTTATAGTGTCAGTGAAGCCACAACTGCGTTACTTACAGATTTTGACAATTTCGATTCTGAAAGCAAACAAATAATTTTACAATTTCAGCACGAGATAAATGCTTCACAGAGTGGTTGGTCACGACTAAAAACGGAAACAAACTTAAATGTCTTAGTGGCTTTACTTTTTGATTGGATAGAAAGTTTAAAAATTCCAATTTTAGGAAAAGATAATTTAGAAGCAATTGTAATTCATTATAAACAACCTGAAAACTGTTTTAAAAAATTCGTGTTGGTTAGCAGAGTTTTCTTTAAATTACAATCACTGAATTTACAAAGATTTTTTTTTAGGAGGAAGCATTTTTAACAGAATACTTACTAAACTTTTTAACAAAACTTCGTCCAATGCCAAAGGAAGATCAAGATAATATTTTAATGAGAATTGTAGCTTCTCTAGCACAACAAACCATACTTATTCATGGTACATTGCTTCCTTCGGGTAAGTTTTATTTATGGTGTATAATTTTATGTGATGCGTGCAACCAGGATGGGTTTGGGGGCTTAAGTTATCCTGCATACAAAGAAAGCAAGGCGAGTCATCTAAGTGTCACATTACTAAGGGTGCACGATATACGAATTCATATATCGATAAGACTGGGTCTAGAACCCGAAGTCAGTTAAGTTCTAAACAGAAATTTGATCCACTGAGCCACCGCGGCCTCGTTTCAACAATATTGTACCCTTACATAACAAACATTTGGAAAAAACTATTGCATATAAAGCAGATCAGACTTAAATAACAGCTTGTTTAACATTTTGTCATTGTTTCTTTTTATAAGTCAATTTTAAGCATCTAATATTCATTTAAATTATATTTAATGCATATTTAGCTTCTTATGTTTTAATATAATTAATTTTTAGAGTTGTTTTTAAAAATACTTTTTACTTTCGGAAGCATTGATTTGTTGAATACAACATTTGGATTTTGAGATTTTTACGGAAGTACATGTTTTGGAACGCTGGGAACTTTTTTAAAACACGTCTGTCCATAACTCCCAAGCAAAAGGGCGGATATCGATGAGCATTGGAGCATATATCAAAAATTCAACAATATAATTTACGTTTTAATCCAAATCCAGAAGCGATAGCTAAATTTTTAACTTTGGAAAGTAATGTACTTTTATTTAGTAAACGGGGTATGATAAAACATTTCTGTTCAAGCTCATCATTAATAGTGGAATAACAACCCATTAAAAAAAACAAAAACAAAAAATCAATATCATAATCTTACAAAAAGGTTTACAACATGCAGGTACCCAAGGCCATGATGTCCTCTTCCCACTGCAGTGGTAGGATTGGTGCGATCTCATAGTTACTGTTGGTGCTAAAATATTGATACAAATGGGACAGTCTTAGATAAAAATAATACCAACAAAGGAAATTTATGAAACAGTAAACAAAATATTTAAAACGAAATTCTTGTGCATAGTAACAATGAGTCTCTTAATTTGAACCCGATCTGTTAACTTGCGTTTGAGCAAAAAGGCCCTAGTCACAATTTACAAAAAATCATAGCAGCCGCCATTTTGAAGCTAGAAAGTTCTGAAAAAAGCCTTGGATATGTCCTAAGGTCTTCTAATAGATTTCGTTTTAAGATTGAAAAAATTCGTATTCCGGAAAAAATGCTGCCAAAAAAACATGAACTTCCGCTTCCGGTTTTGATTTTTTTTTATTTTGTCGGTGAAATTTTGATATACCCTCACATTCCAACGCTCGTTAAAACCTGACCATCTGTTTGGGAGTTATGATGCACCAAACACATCTTGTGTAAGTTGTAACGTTAATCAATGATTCTCCAAATACAAACACTTTTAACCAATAGAAGTGAAAATTTTGCACTAGATAATTCAGAATAATAGCTAATATGCTAGCAATAAAATGCAAAAATTTATAGCATATCCTATCTAATTCTATTTTTGTTGCAAACAAACTAATGTGTTTTTTCTGCATATTGTGATGTTTCCATAAACATATTCAGTGTGAAATTGCACTTTTTAAGTTCATATTTTGCCTGCAAGTTTGAGATTTTTTAACGCATTGACATGGCCTTTATGTAATTATACAACTCAACGCCCGACAACATACTCCATTTTGTAAACGGGCAGAGCAAATATTTACTTGAAAAATTATTAATAGAATAATAGCAGGGCGACACTTACATGACTCGCCTTGTATATTGTTTCCAGTATATTAAAATGTTTTTTAATATTTGCAGGTAAAGGTTTTCAAAAACTACGTGAAGGAACACTTAGTTGTACTGCTGAATTTTTCAAAAACCTCCTTCCATTGATCGAAGTGCATCATCAACAGCATCCAGAAATATCAGCAGGTACTACTGTGTGTGATGAGAACATTAAAGATTCTGACAATTCAGATGAAGAGTGTGGCTTCCATTAACTTTGACTTTTACAAATTCTTTACCGTCCACCGTGTAGGAGCCAGAACTTTAATTACAACTAACTTCCGGGCAAAAGTAATCCTGGTTCCTATGCTAAAAACTGTAGTTAGGTGTTATTTATTGTATTATTAAGTTCGAGCTTGACTTCGTTGTTCATATTAATATATTGTAAATAAAACAATTTACAACTTTAACAGGTTGTTCAACCTGTACAAGTAATTAATTGTTTTATTTATAATATATTGTTATTTATTGTGTTGTGGTGAAAAATATGAAAAATAAATAATTATCCTGGATAAAATTTATTGAATAACAATTACAAGAACGTTCTTACATATAATCATGAGTAACAAAACACATTGCAAATTATTTTTAAACAAGAAATACAAAACACTAATTAATACTAAAAAATAGAGCACAAATTGTTTTCAATCGTAACAATGAAAATATATGTATCCAGCAGTTAAGTTTTTAAATTTTCACTTATTCTTTAATTTCATTCAATTTTCAAATATTGATTAACATATTTCATCAGTTCATCATGTTTATAATCAGGTGGCATAACAAGCATTTTTATTAAATCAGCAGCAGCTTTAACGTTTCTAAATGTAAATGGTTGCAATTCAGAGAACATAATCTTTAACAAGATGGCAATAAATCGTGATAACTCGGCAATTGCTAGTATTTGCTTTAGCGATCTAGTGGGAAAACCTTGAAGTCGACAACAAAGCCCCGTAAGATCACTCTTCAACCGTCTCATATCAAACTCAGTCATTTGTTGCCTATTTACAACAACTTTCTCATGAAGTTTTAGAAAATCAAGAACCAATCCAGCTTCTGTATGCCAATGTAAAATAGTTCTTTTTCCAGGATCTAAACTATACAGTAAACTGGATAATTTTTCACATTGCCCACTTGATATAAAATCAGGTATTAGGTGTGTAATAGCGATTCCATGAGCTCCACACCAATCGCTCTTCAAAATTAAATGTTTATAAGTTTCAATGTGTCGTCCCAGCAAGTTTGTTTTATTGGCTAAAACTGTGTGGATCCATTCCGGTGGAATTTTGAAGTCATTTACTAGCGAATCTTCCATCTTCAAGTTTTTTTTTGAGGTCCTGTCCACATCCAGATTTCTATCTAGGATGCTCATTATAGCATTTGTTTTGGCACTTTTATCTTTTATAAACAGAATCACAAATATAGACCATTTCCATAATCCCCAATTTTCTAGTTGACTTGCAAAACTAACATGTATAGAATTGGTAACTTTTTCTGAAACGGTTCCTACATTCAGTGCACTAAATACTTGCAATAGCAACCAACTGAAACAAAAAAATTTTTTTTACATTAGTTAATATTAATGCTGTCGACTGGTTACAGTTCACCGGTAAATATTTTTATGGAAACCGTCAATTACAATTTTCTGAAAACAGGTTTGAAAAATCGATCAGAAAAAAACGGTCTGAAGAAACTGGTCTAAAAAAAACTCAGTAGAATTAGATAGATAATATTATCTATGTAATTATATTTACTGGAAATAAATAATAAATACCCACTGTTACATTATACTTATAATTTTGTTTTATTTATTTATTATCATTTAAACTTTATTCTTCTTGTCTACCAGGTGTAAACTAAACATGGTGCACCAAACCTATTTTCCCTATTTGTTAGGATAAACGAATGAAATTCTACCTTATTATAAATAAAACTTCTCAATTGCTGTTTATTTACTGTCTACTTAATTTGTATTTGCTTTTATTAAACTGCTTTCCTTGTTTATTTTGAATGTCATGATGTTCTTTTGTTTGAAAGTATAATGACTGTAGTTGACCTTAACTGCAATTACATCCTTATTTAACAACTAATTAAAACCTAATTTTACTGGTTACAAATGTAATAAAGTATCGAGTTACGGGTATCGTTGCAACCGTTACGAAGTGCTCTCTCCAAAAAACAATATGAATCAATATTGTTTTTTTCAAATTTCTAACTTTTTCTCAAAAAAATGTTTGCCAAATTCGTAAAGTACCCGGGATCTAGGATCGAACAGAAAGCCATAATAAACAACAGTTTTATAGTAACGCCAGGCTGCAGAGTAATTGTTTTATGCCTGTCATGGCACTCTAGACGCAAAGCAAAAAAAAAATTAAATTAAAATATTAGAGATCTCAAAAAAACAATTGAAGTACAAAATCGTATGCAGAATTTCCTCCAGATTCCAAATATGTAAAAATATACAGGCTATTGCTTTTAAAATAAGAAAGTTCTCGTCATATCCTGCGAGCCAGAAGTGGTAAAAAAATGTTAATACCAACAAATATTTGAATTTTATGAATATATTACCAGCACTAAATGGGGGGGGGGGGGGGGGCGAACAATGTTTCGTTTACATCCGGTATATCGCAATTTGAAGAAAAACTACTGAATTGAACAGTGACTACGTAAAAACTGTTTCAGACCTGTTTTTCAGGCTCATTTATCAGACCGGTTTGAAATGGTTCAAAAACTGGTGTTTTTAAGAACCTGCCAAAAATTGCAAAACTGGTTAACCGGTAAATTTTTTTTTCGATAGCATTAGTCAATGCTGGTTACAGTTAAACAAACTAAATTTGATTTTGAAAATCAAAATTTTAATTAATAATTAAACCCAACACTAAAGAAGCCCCTTACCTCAATCGATAGTCAAGTGGATCTTCAGTGTAGGCCGTGGGATTCACAATTTTTTCCAATGGTGTCGTTGCAGTTGCAAACAGCTGTATTATATGGTAAAGTACATCATAAACCATTATGTTGGTGAATTCATAATGATCTGGACTTGGTCGATTCGCATACCCAAATGATGCGAAGGCTTTTTTATACGCTTGAATGGCATGAATTAGCGATATTCCTGGAGGGCACATGTACCATAAATGAATAGCTAAAGCCCGTTTCCAGTCAACGCCTTCAAAAACGTTGATGCCTGGAATAAGAGGGACACCACCAAGCAGCATGTAAATTTTTAGAATGTCTTCGCCTATATTAATCATGGTCCCACTAGTCTTCCACTGTTCCAGTTGCTCATTTATCAGTACTCTTGCACTTTCTTGTGCACTCGATTGAGCAATTAAGGCACTCAGCCGTGGAAAACCTTCCTCCATTGCTAATTTAGCAGCTCTTTTAACATTGTGACCGATCAAATAAATGAATATATTTTTAATTATGGCCGAATGTTGGTACGTATACAACTGCAAATCATTTCTTGTGTATGGAACTGCAGCATCTTCCAACCTATAAAATATGTGAAACTTGTCTTTACAAAACTAGAAATAAAAAAAACTTGTCTGGAAAATTTTTATTCCTGATGTAATAAAAGCAACATATATCTTTTTATACAGTGTGTTCTATAAAAAGGGCCCAAGACTGTAGCTACTTTATTTTTGATTTAACCTCCAGCAAACCATATGGGTACCGCAACCTGCCACTTACATTCCCCAATCCGGTGCAGGCAGCCGTGTGGTCTTAATGCTTGAAACCTTCTCTGATATTCAGTCGTTCGGATTCCACCTTCGCGCAGAGACACGGCAGACAAGTGTGCCGGAGCCCAACAGTGGGACGTAAAGCTTGATTACGAAACCATATGGGTGAGTCATTTAAGTGTCACCCCACTATTGTTGCCTCAACTATTGAGAATATCAAATTTTTTTTCTTAATCAGAGTTGTTGATAATTAACTGTTGCATATGTTAAAATTATTACCAGTTATGCTGGGTGTTTAGTTATGCTTGCACAGTTAGTTAGTTTAAATAGAACTCCTAGTGTATTATTACATTTACTATGTGAAAATGTACGGAAAGAAGTCAAATAACTAGAATACCACTAATTTTAAGATCATAATACCTTAACACTTTTACATTTACAATTAAACGTAGAATCTAAAAATGCAATAATATACAGAGTGTTCCATTTAAAATAACAAGTAAAGTGCTGTACAGTGAACAAGCATAAATAAGCACCAAGTGTAATTGACAATAATTTTAGGTTACGCAGCAGGCGTACACGAGGTGACACTTAAACAACTCCCCCTGTATACAGAGTGGTCCAACACTTGTTATGCCCTTAATCAATTCTGAAACGGATCAAGATAACAATTTTAACTAAGGCTGTAGGCAAATCTCATTTTTTTAATAGCAACCTAGCAATTTTTGCACTCATTTAATTGTGATTTTTTTTCTTTTCAACAATATAAAACTTACATAACAAGATTTTCGAGAAAAATGCATGACACTTCTTCATATTAGCAGGCCCTGAATTCCAACAGCCTACCACAATCACAGCAGTGTGCATGGAAATTCATTTGTTATCTCTTAACAATCAAATATAACAAAAAGAACAAAATACGACTGTGCTAGGCTATTGTTTGAATTCAGTTTTATGTGTTTTTCTCTAAAATTTGGTTAAGTAAGGGTATAAGAATTTCATACCATTGAAAATAGAATAAGAATCTCTATCGAATAAGCGCAAAAAATAGGTTGTTAAAAAAAACGACAGCATTGATAAGATTTTTTTTCAGGTATGCAGAAAGGTAAGGTCAAACGTTACCAAAAAACTTAGTAATTTTTTTTTTAAATCTTGATCCATTTTAGAATTCAATCGAATAAGCGCAAAAAATAGTAGGTTGTTATTTAAAAAAAACGACAATCGCATTGCAGCATTGATAAAAATATTTTTTCAGGTATGCAGAAAGGCAGGTCAAACGTTACCGAAACACTTAGTACTTTTTTTTAAACTTGATCTATTTCAGAATTAAATAGGAGCGTAATTAGTGTTGAATGCTGTATTGTCAAATGGGACAGTTTTTTGTGCCCCCAATTTTTCTTGATGACATTTTTTTCTGAAAAATTGCTCGGCATAATTTTCTTTACATAATCTTGTAAACAATTTTCTTTGCTTATTATCTACCTAAACATTCAATACAAACGATTAGTGACAACCGAGTAACTATATGGAAACTAATAATGTTAAAGAAGTATTAGTTACCATAGATAGCATAGAGTCCAGATTCCATGGCCTTTCAGATCACCTTTGCTTTTTGGAATATTTTTTTTTAATTTCTTATTCCAAACATATTATATGTCAATAAGTATTGAAAATATTCTAAAATTTTCAAAATGTTAGAATACTTCAAATGTGTAAAATATAAATACTACAAAAATTTTTAAAATCAAGGAAATTAAAATTTTTCTACAATTTAGATTTTGGCTACAAATTTTGCACATTCTAAAAGAAACTCGTATGAATCGTTTTTAGACAATTATAAAACTTTGAAAATGATTAGAAATAGCTTGAAAATTTTGAATATTTGTAAAAATTTTAAAAGAAAATTTTGAAGATTTTTGGATGTTTTGAACATTTTTAGAAAATTGAACATTTCAATAGACCAAAACTTTTTAAAAATTTAGAAATTTTTTGATATTTAGTATTTTCTAATTTGATAGTTTTTTTTGGCAATTACATGATTAAACTGTTCAGGTCAATGACCAAAAGGAAACACTGGGTTGGTTTTATTTCAATGAGAGGTTGTTCTTATGGTCATTTAACATGTCCATACCAAATTTGAAGCCAAGTTTCCTATATTTTTGAACGAACGACATGGATGGTGGGAATGACCAGGGAGTGATAAGAAAATCGGGCTTGCGCAGATCGGCTATTGGACATGCATAGAATACGAAACTGATCTTTTTTCGAGCACGTCTTTGTTGAAGTATAGCACCCCCCCCTTTTTTTTCTGACAAACCAATCACGTTTTGTTGTGGTTTCATACCAGTGTGACTACCAATCTATTAGACCCAAGTTAGGTTTTCTGTGTTAGGTCGTCTGGGCTGTAAAGTGTATACAGATACACAGAGAGACAGACAGGCACCATAGCAAAACTGTTTATTTCAATATTCTTGGACTCTAAAAGATGCATTTCCGTCAACATTATAACTTCCAAAATTTTGCTGAATACAATACCTGCCTATAGCTATACTCCGTACAGCGAGGAAGGTAAAAATGTAGATGATGGGATGGATCATGAAAAATTAGCATACAAATTTTCGTTTTCGTCAAATTGTAAAAAAAGCTGCCGTCACTACTACCTTGGGCCGTGTTTGTAGAACAGACTGTATGCTCAAGCAAAAGGGACATTCTGAATGTGTCAATACATAAACAATAACATTATAAATAAATTACTTTATAGGAAACATAATTAAATCACAAAGCGACTTTTTATTCCTAGTATAAATATTAATATTTACGAAGTACCTACACAAAGTTGTTTAAATAAAACAATGGCCTTTAATATTAATGAAGCAGTTGTTGCTAAGTCACCAGTAAAAAAAACTTACCACTTGCTAAACAGCTCACGCTTGTCTGTTGGCGTATTTGCATTGGGACCCCACAGAGCAAGGCAGAGGTTCCACACTTGACTATAATACGACATATCTGAATCGTTGTTTGTATCGACCCTTTTAGCTATTTCCCTATGACGAACTAAAGCATTGCAGTCCTTGTTAACAATAATTAAAGGCACTTGAGAAGCATCAACGGTTATTGTACTTTCTTCAAATACGACCTTTAAATGCTCTTCCACATACATCTGAAATGAAATTGATTATCTTTTTGTTAAAAAAAGAAAAATTCAAAAAAAAAATATCACAAAGCATTTTTCCTTTATTTTAATTTAAATTCTAAACCAATATACCCTTCAACCTGTACTTACAAATTGATGTCTGCGAGATAAATTGCCAACTTCCAAACGTAGTACAACACTCGGTTTATACACGCTGCGTCCTTCATTAATTATAAATGGATCAGTATGTGCTGTAGTATTGGGTGATGTGCCCGTCATAAGAGTAAATCCTGGACCCCAGCTTGCTTTGAATGATTTGCGTTTAAATAGTTCCATATCCATGTAACTACGCACATTAAGCAATGACTTCTCTATAGGTGCAACATGAAGACAGTTGAGCAGTGCATAGTGTTTAGGTGCTGGCACTTTAACTTTTCTACGGAATCCAGATAGTGTTCTAGTAGCAGCTCCTCTCACAGGTGCAGATGGTATGGAAAAGTGACTACTGCTAACATCGTCAGAAATGGATTCCTCGTCAAAAAATGCAGCCTTCATCAACATAGCACTTTTAGTATCGCCTCCGAAGACCTCTGCTAATCTAGCTTCGCCAAGTGACTGGTGGCGGAACGGGGTTTCCCTTGAAGAAGAATCTCCCATTTCGTAGGACCTAATACCACCCAAACCTCTTCTTAACATTTCTTTGCGTTCATTCTAAATAATGAATTAATTGGTATTAGAAAAAATGTCTTGTTAAGATTTCAAATTTTTGTGAAATCACCTTTTTTGCATTTTGTATATTCTGTTACATAAAGAAAATCTCAAGAATAAACGCGAGAAAGCCAGCGAGTATTGTCATTTACGGCATATACAGGTTGTTTATTTTAAACGTGACACTATAGGGATCTCAGAAACTATAAGAGATACAAAGTCGATTAAATTAGGTAAAAGTTGCCCAATTAGGAAAACAATGTAATGGTCATTTTATTTTTCCCAAAATACCCATAGCTTACTAGATACAAGAAATCGAAAAAAAAAAAAAATTTTTCTTTACGATAAAATATCTCAGTGAAAATAGAAGAAAATCGTAAAAGGAAAAAGTTGTAGATCTAAATTGCAGTTGTAAGAAAATTGTATTTTGTTTTATTTTCTTTTTGAAATCACGAAACAAAACACATTTGAAAAATATTTTTTCTTAATACATCTTTAATCAATCTACAACTTTTTCTTTACCAATTTTTCTATTTTTAATATGAACATTAAAGAAATTCCAAATTTTCAGTTTCCGCTCGTATCTAGTAAACTACAGCTATTTTAACAAAAATTCAACTGACTTTGTATCTCTTATAGTTTCCAAGATCCCTATAGTATCCCGGTTAAAATAGACGACCTGTATATGTCAATGTTTTAGATTAGAGATGGGTCGTTATTTGTGGAACTGTTATTTTGAAGCGTTACTTTATCTTTCTTAATCCAAATTAAATAAAAATCTCAAAAAAGAACATCGATAAAACAAACAACATTTAAAATACAAAACATAACAATAAATTTACAAAACCAATCTAACAAAACAGAGTGCAACGATTTAATATGCGCAGTCGTGATGATTCGGAGCAAATCGGAAGTCGGAACATGTTTGATATTACCCCTAGAACATTTGCGTTAACTAACGTTATTGGTACACGGGTAGCGGGTAGACACTTTCTGAAATCCCAGCAGAAACAGGTCTACTTCAGGGAAGCGACCCTGACCACGCGAGCCTTGATTCCTCCTCACCTAGCACAGAGGGAAATCAAGTCCTAACCTTAACCCTATCCAGTCCATATTCCAACCTACCTAGGTTAAATCCCAACCCATCTCCCAAAAAACCCCTATCAACCCGCAATGGCCAGCGTGATAGGTAAAGGCTAAAATCCTCCTCAACCTTATTGGTAGGTATTGGTATTATAATTATATTATTCTCATCAATTATGGTCGATCGCCCAATCGGACATAGTAAGTCAAAATAAAAAAATTCCTTGTTTTTTTATTACAATTGTTTATTTTTCCCAGTATTTGAACAAAAATTCCCATTTCCCTATATTTCCGGGAAAATTCAGTGTACTTGGCAACAATGTCTGTAGAACGACTGCATACGAGTAGTGTGGAATAATGATGTGTTTAAAAGGGTTTGTGCAATTGCATATTCCTAGAGGTCACAATTAGAACAATATAATCATATTTTTGTTGGCAAATTTCGCAGCAGTTACACTAAAATTTTAGGTAGGAAGAGTCAGTTTCGGCCTGTTATCACGGGATTACACTATGTTCATCTCTTATGCACTACGTATTTCGCAATCTACCTCGCCCGCTCTTAAGGTTTTCGTACAAACATTGTCAGCAAATAGTGTTTGCAAAGTTTGTTTATGTAACTTTTTTCATTGTTTCCAGGTTCTGAATATATTCTAAAAGTGCACCCTTCAAGTTATTAAACAATCTGTATAATGCAAAATTAAAAAACGAAACTCCGAATTGATGTCTCAATTGGTGAAATTTTAAAGTTACTTACTCAAATACGTTCTTTACCAATAAAATTAGTTTAATGTTGGTTGGTAACAAAAATTTCAAACATTACATAACCTAAATAGTAAATACTAATCCATCATTCCAGCATGGCGACGTAGGGCATGCAAAGTGTCGTACATCAGCTGTTTGTATTGGTTTGATCACAACAACAAAATGCTGGCAATTATAATTTCAAGAGTTTCAATCAAGAAAACAACGTTTACTTAACACAACAACAAGCAAATAGCTGATCACGTGTATACCTTTGCCCTACGTCGCCATATTGGTTTAGCTTGTGTGACGTCATATTGGAATAATGGATTTACAATTTAATATGAATTGTACCTCAGCTTCCAATGCTTTTGCCTCCATTTGTTTCTTTTCCATTTCTTTACGTTTTTGCTCTTCTTCTCGCTTGGTCTTCTCCATCTGTTTGACAACTTCTGCATCAGCTGCTTCACTGTAATGGAATTTTGAAAAATGTGGTACAGTGAAAACCCAGGATCCAGTGTCTGGACGATAATTCACAAGTTCTGCATTTTGCTGTTTAGATAGAGCATCCAATCTATCAATAAAATTTTCTGCTGCTATATCTTTTGGATCTTTAAGTATCTCGTGCGTTATGTGATGACGTGGCCAAACATGATCCAAAGTTACTTGTGCAGGTCTGTTCAAACCTTGACCAATAGGAGGTTTCTTATCATCATCAGGGTAAATTGTTACATTTCGGAAACCAAAGTGTACAATTTCATCCAGATCTAAGTTGGAAATATCCATTTGGTCAGGGAAATAAACATTTCCGTATCCATATCGACCAATTGTGAAACCTTTTAATACACATACACCATTTTCATTTTTATATTTATGAACTTCATCGAGTGGTGGTATTGTGTAGTATTCTGGACGAGTCAGTTTTATTCCGAGAGGATTTGTAATCTTCTGTAATCCTGAGGGACAATTTGGATTCTCATCTTCATTAGGATTTTGAACATTTTCATCCATACTTTCCAATATTTTGTTATTACGCTGCAGTAAATTGCCTACTGTATCAGTTCTGTTATTTAATTCTAAATCCTCATCTACAAATCGTACAGTTTTTCCACCTTTGTCTTTTCCAAACAGAAAAAAAATATTTAAGTTTTAATGCAATTATTTTTCTTATTTTAAATCATTTATAAGTTACTTCAAAAATCTTACCTCTGGGAGACAGAAAACTGTTTTCCGATTTTTCATCCATCTGTGTCGAGTCACTTATGTCTGGTTTTATAGATGATGTATCTGTTTTTAATGTTTCTTCTTGTGCATCAGAATCACTTTCTTCATTGTTAAATAGAGGCGTTGTTTGCAACTTCAGTTTAGGAATTGTTGATGCCTTTGGAGGTGTCTGTGTGCTTTTGCTTTTAACATGATGTCCAGTCAATTTTTCATATTGTAGTGAATCCAAAGCTGAAAATATATGTTAAATTTTTAGAATATGTCTACACTAAAATTAGCAAAACACGTTCCTCGCTTTCCCATACTTTTAGTTATTATGTACGAACAGATGCTTCGGGCATGCTGCTTGCTTGTATAATGTTCCAATGCTATATTGTTATATCTACCTAGGAATAGTATTTTTACGAGTAAAAAAAAGATGATTTGATATTATAGAGCATTGGAGAGAGAAGAGGCCCCCCCCCAAATACTACATTATGTAAAAATTAAAATTAGAATCTTATTTTACAAAGCGATCAAATAAAAACTTAATCGCAGTCGCTACTGATTTAAATGGAAATATTGGAAAATTCCGACGTCTAAGTGGAAATATTTACAGCTTGTTGATTTAAATGCTTTTAATACCCTTGTAACTTATAAAAGTTACATCAGTAACTGGTATTGGACACTATTACTTGCCTCAGGCAAAGTCAAGATCAGCTCGGAGAAGTAAATCCCACAGTGCTGTTCGACTACGACGAAAGAACCGCAGGGTCCCCCCATTACAACTGCAGTGCTGCCATTTCACTGAACGTTTAGTTAGTTATCAAATGTGGTGTGCCCTTGTTGCTTTGTGTTTCCGAGTGTAATTACTAATTTTATGTACGTAACATTTTAATCGCTGTGTTGGTTTATCGGTAAAGACGTGGGTTTATAATCTGGCGGCCCCAGTTCACATCCCATGGCAGACTTGTTTATTTCCTTAATTTTGTTTTAACTTAAGGATCTTGAAAACATGAAAAAACAGAGTTCGTTTATGCCTAAAAACTAATAGACAACATTTATTGTGATTTTTAATTGTTTTGTTACTTATGGCGTTTTGATTTAGCGTTATAAATAAAAATTTAAATAAATTATAGGCATAGGGCAACTGACATTTATCATAAACGTTTGTAAAAAAAACATTAAATAGTAAAAAAAATTTACAATGCTCACATGCTAATTGTTTCCGTTTACATTACAGCTAAAATTTTTAAAGAATCATAGTGGCCACCATTGTGTCTGAAAAAATATCTTAACTTCATGTTACGTGTGCGGGCGCTTTTAATAATTAATTTTAAATTAATTCACAATTGTGTTATCGATATGTTGATGCAGGATCAATGCTTGAATTTATTTTTATAATAGTAACAAAAAAAGTTTCAAAATATGTATTTTCGTCTAAACCTCAAAATTTTCACTATCATAATACATTGCCATACCGGAAGTATAGAAAAGTAAAAACTAAAGACATCTGTTCTAAAACTATTTAAATAAATATGATTAAATATGGTATAAACTCACAATTTCTCTCATTGTAATTGATATTTTCCTTTGATAAGGATGGAGACAGTATTGAACGTGGAGACCTCAACTCAAGGTTGTCACCACTACCACCAATTCTGTCGGACGTTTCATTTCTATTTAGTTCTTCAAGTACACTGTTTTTGAACAGGCTCTGGCTCCTATTACCACCAGATGAAGACATGCTTTTATATTCTTCCAGTAGATCTTTTTCACTTCTTGGTACTCCTTTCCGCAATACTAGACGTTTCCCTGTTGAACTTTTGAGCTGGAAATTATTTTGTGGTGTTGATGGGCTAACAGTATTTTCAAGTAGAGAAAACTGAAATGAAACCAGTAAAAGATTAAGATCTAACGTAATAACTACCAACAACTAAAACGAAAAACAAGCTGGTATCGTATTAGGGCTCCTACTTTTAAATATCTTTACCTTGCTTGCACTGATGTTACTGCCATGACCACCACTGTGTCTGGGTTTTGGCATTAATCTCAATTTACCGATGTTATCTGACGGTGTTATAGGCAAGGGTGCATCTTCTATAATTCGTTTCAGAACCATTGGATTGGTTACTTCACTAGTTGCATAATTCTTCACTTCTATGCCATCAAATAATTGTCGGTGTGGAAAAGGTTCATACATCTGTTCAACAATTGTATGAAAGTCTGGCTGTGGTTGTATTTCAATACAAACAGATCTAAAATTTTATGACATTAATGCAATGAACTCCAATGAAGATATTTATATTAATACTTACTGATTTGGAACAGTTTGCTGCTGCTGTGGCATCATAAATCCACCACTTGAAGGAGTAAAAAAATTAGTTTGAGTAGTAGGACCAAACAGCGGTTTGTTAACTCCAAAAAATGTGTTGGTTCCAGATTGTGCACCTGTTAACCAAAAATGTATTTATTACATCCCTCTTTATAAATTCATTACAGAATTAAAATATTTACACACCTGTTCCAAACCCAGGCTGAAGTGGTTGACCAAACGTTGGTTGAGCAGGTTTTTGAAATGCATTAAATGGATTTTGGGGTGCTTGGGTAAATAAACCAGACTGTTGGCCAAAACCCGAATTTGATGTTAAATTTGTTTGACCAAATGATGGAAAACCAGTAGCCGGTTTAGATGGTTGAAACAAACTACTTTGGGCTGTTGATTGTTGGCCAAATGTAAATATTGGCTGTTGGGTATTAAATGCAGTTTGAGCGGGTTTATTAAAGAAACTATTTGTGTTCTATCAACAAACAAAAAATTATTCACCTTCAATATCACATACAGAACATCTTTAAATATACCTGTGCGTTGGTCGGTCCAAAAAAGGTATTTCCACCACCAAATGCTGATGGTTGGGTAGTAACAGTACCAAACACATTTTGTGTAGGTTGGGTACCAAATGGTTTTACACCAGTATTTGCACCAAAAGCTGGAGTAGTAGTGTTAAAACCACCAAAAGTATTGGTTGTCGGTATTGCTCCAAATGAGTTGGCTGGTTTACCAAACAATGTCTGTTGATTTGGCTGACTTGTCAGACCAAATCCATTACCGGAGCCAAAAGTAGTTGATTGTCCAAATGCAGGTTTGTTTTCTGTCTGCCCAAACAATGAAGGTGCAGTTGAAGCTGCTGGAGCTCCAAACGGTACAGCTCCAAAACTAGACTGCTGCTGTGGCCCTGTATTATAATAATAAATAATTTCTTAGAAAATATCAGGAGAAGAGAACACAACAAGAAAATAAACCTTCACTCGACTTCATTTAGGGAAATAACACAAAAAAATAAGTGAAGCACTTCGCCTGGACTTTCCTATACTTGAGAAACTTTTACTTTTCCTATGCCCAAATGTTTTATCCACAACATTGTAGCTCCACTACAGTAAACAATAAACGTACATTGATATTACTGGGCAAAGCGCAAGCGCAACACGTCACATTGTACAGATAACGACAGAATGGAAGATACCCGTTGATACCAACGAAAAAGATATAATATGACGTGGACTTCAAACCAGTTTAGCTATAGCTACCACCTGAATGGTGACCGTTGGGCCTGCCTCTTATTGTACCGTTATGGAAAAAATTTTTAATTTTTGGGAGTGTCCGTCAAAAATTTGGTAGGAGGGAGAAATTAACCCCCCTAAATATTGCCGCAACTAAAAATTTTGTTTGTGAATCTGATTCCACTACCAATAATGCAGTTCAGCTTGAATAAATTTTCAGAACGTCTCCCATTTATTAAATAACGAGGCATAAATTTGATTGACAAAAATTCACAGAAGGCGTCATAAAGAAATTAGCAGACTCGGACAGGAACCACATTGTAGCTCACCTCCAGCTCTATAAACCCACAAAATTTAAAAATAATCGTTTGGTCTAGAGCAATATGTTTTTGAAATTGTCAAATTTTTTGCTTCAGTTTTAGTAGTTCCAAAAGTTCTCATAGCTTGTAACACACCTCTGGGGCGTTTTCAATATCAAACTTCATCTCAATCTAATAACTGGTTTTTGAGTAAATAGGCGTCACAGACAAATAGTGGGGCAGGACACGAACCAAATTGTAGGGCATCTCCAACTCTTATTACCCTAGAAAATTTCAAAAAAACCTGTGGCCAGTTTTTGAACAATATGTTTTCGAAGATTTACAAAATTTTTTAAAAAATATTTTACTTTACAGTTTTCATTTTTTCAAAACTTTTTGTACATACTAATATTGCCTCCCCTAGAAGTAGAACTATTATAATGCCAAATTTGATCCCGATTTGCCAACTGGTTTTTGAGTAATAAGGCAATTAAATCAAAATTTACAAGAACTAGCGACCGCCATTGTAAAGCTAGAAAGTTCCAAAAAATCGTTATATTAGGTTATCAAATTCCGTGTTCATATTTAAAACACTCCGTTTCCACGGAAAATGCCATCAAAAAAATTTGCTTACGGTGTTGGATTTTTTTTAAAAGCTTAGTGTCGTCAACTTTTGATATGCTTTCCACATTCCAAAGCTCATCAAAATTGGATTATCCATTTGGGTGTTATCATGCACCACAAACCTACCTGCCCACCCCCACCCACAAACTCATTGTTTTAAACCACCCTTTTTTGGGTTCTTGGATGTCCAAAACATGTATTTCCGGCAAAATAAATACTTCGCTATACTGAAAGTATAGGAAAGAAAAAAAAAACAGTTTGTCAAAATTTAAAACTCGAAAAATTTTCAAAGAAATAAAAAAAAATATCTTTCCTTACCTCTACGATTGCACTGATAATCCTCCCATCGCAATTCTTCTAGTGACTTAGCTTCATATTCCTTCATACAAGTAATGCAATGATGTTTGGTGCTAATGGTATGAGTTATGCCACTTTTTTGCATTGTATCCGTTCCAGTAACTGGGTTAAACTTAATGACAGTTCCAATTTGTGTCGATGCTCCAAAGCCAGTGGTGTTCCCAAAAACTCCGGCTGACGTGGAAGGTTGAAAGTTCTGAGGCTGCTGTTGTCCAAATAATGGTGTAGTAGTGGAAGCTCCAAAGCCAAAACCTGCAGTTTTATTTTGCTGACCAAATGTTGTTGCGCTGGTATTAGCAAACAATCCATTTCCTCCAGCTGCATTTTGTTGTTGACCAAATAATCCAGTACCTGCAAACCAAAAAAAAGTCAATTAAACAAATAACTAGAAAACACGATGCGCAATTGTTTTTGTGTTTTCACCATCACTTTCCTGTTAACTGAATTTGTATCTTTAAAAATAAACAATTTGGCAATAGTTGCCTGGTTCCCATGATCACTCTGTATATAGGGCGGTGCGGTGAGTCAACAATGCCGCGATGGGGAATATCTCCTTTACTATTCACAATAAAGAAAAATGCTTCGAATAAATGTTTTGGGAGACTAAGAGGACGATATTTTCAAATTATTTTCAATTATACAGGGGGTTTCATGTAAGAGTAGCATGCCAAACCTAAATCTTTTTCAGGGAAAGTTTTTTCTTAATTATGCAATGATTTACCAGCAGGTATTTATGAACAATAACATCATCCGTAATAATTTCGGCTTAAGTTGCTTGTAATTGCTCAAAATTGTATGAAACTGTTAGTACCAACAACAATGAATGCGTCTATGTATTAATAGTGTAAACTAAAGCAATCTATAAGTAAGACCAAAGCTGTTCGCTGGCCCACGGCTGCATTAGGATCAGCTTCTGTGCGCGTCAGCCACTCTGCTGCCATGCATCGAGTCTGTTTGCATTATGAGAGCTTTCAGCAAATTATGTAACAATAATACAAAGAAATATTCTTTTATAAATGTGTCTGAAATAAGGCATGCATGCCTTGTTTTTTTCTATAAGGAATGGATTGCAAAAATACTTGCCAAAACACGAGCGATAAACTGTCGAGATCTAAGAGCCTGTCGTCTTGTTATGGTAAGACAGTTATAAAATTATTATATAGATTTTTAGCAAGTAAGAATGTATTACAAAAACACTGCCAATAAACACAATTTTATTGCAAAAACACAACCGATAAACTGTGTCGAGATGTAAAAACCAGTCGTCCTGTCATGTTAAGACAATTACAGAATTTGTACAGATAGATAGATAATAGATATGTATAAGTAATCCATGGTTATTTTCTTTTGTGTTAATAAAGTTTCTTTTTGTCTAATGAACGATTAATTACGTCCATAGAAAACATCACTGAAATCAAAAGTTACCTTAAAAATATTTAAATTGTTGCATATTTGAATTATCTTAATTTGAGTGTTATCGTTTTCTTCAACTGCTCATAAATAGCCTGGTTTGAGAGTATTTATCTTCAAATTTTATTAAACGTTTTTCCCAGACCACTACCATTTATTGACCTCCTACTGATTCTGAACAAAACTGCTTTTATAAATTCTAAAAACTCACAACCCTACTGTTCGGTAATCCGCTCTAATAAATACCAGAACAGGAAACATCACAAAAACAAAAAAAAATAAGAAACAAAATAAATAAATTTGTTACACAACATCAATAATACATAGTCCATGGCCTACGCCCCGCGCAAACTTTTGAAATCGATTGCTCAATAATACAAAATATTGCGCAATAATATGGAATTTATTGCGCAATATTTGTATTTTTAATAACTTAATATTTTGAAATAAAAATGTATCTTGTACAATATATTGTGCAGAGAGAATTTTATGGCCAAAGCTATTTCACATCGGTCCAGCTAAATATTCAAATACATTAAAATCTTGACGGTCAGCTAAATCAAAGCAACTGTTATAATAATTAGTATTTTTATAGTTCGGTCATAAGTCAGATTAAAAATAGTTGCAAGTATAAATCAAGTTAGTTTAGCCCCTTTTCTACAGCTACCACTGTTTACACTTTCTCTGGCCCCTATCTTAAGGGCACCCTAAACATTCAATAATATTGCACAATAATACTGCGCCTTCCAAAGGGTATGACATTGCTTCAATATTATCAAGACAATATATTGCATCAATAATATTGACCATTAAGGGAGGGGGGGGCTTTACAACAGCCCAAAGTACCCTTTATGAAAAAATAAAAACTGTGGTTCAACGGAATCTTAAATTATAGTAGATTGCACTTAAAAATGTGTGACCCAACGAGACATTCAATTATATTATATTGTGGCACTCATATTGTTAATAACAAAATATTATTACTGTGTTGAAACAAACTATATAACCTGTGTTCAAATCATATTTGAATAAAAAATTCATATTTACCAAATCCTGATTGTGGAGTAGTTCCAAAGGATGGTACAGATGAGCTTGAAAAAAGGGCTCCCCCTGGCTGCTGCGCTGCAGATCCAAACAATGGTGCTGATGTTCCAAATCCAGTAGTCGAAGGTGTTTTCCCAAATAGTTGCGTTTGGCCGAAGGGTGTTTGATTTGCTGTTGACGTAGCTCCAAAACCTACAAATTAGTAAACACGATTTACAATGTACTGATGTTTTAAAAAAGCGCAACAAAATTAACGCCAATGGAATCGCGGTTTATTTCACTCAAAATGAGGTTGGTAACGTATCATGCTTTGAAAATCTACGCCATTGGAAC
Organism: Ctenicera cuprea; assembly: GCA_958336395.1. Lineage (NCBI taxonomy): Eukaryota > Metazoa > Arthropoda > Insecta > Coleoptera > Elateridae > Ctenicera > Ctenicera cuprea. The sequence continues at coordinate 3,948,309 of OY284496.1, forward strand.
TAATTCTAGTATCTATGCTAGGAATGCAAATTCAATGTACATACCAAAAGAAGGCGTAGCAGCACCAGCTCCGAAAGTTGGCTTATTGATGTTAGAAAACATAATTGCAGTTCTTTCTAACAAGTAACTGTTTAATAACGCATTTTTGCAGAAAAATTATTTCTTGTTAATAAACACATCCACAAAACAACACACTATCAATATCAGGTAATACAGATAATACCTGTTTTACCGATAGTGGATAACGGGCAGCGACTGTAATTACTGTCTCAGCAACGGTAGCAGACTGATTATATAAGAAAGTGTCTACGCGTTCAATCAGCGGACACATGATTTCTAGGATCAGTGTTAGGTAAGTTAATAATTTCTTGTCGCGCGCGATAGAATTTTGTTGCAACAAATAACTCAAATTTTTTTACAGTTAATTGTAAAAAAACAATTCTTAACTTCAACAGATTTTTATTTTAGCTTTATACGCATTTCGATATGTTGACATATCATTTTGAAAGGCAAGATTAAAAGTAAACAGTTGGTGTTGCTATAAGAACAATACATTTTTATAACTTAATCTTAGTTTACTATATGTGCGTCCAGTTGACTTGATTTTTCATTCCGAAACGTCCTTTAGAATTGACGTAATAAAACATATCACAACGTAACCTATAAAACAATTTTAACACTAAAAAAAATATTAAAAATATTATTTTATTGTAAATAAAATAATTCTTAACTGCAACAGGTTCTTTATTTCAGCTTTATACGTATTTAAACATTTAAACGTGTTCACACATCATTATCAAAGACAAGATTAAAAGTATACAGTTGGTGTTGCTATAGCAACAATAAATCTTTATTACTTGATCTTGGTTTGCTATATCAGCGTCCAGATGACTTGATATCTTATTACAAACGTCCAAGAATGATGAATTTAAAAGATAAATTTGCTCATTCATTAAAATCTGCACCTTTAATGAATGAGCAAATTAATCTCTTTAATTCACCGTTATTGGACGTTTTGGAATGAGAATTTAAGTATTAATTTTTAAAAAATTTCAAGATATTCAATAAGAACCATTTAATAACTGATATCATAGTGTGCCATGAACAAACATTAAAAAATAACTTTCTAAATGTTAGCAATAATACTACAAATAATACTAAACTTATTGATACATTAATTAAAGAAAAAGATTATAAATTAGCCATTCAAAAAATTTATCCGAATATCCTAACTTCGTTCGATACAATTAAATATGCTTCGATCCCATATTTTGGTGAGAAATCAGAACAAATTGCTAAAATTATAAACAAAACAAATAAATATAAAGTAAGCTTTAAAACAACTAGGAACATCTTAAATACTTTGTTTAATGCAAAATCAAAAACAGACGATTTGTTAAAATCAGGCATTTACAAATTAAATTGTTCGCATTGTAATTCGGTTTATATAGGCCAGACTATTAGAAATTTTGATATTAGGTATAAAGAACACGTACGTTGTTACAAATACAAACACCCACATAAATCCAACTACGCTAAACACTTACTAGAACAAAATCATTCAATGACATCTAATAACACCATAAAATGTTTACACTTTTGTGATGATAAACGTAAATTAGATATACTAGAAGCTTTTGAAATTCACAAACATTTAAAAACTGTACCGTTAATGAATGAGCAAATTGATCTGTTAAATTCTCCTCTACTAGACATTTTGGAATAAGAAATCAAGTCATCTGCAGACGATTACCAAGATAAGTAAAAAAGTTCTATTGCTATAACAACGCTAACTGTTTACCTTCATATAACCTTTGACAATGGCATGTTAACATGCTGAAATACGTATAAGGTTTAAATAAATAGAAATTGTTAAAGTGATTAAGTATTTTATATACAGATACTCATTTAATAATTAAGAGTTTTTATTTATGCCTAAACTTTGTTTTAAATTAATTTATTTCAATATTACGAACATTAAATGAAGAAAAAACCCGCAGTCGCTTATGAAACAAAACCGGCATGTCGATGATTAACTTACATATAGCGGAGCTATATCATAGTGGAGTGGTTTCTTATTTTACCGTAAATGCTCATACTTAACATTTTGAAACAATTAGCAATCGCAAATTATCTTTATTACTTATTATTTGTATTTTATAAATGTGCATGATAATTGTCAGTTAGTAAACTTGACACAATTAACTCACATAATAGAATAAAATATATAAACGGTGGCTTGGTGTAGCGGTAAAAGCGTGAGCTAGTATTCTAGCGACCCCAGTTCAAATCCCGTGGCAGTATTGTATTTTTTAAATATTACAAATTGCAATTTGTGCAAAAAATTTTAATTTTAATGTAAACATACCTACAACCATTTTAAAAGTGGATTGATGAGTTTATTGTTATTTCACATTTGTTTACAACCACGATTATTATTATTTAAAGAATACGTTTAAATTCTTTTTGTGACTGAAACAACGATAGATGTCCCTAGAGACATCTATATAATGTACGGTGAGGGATTAAAGTAGCAAAGCTACAATCCATGAAAAATTGGGGTGAACCGGCTAAGCTAGTATTAAACCATCAGGTGGCCCTCTGTGTACGGATACAAACTCCATCGTAATAAATGAAGTAAACAACTTTTTGTTTAATTAATAAATTTAGAGAATAGAGAATACCCTGTATATGGCACGGTACAATTTTTTACTTTTTTGTACTCTCAGTATATGGAAGTATTGATTTCAAGCAAATTTTCAAATTCGAGATTTTGACCTCCAGGAACCCAAAAAGGTTTTTATAAAATGTCTGTCTGTAGGTGGGTGTGTGGTCTTCATAACTCCCAAACGATCCGATTTTAATGAGCTTTGGAATCTGGAGGTGTATCAAAAATTCATTGGAGAGATAAGCTTTAAAAAAATTCGAAACGGGAAGCGGAAGTTAGACATGTTTTTTTGATAACATTGTCTTCCGAAACAGAATTTTTTAAATATAAAAATGGATTCCTACAAAGCGCCCTAGGGCAAATTCTTTTTTTTTTCTGAACTTTTTAGCTTCAAAATGGAGGCTGCTACGATTTTTTGAAAATTTTAACTTTAGCGGGTTAATACTCAAAAAGAAATTGACAGATTGAGTTCAAATTTTTATCGCAATAGGCCTATAGAGACACAATGTTATTGCGCACAAAAATTTTTGAAAAGCTTAAAATTATGAAGTGAAAAACATATTACTCAAAAACTGGTAACGTGAAATTTTTTAAATTTCGTATGATAATACAGCTATAAATCAGCTACAATTTGGTTCATGACCCAGTCCGCTGACTTCTTTGTGACACTTTCTATGAATTTTTGAAAATCGAAAATTCCCACCTTTTTATTTAATAAACGTATGTTATAATATATGGGAGGCTAAATTTCCCTCTTTCACTAAATTTTTGGTAGACGAAATTGTCCTTCCGTTTCAAGTTTTCTTTAATACCAACGAATCTATTTCTAAATAAACAAAAAATCGTTTTTCTTTACAAAAAACTTGGAGAAAATGTCAGCGTACCATCAGTTTACTTTACATCTCTCGCTTTGTCATTTCCTTTTTCTATCTGAAGCCTTTGAGAGTCCCAGCGCAAACTACACACACACACATACACACAGCTACCTGTTAAACAAGTCGTCCTTTGCTTTACTCTCTCTCTCTCTTTGTAGTCAGTAGAATATACGAAAAGATTCTCAAAAAGTTTATACTAGGTTATTTTTATACGAAAGCTTTAGTATCATGTAGTATGTATTTATAGTATTACTGTTATGCAGCTATGCTCTCGGTTCAGTGGTAAGAGTAGTTTTTGCAAGGTTAACGTGAAAACAAAGTAAATAGTGGAACTGCAGCTTCTGCATACATGCTCAATTTCGCCTTGTATACATGTTTATTTCATTAATTCTTTTTGTAAATGAACTTTGTTTGAAATAAAAGACGATATTATTATTATTATGAAATAGTGAAACTTACTAATGCTCTATCAGAAAAAATCTTCCACTCAATGCCTGATTTAGCAGGGGGATAGAGAACTTGCGTCAGTGCCCCAAAATATCAGAGCTGCCGCCCAAGTCTTTTTTGTTAAGACCACTGTCTTTTGTGTAGATCAAAAATTAAAACTTATATTTGCAAGTAGGTAAAAATGATCATATTAGTAATAATACAGACTTAATTTGCTGCGCTCAATGACCATCACAAGATCATTATTAAAAAAATTATTTTTGATTGTGCATGTACCGATTTTTCAGCTGTAAAGACCAGGAAAAGTATTTGTAAGCAAACTAGCTGCATCGGATATTTTTTTATAAGTGAGCATCCCCAATAAAAAAATGCTCCAGTCCCAGACTTTCTAAATGTGGCATTGCTTTCACTTTAGAAATTATAAAAACATGCCGATTTGTTTATTAAAATGATGATCCACGATATATCTGTAAATCTATTTCAATTAATTAAATTTCTTCAACATCTATTTCATAATGTTTGATTTATTTGAGATTAAATGATTTATTATTTGAATTAAAGTTAACTGATTGACTTTCCTGTACGAATTTTTCAGATTTATTAATTAGGTTTTTGTGAGCTTTTTGGTTTGTTTTTTGGGATCAATTGCGCAATTAAAACTGTTGATTACACTGCAGATAGTTTTCAGTCTGCATTTGGCACTTAAGTTTTTTTACACATGAATTATTAGCACTACTACTCAAAGAAATGTTTCATTTTAAAGCATGTTTGTTATTCTTGGTTACAATGAAGTAAGTAAAATCATACACAATGGTAATTGTAAAAAATCTGTAGCAGTAACTAGGAACAGAAAAAAATGCGGTTCCCCCAATTTTGTTTATTCATCAGTCCAAAAATTGTAATACATTTTATTATTATATAAGTTAACAAAAGATCCAAGTTGTGAGTATTCTATAACAAGAATTTGGTATTTGGTACTTATAATATAGTTAAAAAATTTGTTGTGATTAGAAATTTTTTTTTAATGGTAAGTTAATGTCGAAAGTGCCCTAAGCATACCTACTTTTTTGGCCGAGTAAGTTTATCAGTTGCCTTCTTTATGATCTCTGCTCTCTCCTCTTGAGTGTAAGCTGCAAATATTAGTACAGATATTATTTATGTTCATAAAGTAAAGGAAAAATAGTTTTTTATGTTTTCAGTACTTCATTACTTCAGTACAATATGGTAATAAAATAATCAACCAAGTTTTTGAAATAAACTTAAGAAGTAAGTAATATAATTCAAAATTAAGTTTTATGTTAAAAAAAAACAATGCAACAATAGAAATAAAATATTCTTACTACGATAATTTCTTTTCCACCATTCGGGGAACACTGACCGTACGTTGATTCCATTAAATTCTTCAGGTTCACTATCGTCTTCATCATGCAGGTTACTTTCTAGTGGGTAAATTAAAATAAATTTAATGTTAGTGTTCCAGTTACATGTAATTATTCAAACTAAATGTTTGATAAAATAATCCAGAGAAACCTGGGGGCACACGAACACGTTTTATAGTAATCAAATATCTTAGAGTATATTCAACTCTTATAACAGAAAATGTGCCCCCCCTCGATATTTTTGTCACAATGCCACTCAAAATAATTAGTCAAATGTTTGAAAAACTAGTTAAATTTATGTTTATGTGAGTTGTTAATCAAATAATGGACAATTAATACATTCTTACCATGTGGATTGGTTAGGTGTGCTAAAGCGTCTGCCTCACTCATTAGTTCTCTAGTCTCCAGTTCATCTATATTTATTTGCGTTACATTTAGGTGTGATATATGTTCAGGTGATCTGCTGCTTATGACATAATATTCCACTAAAATAATAAAGTTTCAAAACCATACTTATTTTCTATTTAATAAAGCAATGGCAAAGGTTTTGAAAATACATGTTACATAATTCCAAAACTGAATATATTTTTTCATAAATTAGTTAAGCAAAAATAATAAACAAAAATTCACCGGAATATTCCTTTTCTCGGGAAGCGGGAGGTGTAGGTTCTGGCGTGTAACCTTTATTATAAAACATATTAAATTAGAGATTTTGAAAGTAATTAAACATAACATTCTCTTACTCAATGTGCACATTACTTGCACATGATCTGATAGTGTTGGCTCTCCTTGCTGTGTTCGACGACGTCCAATTTTGCGAGGAAAATTTGTATTTCTCTTTTCTGCAAACAATTTATTCCTTAATAAATTATGAGTAAGCAAACAAATTAGTGTTCTCTAGAATTCTTCGTTTAAACAAAAATACATTTGAAATCGAGTAATATAAATATTGAAATTTATTTTTTATTTATTACTAAGCAACAAAATAAAAATAAAAATTCTTAGCAAAAAAATCCTGATTTTGAGAAGAACCGCACGTGGTAGAGGAACATCCTTTGTTATAAAATATATTACATAATATATAAATTTTAAAAACAATATAAAATAGAATTGTCTTACCCAATGATGACAACTTTTGCGCATAATCTGCTATTATTAGATCTTGCAAGGCTTGATCAGATTTGGTTTGCTGCGTTGGCTCTGTCTGATGATGTTTAGGTTTGTTAGAACAGTTTCCAATTTTTTCCGCTAGCAAAAAATTATTCGTTATTAAATTATTAGTAAGCAAGCATATTAGTGTCCTGTAGAATTCTTGGTTTAAACAAGAATACATTTGAAATCGAGTAATATAAATATTACAATTTATTTTTTATTTATTACTAAGCAACAAAATAAAAATAGAAATTCTTAGCAAAAAAATCCTGATTTTGAGAAGAACCACACGTGGTAGAGGAACATCCTTTGTTATAAAATATATTACATAATTTATAAATTTTAAAAACAATATAAAATAGGATTGTCTAACCCAATGATGACAACTTTTGCGCACAATCTGCTATTATTTGATCTTGCACGGCTTGATCAGATTTGGTTTGCTGCGTTGGCTCTGTCTGATGTTTAGGTTTGATAGAACAGTTTCCAAGCTTTTTCGCTAGAAAAAAATTATTCGTTATTAAATTATTAGTAAACGCAAGCATATTGGTGTCCTGTAGAATTCTTGGTTTAAACAAGAACTCATTAAAATTTCAGTAATGATGAGTATAATGCGCCACAACTAAATTCTACCTTTTATTTATAAATTACTAAGTGAACAATAGAAATAAAAACTCTTTACAGAATCCTGATTTTGGGAAACACCACTCGAGGTAGAGGAAACGTGATCGAATGGTATATGACCTTTAGCGTATAATATATTAAATTAGATATCTTAAAAACGATAGCAATCTCTTACTCAATGGCCATGATATCTGCACATCGTCTGATGGTATTTGCCCCTGCAGGACTACGTGTGGTTTAGCTGTCCGTTTTTGTTCTGTTGGACGAGGTTTAGTTTCTTTACAAGAGAGAGAGAAGCTTCCCTTTGTTTTAGCTATAACCAATTATTTCTTATTAAATTATTAGTAAAGAAACAAACTGGTGCTGTGTAGCTACTTGACTACTTTATACAAGAATACATTTAAAATCGAGTAAAAATAAATATAATGCTTGCAGATCATAGTCCGTTATGTTGCTTTAGCTACTTCTACGTTACATTAAATCAGAGATCTTAAAAATGATAAAAAAAGATAGCAATCTCTTACTCAATGGCCATGATATCTGCATGTCTGATGGTAATTGGTACTGCAGGACTACGTGTGGTTTAGCTTTCCGTTTTTGTTCTGTTGGACGAGGTTTAGTTTCTTTAGAAGAGCTTCTCTTTTTTTTTACTATAACCAATTGTCTTATTAAATTATTAGTAAACAAACTGGTGCTGTGTAGTTACTTGACTACTTTATACAAGAATACATTTGAAATTGAGTAAAAATAAATATAATGCTTGTAGATCACAGTCTGTTATGTTGCTTTAGCTACTTCTACATTACCTTAAACCAGAGATCTTAAAAATGATAAAAAGATAGCAATTTCTTACTCAATGGCCGTGATATCTGCATATCGTCTGATGGTATTTGGTCCTGCAGGACTACGTGTGGTTTAGCTTTCCGTTTTTGTTCTGTTGGACGAGGTTTACATTTTTTAGAAGAGCTACCCACTGTTTTCTCTATAACCAATTATTTCATATTAAATTATTAGTAAACAAACAAACTGGTGCTGTGTAGTTACTTGACTACTTTATCCAAGAATACATTTGAAATAGAGTAAAAATAAATATAATGCTTGTAGATCATAGTCTGTTATGTTGCTTTAGCTACTTCTACGTTATATTAAATCAGAGATCTTAAAAATGATAAAAAAGATAGCAATCTCTTACTCAATGACCCTAATAGCTGCACATCGTCTGATGGTATTTGATCCTGTATGACTACTTTAGGTTTAGTTTGCCGTTTTTGTTCTGTTGGTTGAGGTTTAATCTTTTTATAAGAGCTTCCCATTGGTTTTCCTATAACAAATTATTTCTTATCAAATTACTAGTAAACAAACAAACTGGTCTGTGTAGTTACTTGACTACTTTATACAAGAATACATTTGAAATCGAGTAAAAATAAATATAATGCTTGTCGATCATAGTCCGTTATGTTGCTTTAACTACTTCTACGTTATATTAAATCAGAGATCTTAAAAATGATAAAAAAGATAGCAATCTCTTACTCAATGACCCTAATAGCTGCACATCGTCTGATGGTATTTGATCCTGTATGACTACTTTCGGTTTAGCTTGCCGCTTTTGTTCTGTTGGTTGAGGTTTAATCTTTTTAAAAGAGCTTTCCATTAGTTTTCCTATAACAATATATTTCTTATCAAATTACTAGTAAACAAACAAACTGGTGCTGTGTAGTTACTTGACTACTTTATACAAGAATACATTTGAAATTGAGTAAAAATAAATATATTGCTTGTTGATCATAGTCTGTTATGTTGTTTTAACTACTTCTACGTTATATTAAATCAGAGATCTTAAAAATGATAAAAAAGATAGCAATCTTACTCAATGACCCTAATATCTGCACATCGTCTGATGGTATTTGATCCTGCATGACTACTTTCCGTTTAGCTTGCCGTTTTTGTTCTGTTGGACGAGGTTTACATTTTTTAGAAGAGCTACCCACTGTTTTCTCTATAACCAATTATTTCTTATTAACTTATCAGTAAACAAACAAACTGGTGCTTTTTAGCTACTCGATTACTTTATACAAAATGCATTTGAAATCGAGTAAAAATAAATATAATGCTTATACAGATCATTCTGTTGTTTTGCTTTATTTACTTCTACATTATATTAAATTAGAGATCTTAAAAATGATAAAAAAGATAACAATCTCTTACTCAATGGCCACAATATCTGCACACCGTCTGATGGTATTTGGTCCTGAATGACTTCATTCGGTTTAGTTTGACGTTTTTGTTCTGTAGGACGAGGTTTAATTTTTTTAGAAGAGCTTCCCTCTGTTTTTTCTATAACCAATTATTTCATATTAAATTAACAGTAAACAAACACACTGGTGTTTTGCTGTTCTTCGATTACTTAATACAAGTAGCATTTGAAATCGAGTAAAAATAAATATAACGCTTTGTACGCGATTTTCTGTTGTGTAACTTTAGTTACTTCTACGTTTCGTGTTTGAATTTAGGGTTTATTGTAAATAAATAATTGTTTAAAAAAGCTTTCAAAACGAGTAAAATAGTTATTTATGTTTAAAATAGCAAATTCATACCTGCGGACTGTGCTTGCGATTGTGCTTGGGACGTCCTTCCAACATTAAAACATTTATGGCGCTTTTCTCCATTTTTTCTAAAGGCATTGTTTGCGGACATGTTTTTCCACTTAAAATTTCCACTGTATATACCCTAAAGAACGTTTATTTACTCACACAATTTGGAAAACTAATTTTGACAAGTAAAATTTTGATAAATTATGCGAAATTGTGAAAATAAACAAACTGTAACTAAGCAACCAACTACGTTCATCTGTTGTTATTGCGCATGCGTCCATTAAAATTTGTATCGCCGGTTCAATGTTGCCAACAATCCCATAATTATCGTGTATGTTTTGTGCCAGAAAGGTTTAATGTTCTGTGGTGCCAGTCATCCTGGTAGTTAGTTATGAAATGTGCTATTAGTTTGTATCCTAGTGTAATGGTTTGTGGTTTGTATTAATAATGGCAGGAAAGACAACTGAAGAATATTGGAATACTAGCTCCAGTGTTAGTTTCAATTTTGACGATGACAATGTAGGTACCCCAAATCTATTGTGTTATGCACTAACAATACATTAATAACTGTAGGAACAAGATAAGGCCTTTGCTGGTTCTGGTGAGGTGTTTGATTCTGCAAATGCAGATGCTGTGTTCGGTTCGAACTTGGACGAAACCAATGTTACAGTTATGCTGCCAATGCATTCCATAATTACAAAAAGGAATTTGGATTCAGGTAAATAATTGAAAATTGTTAGTTTAATATAAATATTGCGTAGCGTATTAAATAGTTCCTCAGATTTAAACATAAAGTAAGTTTACACCGAATATTCAAGTCACAACCTATGCACCAAATGTTACCCAAATTATTCAGGACCTTGGTATATACAGGCGGAATATGATGAGTCCTCTACTTAGGTCGTAGCTTTTTATGCACTCTGACCTAAATGAAGACCGACCTAAGCACAAACAACATATTTTCTGCTTTACCGATCACATTATATTAAGCCCCAATATGTATTTAATATGCTAAATTTTTTTAATAGTTTTGAATCTCAAACCTGTGGTGCAAATGTATATAGGGGACTCCAGAGTCCACAGAATCTTCTTGAACTTGTGAAAAGACTAAATAAATCTTTACTTGAACATTCCCAGACAATTTCTAGACACTTTCTCCAATATAACATTCCTGAACAAGTGCCCATTACTGGATGTGAACACATAGTGCTTAGGGTAAATTAGTGTCAGGGTATAGGTCAGTACGCAAAACATAACTGGGTGTAAGCATACTTTATGCAGTGAGTTACGAAATTATTGCTTTGATTATACACCTAACGATAATTTTTAAGTATTGGATGATGGTCGAATACCATCACAAACATCAGTTCCATCAGTTCAAGAAACCATCATAAAAATGTTTTTGGGAATGCCTTATGTATTATATGTGTACCGTTCTTTACATCAAAAACTTGAACTGCTCGATGAAGCCGTAGCCACTGAAGATGGAAATATTATCTTGTCTGTAGGTATTTTTTTTGTTATTGTATCAATCAAACAGGCAAAATCTTTTTTTTTCAGGTGTTATTGTATTTAAAGAAATCGCTTAAATTATCAGTTTTATTTCAACACCTATCAAAAAGAAAAATTGCATTACAGCATTATACCAATTATTTAATGCAAGAATTAAAGTTAGAAGAATTGGCTGATCTTTATATGTAAGAAATAAATTTTAAACAACTGCAATATTTGATAACTTTTTTTTTCTAGGGTTACAGGAAATTTTTCTGACGTTGTAAGAGTTTCTCGTTAATAGTTGTAAAATTCAAATCAGCATCAAAATTTTAAAAGTTACTGAAATCTTACTGTTTTAGGTGTACTTGTTTTATTTAGGGAGTAAAGACACTTCTAATAAAGAAAGCTTGCATATTAAACTACTGCGATTTTTTGCGGAACATGAATCAAAATTAGATCATGATAAACATGTAATGTTTCATGACTACAAAAGTTTTATAAGTAAGTGAATTACGGTTAATTAAAAAGAGGTTGTAGGTAATTATTAAATATTATATAATAGAATGGCAAATGGAAGGCAACTTGACCTGTGATTCTGTGATAGAACAATTAGCACTATTATATAAAATAGAATCTGAGAAGAGAAGCGATACTAGTAAACAAATAGCATCTTTTAAGCAGTCTTTTAAAATTAATGACTTTCAGTACGAATGGGTTCAGTTAAATACTCTTGGAGCTCTTGGGATGTGGAAAAAACTAATCGAACTATTTATTAAACCAGTAAGTGATGACTTAATTTATTCATTTTATAAATCTTTAATGCATATTTTCAGAATTGGTTAACAAAGAAAAACTCACTTAAATCTGTTATTGATGCTCAATTGTTTATTTCAAGATTGTATAAGCATAATGCACCAAAACATATTCTTGAAGAATTTTTAGTATGTGTAGTCAATAATGAAGTTAGCGTGGCCTTAGCAAAAAAAATGCAATGTTATACATTTGTGATTGATATTTATATTGCGCAAAGGGATAGGCTGGCTATATTGAATTTTAAAGCAAACATTCCCAGTCAGTCGGAGGAGTACTTCTATGCAGAAAACGCTCTCCGTTCTACTGTACGTTATATAAATATACAGGGTGATCATGGGAACCGGGTCACTATTGCCAATTTTTTTGTTTTTAAAGATACGAAGTTGGTTAAATTAGGAAAAAAGTGTAACTTTTTTTTCTGGTTATGATGGTGAAAACGAAAAAACAATTAAGCATCGCGTTTTCGAGTTATTTGTTAAAATAACTTTTTTTAAACGGAACGCTTGTATTTTTTTATATTTTGAATTGCACATTTTATTGTCTTTAAAAAAAGTAATAAAGAAGTTGGCAATAGTGGCCCGGTTTCCATGATCACTCTGTACATATATTTTAATAAAGTAAATTATCTTACAAACTCTTTTTCAGGATAAGAAGTGGAAGAATTAGTTTATTTTTGTACCTATTTTTGAGTTTTATCCATTTTTTTCTATCTATTTTTGTATTTTATTCATTGTTTCAAATAAATATATAATAAAAGTATTGTTTCTTGTTTATATCTTCTCAGTATATATGTATAGGTAGAGGCAGGTATTGTATTTGTCAAAATTTTGGAAGTTTACATTTTGAAAAGAGAAAATCAAGGTTTTGTATTTGTTAAAATGACTTTTTCTAAACAAAACGCTTGTATTTTTTTACATTTTGAATTTAACATTTTATTGTCTTCAAAAGAAGTTGGCAATAGTGGCCCGGTTTCCATGATCACTCTGTATATATATTTTAATAAAGTAATTATCGTACAAACTCTTTTTCAGGATAAGAAGTGGAAGAATTAGTTTATTTTTGAGTTTTATCATTGACTATACCCTCGAGTCGAGGTCGAGTTTAAAGTACCTACCCAAAGAATGCTAAATGACGTACGTTTCCAACAGTAGCAGGTATGCGATGTAGAACTTAGTATAAACTAGACGCACAGCGTCCCTTAGTGTAGTCGTCTTTAACTTAAGCGTAAACGAATTAGATTGGTTGCGTATCTATAAAGGTATATAATCAAAGGTTTTATCCATTTTTTCTACCTATTTTTGTATTTTATTCATTGTTTCAAATAAATATATAATAAAAGTATTGTTTTTGTTTATATCTTCTCGGTGTATAAGTATAGGTAGAGGCAGGTATTGTATTTGTCAAAATTTTGGAAGTTGAGATTTTGAAAAGAGAAAATCAAGGTTTCGCCATGGTGTGTACACTTTACAGTCCAGAAGCTTAAACACAGAAAACCCAATGTAGGTCTAGGTAGGTACTAAAAGGTTGGTGGTCACACTGTACAAACACATGCGGCAGCTTGTACTATTCCTACAAGCAAAGACCGCAGCAACAGCAAGCTCAGAGATCACAGCTGCATGATGTATTGATGTTATATATGTACATAGAACTGTTCTGATTTCTTTCAAATTTGGCATAGAGAATTAAAAAATAATTTTGAACATTGTCTTAAGGTATTTTTAAGGTGATGTTGCTCTAGATTTTACTTATAATTTCTTAGTTAATTTATTATAATTTATATTAGATTTGGATATAGAATTTAATTTTACATTAAAAAAATGTAGAACTTCTTGGCGTAGGCAGGGTCGGATTTCTCAATAGGCGGACTAGGCAGCAGAATACAAAAAATACAATATGATAAAGAAAAATTGATGAAAGTTGGCAATAGAAAACAAAAACTTTGCTTTTTTCATGCTGCGTGCCAATAAAAGTGTGGTGTACCCGTATGTTTTTAATGTTGCATAGATATTAATTTTGTATGTTATTAAACAATAAATTATATCACTTATATGAATAATTGAATATTTCTGTTAGATTATTTAAAATGTTGCAAATGTACCAATAAATTTTATTGTGTAGAGGCGGCAACGGAAATTTCGCCTAGGGGCGACAAAACTGTAAAACTGGCCCTGGTGCAAATTAATGGAAACAATTCAACGCTACTGCTCATTTGACATTTAAGTGTCGTCCGTGTTTTCTGAGCTTGAAGTTTTAACATAAATGAAATGCACATCCACCAGCTCTGAAAGAAAATGATGAAAGGCATCGCAAGGACATTTGCGGACTGAAACACAAACCAAATTGTAGCTCATCCGTAGTTGTATTAGCCTATAGAATTTTATAAAAATCGTGTAGTCAGTTTTGACCAATATTTATTTTGAAAATATAATTTTTAGCAGGGAAAAATAAGTAAATATTGTTGAAGTTATAATGTGTTTTATTTATACATTAAAATTTTTTTACTTTTATATTTTTTGTAATTAAATAAAACACAATGCACTTATTAATGTATTTTATTTTAATAGGAAAGAATAATACTGATAAATTTACACAGTTGTGTTTTAAACACATTTTGTAAAATATAATTTTTTTATCGATAGTAATCTACATTTTAATAAATTAACTTATTAAGTAACGCCCTTTGTAGGTACACACAATTAAAAATAATTAAAAGCTTTCTGTGCAACTCCTTGACTATCAGTTTTAAAAGGGCTGTGTTTCTGCCATGAAGAACTGGTACTTGCCAGTAATTTTACAATTATTAATAATTTGATAATACTATAAGTCCTGTATTTACTAGCCATTTAATAAAAGACATTAGTTTTAATTAGATACATATAAAAGTACAGGAAATTATTGTGGGGTAACTGTACTTAGCACAACTTTTTTTTTACAAAAATAAAAAACTAACATCTTTTATTGTATAATTATAATGGATGTACAACAATTCTAACATCTATGTGCATAAATAAGTTAAACATTCTAGTTCTTTTAACTGTCCTTGTTTTTGTATTATAGGTAATGCTATTCATTCCAGGAACTTAGAAATAAGACTACATCACATTTACTTTCGTAAATCAGATTATTGCCTATTATATACAGGTGTGCCCTAATGGTACATTGCAATTTGCAGATATAAACTGCAATATTTCCCTAAGAAAATGAATATACAAATGCACCACCAACATATGTAACAAATTTCAATTTTATCAGTTATCACATCATATTTTGTTTCACACCTTTTACTTCATTTAACTTTTGGATGGAAAGACCGGTCTATATACAAAAGTGCATTTTTTAAATATTGTTGTAGGTATTAGGTAAGCTGACAAAAAGTTTACGTTAATTAAGACATCAGAAATTATATAAAAACACGCCTAGATTTTCAGTCGCACTAAGACGGTTATTGAAATTTCTACTTTGAAAATAATGTTTTAGTAGAAAAAACACTATTAAAGGTTGTTTTCATTTTGAGATGCTTATTTTCTACGTACTTCATTAGCAGTAAAATGCTTATTTTGTACATAATACTAGCAGAAGCAGTGTTTTCATGAAGTGGTTATTCTTTCAATATGTGCTGAGCTGTAGCCAGTTCACGCGAACTGATTGTTAAATTTTGTAGCAGTCATTGAACTGCATCATCAAAAAGCATTCACTCCTCCCCCCCAATTTTGTATCCAATCTTATAAAACTTCAAAATAATTGTTGGGTAAATCCTGTTTTATTTTTATGGACAGTGTCCGGAATTTTAGTCTAGTTGTTAGTAAGTATTAAAAGTAAGAGGTAATAAATTCCCGCATTGTTGATTCTTTTGCAATTTTTAACAAATTATCTACGTGATTATTACAGCAACGCGGCTATAGGCTAGACCTTATTCGAGCTTGTTAAGTTACTTATTATTTATTTGATCAGCTGCAATTGATGCTTGTATAATTTCACGTAAAACGATAACAGGGTTCCGCTTTTCGTGGAAAAGCTAGTGGGACGCCAAAATAATTCGCTTTTGAGAAATATTCCCCATTTTGAGCCCATAGTATATGACACATAGTAACACAGCGCAAAGAAAAAACTTAGGTACCCCATTTTTATTTTTTAAACTCTGTTTCCGTGTTTTACACTCAAAGTTCTAGTCATATGATCGCCAGCATAGGCATGCGTATGCGTGACTAGGCTACGAATGTTGATAGTTTCTCTTGATTTTTTCTCGTTCTTGAACGTTGTTTTCAAATTTTAATGAGTTAGTAAATTTGTATATTGTATTTTTATCTTTAGACGGGGGTGGTGTCTAGAAAGCGCCCCGCTATTGTGTCGAAAGAAATATGGTCACATTACTTCCATTACATATAACCGCTCAACACTGATGGTTTCATATGGGATGCATAATTGATTGATTTTTCGCTTTGTTAAACGTTTTTAAATTTTATTGAATTTATAATTTCTTATATCATATTTTTATCGGGCGGGGGGGGGGGGGGGGTCTAGAAGGCGTCGAATTTTATTCCATTAGATATGACCGCTCAATATTGATGATTTCATAATATTGGATGCATAAGTGATTGATTTTTTTTCTCTTTCTGAAACGTTTTTAATTTTAATGAGATAATAATTTTTTATATTATATTTTTATCTTTAGAGGGGGGTAAAATACGTCGAAAAAATGGTGGTCCATTCATTCGATTGTAAAATCGAATGAATGGACGCTGAATGTAGATGGTGTCATATGGGATGCATAACTGATTGGGCGTATCCCTCACGCAATCACACAATGTGCATGATATTTACTACTTGTTCAACAAATGAATAGAAGCCAGATCCAAGGTAATTTCACTGAGGATCACGTAATATTCAGTGGGTTTCTTCCTGCTCTTTTTAGTTTATGGTTTCTTTTATGTTCTTTGTTTTGGGAATAATGCGCAAATGCACGTTCATATAATTCCGGTCTTTAATAAAGTGAATAAATATAATACTTACCTCGAGGAACCATTTGATTATTGCTTAAACTATTCATATTGGCCACTGTATTGAACACATATAGTAGGAATCATTGGTAGCTATGTTAAAGTGGACCTCAATATTGTCAATTATTGCTAAGCACATTTTGTCTAAAGTTTAATAAATAACAACGTAAAAATTTTAAGTCCCACACAGTATTGCACTTTCTCTATTCTATGTATTCATCACAGTGCTAAGGAGTGTCCCGGTCAGCAGAGTCAGATCTCCCGGACGGCGGATGACTTCTTTTAGGTGGAGGTTGCAAGGGAAATAAGCGATGTTCACTTGGCCAATAGTTTTGGCGTTCGGGATCTTCTATAGGCGTTGCAACGATCGTCATGCTCGGTACAGATTGTTCTGGCATCCAATCGAATGAAAATGCATTTCCCGAATGAGTACTAGGAGTGGTGGTTGGCGTTGGAGGTGCACTTCCTATGTACGGACTAAGCTCCTGGTGACACAAGTCTGGCACCTTTTGCAAAGTATCTGACCATGGTGGACTGGGGTTCCATTGTTCCATAAGATCACTAGGATCAACTTTTAGTAATGATCGGGGACGTTCTGCTGCGTGGGTTACAACCAGTAGTCCTCCACTGCCACCATGAACTTCCGATGCGTCTATATTAGCAACATCTAATTCGAGGTTTTGAAGATCTTTGGGTTTTCTTTTGCTGTATGAATAGTCTACTGGTTCTGGATCTGCTCTTCGGTGGTGATGATGGTGTTGGTTGTGGTGCGGATGTGAAGAAGCCCCGTGGTGTGTAAGGTGAGGCTGTAAGGCACCAGGCATCGTAGCCAAATGTGCATATCCTGTAGGTTCGTGGCTTGTTGCAAATTCTGGGCCTTGAGGATGTTCAGGATAGTACAGCAGTCGGGTTGTAGGAGCTACATCATAAGCTAAACCATATTGAAGCTTATTTTGTACCGAATAGTAATGGTAAAGCCAGTTATTGCTGCGCATAACCGCAGCTTCTGCATCGCTAAGAACTTGGTTAGTGCATACAATAACTGGTTGCTGATTGCTTTCCGAGCTTTCTTTTACTTGAAGAACACAGTGCATCCACAGCCATTCTCCCGATCGACGTTGAAACTGGGCTAAAAGTATGCAGGAACGCTCTTGTTCTGATTGCGTAACTAAATAAAAAATAGTTACTATAGTCGAATTTTCAAAAAGATGGATTACTATTCAGATATTACTTACTGAGCCTGTGTTTTGTTTGGGCTTCTCGTGTGCTCTCCCAGTGCAGTAACCGGTACCAGGACACCCCTTGGAGATCACTGCGCGGAAAGCCTAAGTAGAATTCGCCACTGCAACACAAGTATAACAGTCATCATGATTTATGGCAAGCAATGTCACCGGCTCTCCCGCGACCCGGTGACCTGGACCGCCCCGCTATCACGAGCGGTCGTTGATTTATCGCGGGGAAGAACAAAGCTGCATACTCACTTGTTGTCGATATGGATGAAACGCATATCCATGGAGTGAATGGACGTGAAGACGTTGGTGGCGCCCTGGACTACGCATTCACGGGTCTCCGGCATCGCCACGGGGGTGCAGGTGGCCAGGAAAACGGGCTCGTTGCGGCTACATAGCGGCAAGAAGGACAAGTACCGGCCCTGCACCAACACCACCTGCGAGATAAGCATAAACAGTGGCGCTTTGGTATTCCAATGAGAACTATTTCCATATGCTCGCGCTGCGCCGAAGAGTGGGCGTCATAACATACGGCAGCAGTACTTGCGCCTCCACCTATTTTACATATTACCTATATAATGATATGTAGCTCGCGACTCTATATATGAAAATAAAGTGCTATCTGCAACCGAAGGTGGTCTTCTATATATCTTGCTGAAGTTACAACTCGTTTACATATAACCATCGATTCATCTATTCTTTTTATGCCGCATGTTAGCTACTTTTAACTTTGCAACGCTATATATTTTTTTTAATAAAACCCACCGCATTTTAGTGAATTGGGCAGTTTTTGTTTGCTTTTTCAAAACTACCTGGCAATTGTAAGTCGTAAATTGTAATGAAGACGAAGGTTTCCTGTGTATCTTTGAAGTACTGTACTGTCGTGTGTGTCAAATGAAGAACTCTTCGGATATAGGTATATGCAATCAAATCTACCTATTTTGTAATAGGAAATTATTCCCTACATATTCTGCTAGCTTTGGAAGATTCTCAAGTTTAAAAATAATCTTTTGGGACTATTCAACGCTAAAGAAGTCATCCTCTCGACAAATGTGGTGTATGCTCCGAGTGTAATTGTGTGTACGTGGGACAGTCTGGAAGATCAATTAGTATCGGGTTCACAGAATATGTGAGAAGGTACCAACTACAAAAGACGGTCAAATAGATTTAAATATATCGCCGTTGCTTAATCTCAGTTTAAAATAGATTTTAGAAATACAAAACGTAAAGTAGGTGGAAAGAACCCTTATTATAAGCTAGGATGTTGTATTCAGAATTCCTTGGTAAACCCGACCCTCGAACATGTGAACTAGCGTTTAGAAACTGCGGCAAAACTTTAGTCGCAAAAACAAAATATTTGACAAAGTTTTTAATTTTCATTATTTACTTATAGAAAGTTTTAGGGCGACACAAGCTGTTTCACCCATGCAATGTCCGTGCATAAAATCTAAATTAAGCGTAATGAAATGCCAATCAAGCGTAATAACCCTGTTACTCTGACATTCCTGACTGATTGCGATATCGCGCCTCATCATCAATGGATAATATTTATTTAATAATATAATGTTAAATATATCATATTAAGATCGCAAATGTTAAAATTAGTGTAGGAGATGATATCTTATGGTAAAAAGTATGTGTCATTATATGTTCGAGACCGAGACCGAGAGTTGGGTGGTCTCGGTCTTGGTCTCGTCGAGAGTATCGCCGAGAGTCTCGATTTTTTTAAACGTTTTGTTTTTATGAAAAATACGCGAGTATAAATACGTTAAATGATACGTATACGTATTTAGTTAAAATGGAATGAAATGCAGTTTGTCATTGAGGAATATGTTTAGTGTGACTGTCGAATGTTGATCAGGTAAATATGATCCTCTACAGAAACATGACATCAAATTTTACCATGCAATTTTGCACATTAAAATTGGCCGAGACATTCGTCGATACCGAGACTTACCAAATTTTTCTAGACCGAGACCAAGACTTGACATTTTAAACGAGATCAAAATTGAGACTATTATAGATATCGTGTCCTCCTACCTCAGTCTCGGTCTCGTATTGGCGAAACCTAAGCACTAGACAATAGGAATGGCGATGAAAATGTGGCTGAATAACATTCTCATCGCGGGTTTAATCAAATACCAATAATTTAACTATCGAATACTGTTTGATATTTTAATCATGCGAAGTTTGCCTTAACAAAAAAACAACTTTTCCCCGGCAATGTTTTGCTTGAAGCTTCACCGGAAATAAACGAGAATTGGTCGAGGAGACCACGAGAGCGAATCCTCAATATATGCATTCGAAGAAATGTCGACAGCAGCAAATAACGATACAATAATAAACTGTAATACGTGTTGCATTGCAAATGTGCAGCTTGTATTTAGATAGATTCTTACAGTATCTACGGTTACTATGCTAGGTGTGGGTGGAATCATTGCTGCCGCTGCCGATCGGGCAGGGGGTACGACCGCTGAGGTTACTGCATAGTGAAAGGCAGATCCGGCATCGGTACATTCAACAACGTAAGGCATCCGCGTAGATCCCAATTAAAAAAAAATTGTAACTGCCATTACGTACATATCACTATTTACATAAGTCTAACGCTAAAGGTGCTCCAGAAATGCCATGATCTCGACTCTTCGGCGACTTAACTCAGCGTTGACTATTTACAAACTACGATAGAGCTATCGTACAAGTTTTAGAATTTTGTTTTATTAAGGACAACAAAGGAGATACCTTTTGGTCTCCAAAACGCATTTGGCGCCGTGCATTTCTAGAGACATTCATACGACACAGAAAAACTCGAATTTCCTCGCTGGAACTACCATTACCGCTGGAATTGATTGGTCTTCCGAGCTCACACTGAATAGCTTGATGATCTTGTTTATCTATTATATCGTATACACTATCCCCATGAATGAGAAGGTCCTCCTGAAAAAAAATGAACTGAAATATTTTTTCGGCATTGCTGAAACGGATAACTTTTAAACCATGTTAAAACTGAAAGAACCTGAATTTACTTAGAATTTTTGATGAAGGACTTAATTAAAGGAAGCCGATAAGACTACTCATAATTGATTCATTAATATTAATGCACATATCTAGGTGTTCTTTTATGCGGAGGGGAGATGTATAAAAGACTGCATATAAAGGCAGTGGCTAGTAGGTGGAGACAACATATTTAAAAGAGACAAAATGCTGCATCACTCACGTTGATGGCATAAATTCAGTCATCCGTCACAATTTCCTCGCTAAAGATGTGTGTAATTCTAAGCAGAACTTTGTAAAAAATAGTAATCAAAAGATGATTTAGATACACGTATTGTGTCGCAAATTCTACAGTTAAAATATTAACAATTAAGTAGCTATTGATGGAAGTTTTACAAACGCAAATCATAATTTCTGAAGAAAAATTATTGCTAAGGTTTAGTTAATAAATGAATAGGCAACGAAATACCAACTTATATTTTGACTGATCATTTACATATCGACATTTAGGGACAAAACGAGAAAACCTTATTAGTAAATAATTTGCAAAATAAAAATGGAAGCTCACTCTCAAGCTCAGAAGCTTCAAAAGTTCGCTCACCTTCAAAACACTCACCATCGAATGACCCAGGTACTCCGCAGCATTATCAGAAATGTATAAAAGCTTTCCATTTTGTGTCATCATCATCAGGAAGCCACTTAAAGCCTGAAAATAGAAAATATATTAATGTAACAGTGAACACAGAGAAATTTTTCGAAATAGCTTCTAGAAAAGCAATGTTTAAACTGTAATTTCGGCTTTAATTAATTGATTTAAGGTTGCAATACAGAATCGCGGCTTATAACTGCGAAATTACGCTCTCTCCGCCTGTTGGCAAGCGGTGTTGTACGCTCGCGACACAACAACCCTAACGAAGGTGCAGCGTTTCAAATTCCGCACACTGCCAGTTTTTTTTTTTAATTTTTATTTAAAGCTTTATTTTATAAGAGGTTTTTGCGCTGCTTTTTGTTAATATATAAAAATATCCGCTCTTCATCATTATGACGTCTAAAATTGGCGTGCGCATTGTGCGTATGTTATCTGCCTATGTTCGTCTAGGCTTGGTTCTTACGCGTGTTGGGACTATGTACGAACCCTAAAAGTTATTTCTTGAAAATGCATGTGTCGGTCTTTTTTTCTCTGTACGTGTCTGTGTGTGAGTGTGTGTGTGTGTGACAAACAAAATGTTTTTTTTTAATTTTCTAGTTTTAAAATAGCGGCTACAAATTTTTTTTGGTATTTGAGTTCAATGCCCGTTTCTTCAAAAATGAGATGGTAGATATAATAAATGAATAGTTTTAGAAAGGTGCAATCTCAAAAATGTAAAAACTGACTAGTCTTTATTTTTAATTTTGCCAAATAATACGTTAGGAACGGACTTTGATTTAAATATTTTTCCAGTTAATGGGGGCTGATCGAGTTAAATTGTTAACCAAGGAAATTAGAATAAAGTAACATCTACTACCATCTACTTTAATTCTAAAATATTAACTTGCGCGAAAATACAAAAAATATATTATATATACCTATATATAATATTTTTTGCCTCATCTCATGACAAAAATTTGGTAAAAAGCAAGCACTATGAAGAGTTTCAGCCTGCTTTGTCATTATTTTGTGCTAGTGTACATCTAGCTGCACTTATATTCATATAAGCGTCTAAAGCGTAAGCTAGGACAACGATACATAATTCCAGTGGCGTAACTTCATAAAATAGGTCTCAATGCAGGCACAAATTGAGAGCATCGCCCATACCTATTTTATTTTATTTATATATTTTTATATGTATCAATAAGACGAGTATAAGATATAATTTTTTATTTACTTCATTTTAGCATTTTTACACTAAAGCCTTTCAAAATGATTAATCGGCAGTAAAAATTTCTACTATTCGTGTCGACGATGGTGCAACCATTCGAAATGCGCACGCGCGTTCGTATTCATTCGTGTTCAATCATATACAGTCTTCCGAGGGTAGTTCACTCCAAAACCGAAATTTACTTAGTGATAAATCGAATGTAGTAATTCATGGTAGTTTTTTATTATGCACATTACTCCACGTACTCTACTCTAAACAGGAAACAATATATAACCGTTGTCACCGTTCACTTATTATTCAACATGGCCGATGCAATTGTCAAGTACTTATACTATGAAACAGTACATTGTAATTCAATTTTTCGCAAAGATTTCTTGTTAATGAATAAAGTGTCAAAGCGGATACAATTTTACGCCAACTCAGCTCGCAGTTTCAAAAAAGCTAGCTCAAAAGTAGCAAGTATTTGAATGGACTAACCGTTTTAAAAAATGACTGTGAGATAGTCAGTAACAATCCAGGAAGAAGAGGTTCAACTGCAACAAAAGTCATTCTAGCTGCCATTAAACGTGTTCTCTTTACGATCTCAGAGATAGTTATTCTTCTATTTTCATTGATCAAAGCTCTAATGACAGCATGCATGACTTTTGTTGTTGCCAGGTTGACACACTTAATACTTTTAAATATATTCCAATATATAGTTATATTTTAATACTAATGTTAAATGTTAAATTCGTTCAATGCACTCACTAATATAGTTAATATTTTTCGTCTATTGAATATCTATTTAGGCCTATTTCCATTACACTATCAATTTCGGGACCCAGCGCAAATCCATTGGCTGCATTAGTGTAGTTACGCCAGTACTTAGCCCGCTGAACTACTTAACTAAGCATGTTGTAAGCAACCACTACTTCTCAGAGTCACAACCTACTTGGTCTTTATTTTGTGATGGTGGAAATGTAGCTGCAATTATATTCTTATAGGCGTCTGACGTGTAAGCTAGGACGATAATACATAAGCCGCTTAACTACCTAACTGTGCAGGTTTTGGGTATTCTGATTTTAGTGGTAGGGTTAAAAATTTAAGATACAAAATATATTTGATAATATAACAAATACACAGTTTGATAGTAAGCCCATATTTATTAAATTGTCCTAAGACGCTTTTTTAAAATTTAATTTAACGGTTTTTTATGGTAAATTAGAGCGGTCAAATGATGTTTACAATATTTAGAAGATTTTGTGTAATTTTTTTGGTATGTATAAAATAATAACGTACTTTTTCTACCCCAAATGACTAATTGTAATTACACGTCTGTATTAAAGCGCTACAAAGCGATGGTTAGAAATTCACATAGAAATGTGTGTGTCAAATTGGTGACCATTTTTGCAACATTTCTTTGCCTTACTTAAAGGACCGAAGAGTTGCAAAATAGACCCCTTTATTATACCTACAGTTATTATGTTTGTTTTAAAAATTATTTCCTCGGGCGACTACTCTACTTTCCATGCTTGGAAATAATACGTATACAAAATAGTAGGTATCTCTAACTCAAAAAGTGCTTGACCTTTACGCGTGTTCTGAATACCAATCGCAATCAACAAAAAATCTTTAAAATAGAATAATTTTGAATTTTGGAGCAGAATTTGATTTTTATTAAATTTTTTAAGTCATATTTGAAGACCTTTACAGTTGAGTAGACAAAAAAATATTCGAATTAAGCTTTTGTAGGACAGTGGTTGAATGATTTTGGACTTCATCAGACTTGACAAAGATTAATAAGCAAAAATATTTGAGGGAGGTTGTTGTAAACGTAAAGCCCCAGGTTGTAAGATCATTTTCCCTCCTAGTAAATACATGATTTGCAAATGCCCGAGCAAGTAAATCTTTTTAATGTTGAGAATATCACGAGCAGCAAGAAAGAATTCGAACAACGATTGCGAAACGTTTTCTGCATATTTTACTACTTTTGGTTTTATTATCTAAAACTATCTTACAAAGACATTAATAAACAGCGATTTTATGTTAAATGAAATTACGGTAACAGCGTTTTGAGTTTTATACTGTCATCAAATCAACAAAACTTATCAAGTAAGAACTAAATTCCTATGTCGGCAATCTTTAGTGTTTCTGTAGTA
The DNA here is from genome assembly GCA_958336395.1 of Ctenicera cuprea. Lineage (NCBI taxonomy): Eukaryota > Metazoa > Arthropoda > Insecta > Coleoptera > Elateridae > Ctenicera > Ctenicera cuprea. Next base: position 3,973,566 of record OY284496.1, read on the forward strand.
AAATTTATTAGTTCAACGCAAGCCCTAAATTTTCAAATTATCCACACTAGTTGTTCTATAAAGATAATTTATCATTGGACGTAAAACTGGTATTGGTATCGCTAAAAATAATTTTAATACCGCTAAAAACGAATGTTTAACCGTCGTGTTGCTGATAGCAATGATTTCGCAGTGTTTTAAAAATAATGAATAGCGTATAAGGTGCTGCAGCATATTGCTTCATAAATTTTATCTGAAATGCGCGCTGAAAGAGACTATTGAAAAATGAAAGGCACTTGTAATCCCTCTCTGTGGTTATATTACTCTTCTCGCACTATTAAAACATAAAATATTTCATACTGTGCAGGAATGGATTGTGTAACCTTCGTGTAACAGAACATTTATTTCGACAGATATTGTGCACAATTATTTTAAGAAAATTACAAAGAAATCTGTTGTTTATTGCAGTATTATGAAGTTTGATTTATTAGTTTTTTTTTAAATTTTATATCGGAACGGTCAAGTTTTCCTAAAGGAATCAGGTTTATAAATTTGGATAGGAAACGCATTTTAATCCAGCAACAGAAACAAAAAGCTATTACAATTTACGTTCGGCTTAGACCGCGTCGTCATTTGGGAACTACGCCCAGCATAATCAGGTAAGGACCGACCTGTAGCTTGTCTGCTTTAAAAAGCATTTGCTCTAAAAGTTTGAGACATATTTGTTCGTAGTTCGTAGGCCCTGCCTGTCTAAACAGGGCCGTGTGCTTAAATTATTTAACCTTCTTGTCGTAGCAAACAAAATACATTAAGATCAAATTCTTGTCTGCCCCAAAATGTAAATAAACTAAGCACACGGTCCTGTTTAGGCAGACAGGGCCTACAAACAACTATGGCTCAGACTTCCAGAGCAAATGCTTGTAAAGGTAGACAAGCTACAGGTCGGTCCTTACCTGGATTATGCTTAATATGCTGGATGTAATCCCCCAAATTTTTTTGTAGAATTTTTTTCTTCGCCGCACATCTTGTGTAATTCCCCTTTAATGTTTAGAATTTTTTTGGCAAACAAAATTTTTATGTCTAAAAACGGAATCAGATAAAAGACTTTAGAGCAAATCCAACGCTTTTTTCCGAACTTTCTAGCTTCAAAATGGCGGTCGCTACGAAATTTTTTAACAATTTTGAATTTACATTTCATTACTCAAAACCAAGTTGACAGATAGGGTTCCAATTTTTTATCATATTAGCCCTATAAATATACAATGTTACTGTGCACAAATATTTTAGAAAAGTTAAAAGTTATGCAGTGATAAATATTTTGGAAAAGTTAAAAAAAATTATGAAGTGAAAAATATTTTCAAAATATCGGTAATTGTTTTAAATCTTGGTAGCTCATAGAGCAGAATATGTTATGCGAGCATATGGAAATGATATTTCATTTGAAAGAGAAACAAATTATCCTTTCAACAGCATGTTTAAAAATATTCGGTTCTATTTTAAAAAAATGTGAAAATTTAAAAACAAAATTTCAAAATCCCGTAATTTAAGAACATTCTTAGATTTATAAAAAAATATTCTTATTTTAGATTAAGCCTTGACTACACTCGTGTTGTTTATGGACGAGTGATATTTTTTCCAAGGTTTTTTGTAAAATAAGTTGATAATTGGATTTTTGGAAAAACCCAAAAATGAAACCAAATTCGTCTACCAAAAATTGGGTGGAAGGGAGAAAATTAACCCCCCAAATATTGCCATATTAAAAAATTAAGTTGACAATTCTATTATCACTTATGAACAATTTAGCCTAACCATAAATTTTTTATCGGCCCCCGTTTATTAAATGGAGAAGGGTAGAAATTTTTGATTTTTAAAAATTCATAGAAGGCGCCACGGAGTAATTAGCGGACTGGGACACGAACTAAATTGTAGCAAATACATTGTTCCATAAATCCAAAAAATTTAAAAAAAATGTATAACCAGTTTTTGAGCAGTATGTTTCCGAAAAAGTCAAATATTTGATAGTTTTTTTATTTCACAGTTCTCGTAGTCCCAATAGTTGTAGTAGTACCTTGCAACATTGTGTACCCATAGGGCATTTTTAATAATAATTTATATTTTCATCTGAAAATTCGTTTTTGAGTAAATAAGCGTTAAAACTCAAATTTATTAAATTCATAGAAGGCGTCAGAGAGAAATTTGCGAACTGGGATCTTAACCAAATTGTAGCTCATTTTTAACTGTATGAGCGTTAACATTAAAAAAAATGTGTGGCCAGTTTTTGAGCAATATTATTTTTAAAATTTTTGAAACTTTTAAAATTTTTTCACTTTTAACTTTTCGAAAATTTGTTTGCACAATAACGATGTGGGTCTATGGGGCTATTACGATAAAATATTAGAATGCGATCTGACAACCTGAAATTTCAAAATTCGTAGTGGCCGCCATTTTAAAGTTAGAAAATTCGGAAAAAAGCGTTGGATTTGACCTAGAGTTTTCTATCAGATTCCATTTACAAATTTGTAATATTTGGTTTACAAAAAAAATGCTACCAAAAAACGTATCTAACCGTTTTCAGTCTGGATTTTTTCACAGCTTATTTGTCGGTGAATTTTTGATATACCCCCAGATTCCAAAGCCTAATCGAAATCCGACCATCCGTTCGATAGTTATGATGCCCCACACACATACCCACCTATAGACAGACAATATTTAAAAACATTTCTTTTTGGATTCCCGGAGATGCCAAACATATACACTGTGTCCATAAAGTAACCCTCCCCCACCCCCAACTAACTTTTGACGACTTGATATTTTTCTACAAAATTTGGTGTGCTCTAATGGGAAATTAAATACTATTTTTCAGACCATATTAAAATTTTGTATCGTCCAAAATGGCGGCTGAGCGCCATTTTGAAATTTTTTTTTAAATATAAAGGGGGGTCGAGTGACACCTTATTGGAAAGGTCTTTTAATTCTGCGTCTGATCCTAAAGTTTCAAAGAAGAATATTCAGCTATAACAAAATGACAATGTTTGAAAATAAAGAAGTCTATTTAAAAAAACCAAGAATTAAAGCTTAAATTAATTAAATTAAGTGTTCGAAATGTTTACTATTCACTTCTTGGCACATAAAATGTCGGTTAGAAAATTCCTGCCTTACATTTTCATAAGTTTCTGGAGTGATAATTCTGCAAACTTCTGTAATGCGTTGCTCTAGTTCTTCAATTGTTTCTGGACGGGTTCTGTACACTTTCGATTTCAGATATTCCCATACAAAAAATCTAAGAAAGTTAAATCTGGGGAGTGAGCCGGCTAATCTACAGGCCCCCGCCTAACAATCGATCTGCCAAAAAAATGTCCGTTGAGAAAGTCAGAAACAGGCCTATAATAATGAGGCGGCGCACCGTCTTGTTGGAACATAACGTTTTCAATATTATTCCAAGCCACCTGAGATATTTCTGGGAAAATTTAGTCCTGCAAATGAAAAAGACTACTGGATAAGAAAATCAAAACAATTTTGAACTGAGTGAGTCCATTGGTTTACAATCCGCCATTTTGTTATGGTTCAATATTTTTCTTTGAAATTCTAGGATCAAACGCAGAACTAAAAGACCTTTCAAATGAGGTGTCACTCGACCCTGGATAAAAAAAATCAAAACAATTTTGAACTGAGTGAGTCCATTTGTTTAAAATCCGCCATTTTGTTATGGCTGAATATTTTTCTTTGAAACTCTAGGATCAGACGCAGAATTAAAAGACCTTTTAAATGAGGTGTCACTAGACCCCCCTTTATATTTAAAAAAAAATTTCAAAATGGCGCCCAGTCGCAATTTTGGATGATACAAAATTTTAATATGGTCTGAAAAATAGTATTTAATTTCCCATTACAGCACACCAAATTTTGTAGAAAAATATCAAGTCGTTCAAAAGTTAGTTGGGGGTGGGGAAGGGTTACTTTATGGACACAGTGTATATCCGTCAAAATTTCAATTTTGGAAATTTTCATGAAATCAATGCTTTCCTGTACTGAAAGTATAGGAAAGTAAAAATGTTGTAATATGGAAAAGTCTAGACTCTTCTATTTCCCTATATTTCCGTTTTAAGAATTTTCCCAATAACACCTGTTACTTAATAACAAGTTTGCCAATTGATATGAACTTTGAGTAATTTACAAATTCTTACACAGTAGAAAGTGATGTATTTGAAAGTATTTTTAAAACATTTTTTAGGAAAAATTATCGCAATTTTTTAGCAATTTTCTGAGATCGGCAGTAGTTTTTCAATATAATTCCAAAACATCTCATTAATTTTTTTTCTGAAAAAATCGGCGTAACTTATTATTTATTTATTAATTATTATATGAGAACTAATCTAGTTTATTTGGCTCAACTTTTTTGAATTTTTTCGCTCCTAATTTAATATTAAAAATTAGGGGAGTATCAAAAAAAATGCGCAGAAACATATTTTATCTTACAAATAAATGTCTTTCTTTACGACAAACTGAAAATTTAAAAATTAAGTTGTCTAATGAGTACCGTAGAACAAAGAGTTGTTCGTATAAATCATTTGATTCGTTTAAATAATGTGGCACACGTCAGATTGAAATAAAAACAGCGGAACAAAAAACCTGTAAGGTGATCTCCGATAATAACAACAACAAAAGCAGAAAAAACGACATTCTCGTGTTCCAAACATATGATTTTGAATTTAATGTATTCTGTATCACTATGAGAGCGGATTATAAACTTATAGTGGTTTTCGATGTCCGTGATAAATTTAGGCGAAGTTCATTATAGAGGACCGTTGTTCTAAGCCGATATTTGCTATCTAAAAGACATTTACGAAATGGACACATCAACTTTATGTCATTTAAGGAAATTTATTTTTCTCTTCTGTAGTTTCCGATCTAAACTGGTTGTTGTGCTTAAATGGGTTAAGAAGTTCTAATTTAAATACAAAAACGACTGCAACCGTTTTAAAATAACAGTAAAAGCTCTATAATTTTCTGATTTAAATTAGTATATCTGTATTAGTAAGCTGTTTTTAATCAGTTCTGCACGCTTATCGAATACTTCCTAAAAGCCATTTTAATTGTTTCAGCTATACCGTAATGATAGTCATGGTTTATGTCACTTGTTTGCTGATAACGATAAAAAAAGCTAAAGTGTTAACTTCTAGTAAACTTTTCCATACTAGATATTAATTGCAAAAGTGTAAATTTCATAATTATAGCGTTGTACATTTCACCGAGTATTAGATTTCTAAGAAAACAAACTATATAGCCAACCCTCCATTCCATCTATACTTCAATTACTGTATTATAACTGTCAGTTTGTAACCCTACCAATAATGATGCTGCATGCGGCTTAGTAATCATGCTCGGATCATAACTTGTCCAAGTCTAAAAATTTTTGTGATTGAATTTTTTTTAAAATCACAAACAATTGAAATTTACATTTGCTACAGTAACCAACCAAATTCTAAATTTGTCAGCCAAAAAATTAAAGGGGGGGGGAGGCGTGTAGTCCCACCAAATATAAAATTTTCTAAAAACTAACATTCGATTTTGATTATACTAGTTAAGATGAGTAATTCTTTTTAAGCAGAAGTTATTTATTTTTCCCGTTTAATAACAAAACGGGTACCAATTTTTGATTTTAAAAAATCCATAGAAAGCGCCACAGTGGAATTATGGCATTCAGCATAAACCTAAATTGTATTTTATGTTGGTTTCTGTAAGACTACAAAGTTTTGAAAAAAAAATGGCCAGCGTTTGAGAAATATTATTTTGAAAATTTCCCATATTTGGAATTCACATTAGCCGCATCAAGCGTTTAGATTTTGTTTCTACTAGTCCTGATGAGCAATTCTGCGTAAGAAAAAAAATTTATCCGACCCCGTTTATTAAATAAGAAGGTACTCATTTTTGATTTTCAAAAATTCATAGTAATCGCCACAGTGAACTTATCTACAGTTTTTGGCAAAAAATAAAATAGTAATCAATCTTCTGTTCTAACAGCCTGCAAAGTTTCAAAAAAATCGTGTAGGCAGGTTTTAATATATATATTTTAAAATATTATCAAAATTTTGGAGCAGCGCCATTGCGATCATTGCGATCAGATTTTCAAAATTAATTATATCGTATACTAAGTAGTTAGTTTACATGATAAGTTTGGGAGAGCAGGAGGTGGGAAGGGACCTCTTCTTCGTAAAATTTTAAAATAAATTACAGTGCAATGCAAACAACAATACATTATCTGCATTAAGTTAATCGTCAGATTCTCCACCTGCACGTTACGCACCTTTTACGCTAAATAAATAAAACCCAAAAAATTTTGAACGCTTGTACGAAGTTGTCGGGGCTTCCCCGTGTGTTCTCGTGTTGTTGAGTAATTTCCAATCACTTACAGTGCGAGCCACGACGATGATGAACAAGTTTGTTTTAAATTATACAACACAATTTTATTTATCAACATTCCTAACAACAAAATCTTATAAAAAAACGTTATTTGGAACATAGTTAGGAATTAATTGTGTTCAATATGTCTATTTTTACTTTCAGTTTAGGGAAATATTGATTTCATCCAAATTTAAAATTAAAGAATTTTGACGGAAATACACGTTTTAGATTTTCAGGAACCCAAAAAAGTAGGTTTAAAAAAATGTCTGCCTGCAGGTGGGTGGGCATGTTCGCTCCATAACGCCGAATGTATGGTCAGATTTCAATGAGCTTTGGAATGTGGGGGTATATCAAAAATTCATCGGGAAATAAGCTTTAAAAAATGATTCGAAACCGGAAGTGGAAGTTAAATACGTATTTTTTTAGCATTGTTTTAGTAAAAGAAATTTTTAAAATCTGAAACTGGAATATTATACAAGACTTTATGTCAAATCAACCCTTTTTCTTGAACTTTCTAGCTTCAAACTGATGGCCGCTACGAATTTTTGAAAATTTTGAATTTAGCGCCTTATTACTCAAAAACGGGTTGACAGATCAGGTTTAATTTTTTTAATGTAATAGCACTATAGAGACAGAATGTTACTGTGTACAAAAATTTTCTAAAAGTTAAGAGCTATGAAGTAAAAAATATTTTTAAATTTTATAATTTCAAAAACAAGCCAAACGATTTATTCATATTAAATTTTGTAAGCCAATAAAGCTTGAGATGAGCTACAATTTGATTCGCGTCTCAGTACTCTAATTCTCCTATGACATCTATAAATTTTTAAAAATCGAACATTTATGCGCTTCTCTTATATGTGCAGTAGTATTTAGAGGGTACATTTTCCACCTCTCTCCCTAATTTTTGCGAAAAAGTTTGTCAATTCGTTTTCGGTGTTTTTTAAAGCGCGAGGAATCTTTTCCCCAAAAATTAAAAAATTAATTTTTTCAATTTCTTTTTTTTGTTGTAACTCAATCGGCACAGGAACATCGATGCCAGCTTAAGAGTGCACAAGGCAGATAGCCTAAGCGTAAGAGATGAACATAGTAAAATCACATAGTAATCGGCAGAAGCTGGCCGTTGCGTACCGCACCACCCTGAAATTGCTACTCAGGTAGTTTATGAGTTATGACTATTGTTACTTGCCCTTCCTGTAATGACTTCCTGTAAAACTCGGAACAGTTTTTAGTTAGATGTGCTGTAATTGTTGTGATTAGATATACAAAAGTAATTATTTTGTGTAAAAGTGCAGGAAAGGCTTTACTACCGTTTCTAATCAAACCACAAATACGTTTGTATCGTACAACAGCAAAGTGTTTTCTTAAGAATTTATAGGGCCTGAAAGACAAATATTATATTTCTATTTTTGACTAAAACTCAAAAACTACCGACCAGATCGAGTTAAAATTTGGTATAGTCATGTTTTTTAGGTCTACGAACACGATAACGCTATTTATATTCTTCGCTGTTTGTAGAGGGCGCTAGTTACGCACTCTGGCTTGGTATTTTGGAACAACTGTTTTGCCGGTAACTTTTTAAAGCTTTTGCCTATTAATTCAGATGTAAAATTTAAGTTTACTGGATTTGATTAGTAGTTTTTAGTTTTAGGCAAAAATAGGAATACGATTTTTGTCTTTAACGCTCTATAACTGCTTGAGGAAGCACTTTTCACTAAGACATGTTTTTAATTGGTCTACTTTGACTCCAGCAAGCTACACCTAACCGTGGTCCCATTATTTACGGGACACTCGATGTAGTGAAAATTTTTAAAAATTATAGCTGCTGCAAGCGAAAAAAGCATCAATTTTACTTAAGTTTCCTTCTTCTTCTATTATAATAAGCAATTTAGATTAAACACAAACTTTAATCGTCATTGAATATAGAAGCGGTTATTTTAAATTTTATAAAATTCATAGAGGGCATCACAGATTAAATTAGAAGTTTAGAGAAAACTAAGTGATAGCCTTGAAAGTCTTTGCTGCCTTAACTTACAAAATTTGAAAGAAATCGTTTGTCGATTTTTAAATCATGGTTTTTGAAATAAGTATTAGATTTACCTAAATGTCTTCTATCATATTCTATCTTCATATTTGCAAATTGTCGTTGAAGTAAAAAATTGTTTTATATCTGGCTTCGTATTATTTTAAATGCTTGACATCAATATCTTACCAGCCATACCTAGAAAATGAGAGTACGAACGAACGACCGCACAGGTAGCTATTTACTAAAATCAAATTTTTGAGTAAACCATACAGCTCTAAAATGCATATTTCAATAAAATCGAAAAACCGAAAATATCATTAATTTATAGTTTTTATACTGGAGGTATGGGATAATGGGAATGTAAAAAACAGAAAGATTAATGACTTTAATAGTCTTTAATGCATATTTGAAAGTGCATGCCATAAACACGCCATCCATAAGATCAAAAGCCACTATAGATCGTCTAGAAAATAGATTTGTATGCGATTGCAAGTAATGTGCAATCGAAACATCTAAGCAAAGCTATGAGCTATAGATTAGCATATTTTACGTGTTTGCTGCAAATAATAAATTATCGGTGTAAAGAAAATGTCTATATTTGCTTGTATTTCATGAAGCATTTAAAAAATGTGATTGTTTACGATCTTTTATATTACTTGAAAATCAAGATAACGTAATCAAGGTCCATCGATATTTATTGCCGTGCTAAGACAAAATGACGCCCGTTAACCAACTGAAAGATATTATCCTGGAATATTCCTGTAAAGGTTACTGGATGGATTATTAATGTTTTTTAAATAAACTCGTAAAAGGCCAATTAATAAACGATGAATCAGCTGTTTTGTGCACATACAATTAAACTACAATACGTTTAGAAAGTTTATAACTGAAAACGTTATTGTTTATAAAACAAAGAAACGATATACTGACCTCATCAATCAGATAGACAAAGTTTGAGGTTTTAGTTTCCAATATTTCGATACTAAAATGAAAATCTTTAAAAACTTAAAATTTATTCCGATTTTGATGCGCTGGGGTATATCAAGAATTTACCGACTAAATAAGCTTTTAAATAAAATCCGAAACCGAAAACGGAAGTTAAACACGTTTTTTTGGTAGCATTTTTTCGGTAAACAAATTTTCTTCTTCTATCAGCTTTTACCCTTTGGGTTTGCTGTTTTTTGTTTCCAAAAATCCTTATTTTCCCAGTCTCCTTCCTTTAGTCCTTTTTCGGCCATTATTGATTTTATATAATTTTCCCAACTTAAGGCTGGTCTTCCTCTTTTTCTTCTGCATAACGGAGACCATTCGGTAACTTTTCTTGGCCAACGTTGTTCTGGCATTCTCTTTACGTGTCCATACCATTGCAATGTTCTGTTTTCTAAGGTTTTGGTAATGGATTGTTCTACTCCCACTCTTCTCCAGATCTCTTCTGTTCATAGTCTGTCTCTTCTAGTTACCTTCAGGCATCTTCTCATGAAGTCAAGTTCTACTGTCCGTATTCTATTTCTAGTGGTTTGTGTTTGTGGCCATATTTCCGCACCGTAGAGGACTATGCCTTCGACAATACTATGAAAGATGCGTAGTTTCGTTTTTTGACTTATATTTTCATTCCATAGTATTCCTTCCATGTAGAGATTTCGTGGCCATTTTCCCCATTGTAATTCTTGAAGAAATATCCCATTCGCACGTGCCTGTGGAGCTGATGTTTGTACCTAGGTATTTAAAATTATCACAGTGTTTAACTTTCTGTTCGTCTATATATAAGTTGTTTGCCTCTCTTCCAATACATAGATATTCGGTTTTTTGGAAGTTTATTGTCAAACCCCACCTTTCGAACTCTTCCTTTAGTTTTCGGAGCATGTACTGCATGTCGTCTTGATCTTGCGCAAATATGACTTTGTCGTCTGCAAATAGTAAAGAGTGTAGCGTACTGTTTTCTATTTGTATACCCATTCCCGGGCATTTTTTGTACCATGACATGACAGATTACATCCCTGTTTTAAGCCTTTTGTTGTTAATATTTCTCTAGTAACTCTTTTCCCTATTTTTATTCTAAATTTATTGTTTGCATACAATCTCTTTACTATATTTATCCACTTCTCCTTCACTCTTACTCTTCTCATAGCAGGCCATATTAGAGATCTTGGTATGCTATCGTACGCCTTCTCTAGGTCTATGAACCCTAGATGAGTGTCTTTCTGTTTTTCCTTATTTTCTTCACTAACTTGTCTTATTGTATGTATGTTGTCTAAACATGATCTGTTTTGTCTAAACCCACTTTGTTCTAAAGTTTATTCCTTCTTCTTCTATTTTGTTTTTTATTACACTTGCAAAAAGCCGAGATATGGATGGGATTACACTTATGCCTCTGTAATTAGAACATTGTTGTTTATTTCCTTTGTTATATATTGAACTAAGGTATGATTCTCTCCATTCTTGGGGAATTTCATATCCTTTTTCTATTTTATTAAATATTTTTGTTAAGTATTGTCTAAGTTTTCTTCCTCCATATTTGAGCAATTCCATTCTTATATTTCCTGGGCCAGGGCCTGGGGTAAACAAATTTTTAAAATCAAAAAGAAATCTGATAGAAAAGCTAACGGCAAAGCGAATGCTTTTTGTCCGAACTTTCTAGCTTCAAAACGGCGGCAGCTACGATTTTTTGAAATGTTTTACATTAATGCATTATTACTCAAAAACGAGGTATCAGATCGGGATGAAAATTGGTATTGTAATAGCTCTAAGAGAACACAATACTAATATATGTTGTATAAGAACTTTTTAACGCAGGAAAATTGAGGTGAAACAAATTAAAAAAATAGATATTTTCTTCAATAAACTGAATACACGATTTTTTTTTAATTGTGGAAGCTAATAGAGCTAGAAATGAGCTACAATTTGGTTCATATGCCAGTCCACTACTTTCTCTGTGACGCCTTCTATGAATTTTGGAAAAATTCATGTCTCTGTATTTAATAAACCGAGAACAATAAAAAATTTGTTTCATTCAAAGCTGTTTATGAGTGATAGTAGAATAAAAAACACAACGTAATTTTCAAGTGCAGCAATATTTAAGAGGGTGCATTTTTTTCTTCCCACCATATTTTTGGCGGACATAATTGTCTTGCTGTTTTTGTTTTTTTTTTAATACCAAAGAATCCTTTTCCAAAAAAATCTAAATATCGATTTTTTGCTCATAACAAAAATTCGTTTCTAACCACAATAATACCATGTGCATAGCTAAAACTCGCACAAAACGCGGCCTTCGCTCCTTGCGAAGGAAACAACCTCCATAGCAAGTGACCAGATAGGATATAGCTACAGCAACCTCTATTAGGTACCGCCGCAATGATACTATAAAAAAAAAGTGTCCCAATAAAGCGTAGCATAACAAATAAGTTGTAGCCAAGAACAAAATATTCAAAATTCGAGTTTTTTTAAGTTTTTGGGAAACTAAGCAAGATAGTTCTAATTTATTTTTAGGTTATTAGTGAGCAAAAAATTTCACACCTTTCTCTAATTTAACCGTCTTCGTAACTCTGCAAATAAGCGACGTCTCAACGCAATTTGCTACATTCTATACCTAAATCAACACGCTGACTTTATAATGTCATTTTTAACATTAAAATTAAAAGAAAGTTTTATGAAATTAAATTTATGGATATGAATACATATATTTATTCTTGGGAAATAATTATAAAAAAATGATCACCTAAGGGAAGTTTTGCCGCCCCTTGAATCGGCCGCCCGTGTGCAATGCACACCGTGGCTTTATGGTAGAAACGGTTCTGAAAGTCCAGTGTTTTCTGATCTTAAGCGTTAAAGTATAAAATATTGTTAAAAATCTAATACGAAAAATCATGTATGAGAAAGTGGAAGGTGAAGTTTTTATTTTATTTTTTCTGACAACTGGAGACGTTGATTTTGACAGCTTCTATTAAAGAAAATAGAAACAGAGATTAAGTAATTTTCCTGATATAAATATAACTTTAGATGAAAAAAAAAGTTGCAGATGTAACAGTAAGAAAAAAACATTTTATACGTTAAATAAAAACTGGAAGGACCACTGTTGGAATATATTTATTGGAAATTTCAAAAATATTTTCATGTTTGATTGAATATCCAAGCTTTAATTTTAAAATTTTAAAATAATGCAGTGATAAAACTACCACGGGGTTAAATGTAGAGATGAGAATTTTTTGTTATTAAATCTTTATATATTTTAATTGCAATAGTTGAAGGATCGTTAGAATCATAAAACGTAATATATGGGTAGCCAACAGCACGAATGTAAGTTGTAATTCCGAAAACTGATTAGGTATCTTAATTTTCCACATAACTATCACAAACCTTGCTGTTCAAAGTATTAAAGGAAGGCGAACGCGAGCCGTTGCGAGCTGTACCATAAAGTAATGCTCTCGCCGTGTAATATATCCTTTAATGATCTTCTATCAGACTCTACGATCTTAAGAGTAGAGCGTTATGTTAATTTTTTTTAGAAGATAAATAAATTAAAAACTACGCTTGCTTAAAAATGATTGGGCGTATTGAACGGTCAGAGGGTGTGTCGATTTTGACAAGTCAAGGGCACAACACTTCCCATTTCTGGCTTTTCATTTTATTTGTTAAACCAATTATTTGATTAAATTTCTCAATGATATTTATGATTTAGTTGCGCTTTACGCAACTTAAATTATGGCCGATTTGTTTTTAGTTTTAATTGAGCTATTCGAAATTTTATTTCCACAGGCACGCTAGTTTGTATTGCAAAAATAAAGTGAACGGTTAATGTTTTAATTTGCAACTTAATCAATATCCATTTAAGTATATTCCGCTTTATGATTGGCATAGGCTTGCAAGGAAAATGTTAAACCTTAAACTTAAAAAAAAATTATGAATTATTAAAGACAATACTTTCTAGAACAATATTAAAAAAATAAGATAACTTCTTTGTCGGCAGTATTCCTAAGATGTTTTGTACATCACAATTTTTAAACTTTCCTTCAAAATTAATGTTTTTACTTCAGTAAAGTAACAACTCAAAGCTCTAAAGTCAGAAATAGCATACCAAACATTTTTGTGTGTTCACATCTTATTCTTTGCCTCAAGCTTTAAACTGCGGTCTTTGGAAATACTTTATATATATCTTGTAATTGTTTTCGTAAAAGTATTTTAAGCATTTTAGGGTCGAGTTGCAAAACACTTCAAGTTTTGTTTTTTCTTGAGCTTTGAGATATTGATGTTTATGGTAACATCTTAATAACTTCGCTATAATACAAACGGTAAAAAGCTGAAGTGTTCACTTCGAGTGAACTTTCCTATACTAGATACTAATAATTACAGTATTTACAAAAGTGTAACTTTTAACATTATAACGTTGTCTCATTTTCGATAGGGTTATGTGGGCTAGTTTGTTAATATTATAGTCATGAAATAATCGTTTGGATCAATGTTTTAAGACGAATTCAATGGTAGAAACAAAAACACAAAATCTTCTTTTGTTTTGTAGCTACAGTTAAAAAGTGAAATTTTTAACATTTCTATCGGTTATTATAGCTTATTTATTTCTACAGATAATACAAAAATTAAGATTTTTAATAATTTGTTTTGCGTGGATTTAGATCCAATGTAAGGCGGCTCGGACTTGGTCCCCGTGGTACCAGTCAAAGTCACTGGTTGAACTATTCGGAGCAAGCACTTGCCGAATCAGTGCTATCCCTACCAGTTTAGGCTACTCGCAATCTTTACTACTGGTCGACTATGCACCGCCCAGATTAGTCGGTAGCCGGTCTGATAGTGACCGGTACCTTAACAGAGCCGAGTGTGTACAAGCACGTACCCCTTGGGTCGACACTTTGATAGTGGGCATGAGCAGGCAAATTGCACCTCACTCCTAGGGCCTAAGTCCTTAATGCCAGCAGCCGCGTCCCTCCTTCCTGGAACTCACCTTCCCCTGCCTAAAGCAGTCGGCCTCCAACCACCCAGTATATCGCCTAGGCAAATTTATAACCCCCAGGAGTCACTTCGACGTAGTGGCTGAGACGCAGGCAAAGCGTGGATCACATTACGAAAGACGCACTGCCGCTAAGATGTTAGATACCCATACACTGGGGGCTGGCAACCCCTCCCCCCACGTGAAATCACTCACCCAGTTCTCCATGGTCCCAATTAAAGTAAACCTTGAACCTCTTCGAGAAGAGGTGGACGTACCAAGTTGGAATCACCGAAGTGACCGTCACAACCCCGACCCCTCAGGAGGAGTCTGTGTTTACGCCTCTCACCTAAGTGAGGGTCTTTGGCTGAATATGAGCTATAGTTTTGTTCGTGTCTCAACTTTTAAATTTTGCCTCTGACGCCTTCTATAAATTTTCGAAAATTTAAGTCTTAACTCTTATTTACTAAATAATGAGTTATCAGATCGGGATGAAATTTGATATGCCATAAAGGTACGCAATGTTACAAGCTACTAGAATTTTGGAAACTACTAAAAAAAAAATGAAAAATTATTAAATTTTTGACCTTTTCAAAAACATACTGCTCGGAAACCGGCCACACAATATTTTTAAATTTTATAGGCTAATAGAGCTAAAAATATGCTACAATTTGGTTTATGCGCCAGTCCACTAATTGCTCTTTGACGCTTTCTATGAATTTTTGAAATCGAAAATGCATGCCTCTCTCTTTAATAAACGTGGGACGATAAATAATTTCTGTTTGAATTAAGTTGCTCATGCGTAATAGTAGAATCAGATTCAGAGCTTAATTTTTAGGTGCAGCAATATTTAGGGGAGCTAATTTTTTTCCTCTTTTCCTAATTTTGGAAAAACGAATTATTCCCCATTTTTTCTAATTTTGGAAAACTATTTTTTTTCCTTTTTTCGTCGTTGATGAATCCCGAGGAAATGTTTCCAAAAAAAAAATTTATAACATAGCTTGAGGGCATTACTTATAACTTCAGTATAGGCGAGGTATATTGCAAAACCCGTAGTGCATAAAAGATGAACATAGTATAATCCCGTGACAATAGTCCAAAGCTGACCTTGTAGCTTTGTACCGCGCAAGTCTAAAATTTTTACTCAGCAGGTTGGTTTAGTTGTCCTTGCAATGAGGGATTAGCAGGGTTTATTTTGTTTAAAGTATAAGAAAGTCTAGGCGAAGCGCTTCGTTCATTTTTTGTAAAGCTTTCGTTGTTACGTTCGGGACACCAACTACCTTGAGAAAATTCCCTGATAAAAGATTAGTTAATTTGGATAAGCTATTTTGTCAATAATTTGTAGATAGCAATATTAATGTTTTTGGTTTCCTGGAGAAGCGCAGAAGACTTCACGGTAAAAATAAAATTTTGGGGGATAGTTAAACGTCTGCCTGTGAAAGCTACTCGAAGCCTTAAGATAGGTTTCTAAAAAAAATATCAATTTTTGTGAAGGGTATCTAAAGCATTCGTTCACTGTTACGTTTGTGGTGAGAAGTATCAACTCTCTTGAGAAAATTTTCTTTGTAACAATTATAAAGCCCCTGTTGGTACGTCTCATATCTTAGATAAATAAACTGAATTAATTTAGTACTCGTATGTATAGTTAAAGTTAATAGCAACTATGGTGGTTTCCAACTCCAACAGTGTTAAACCATCACTCTGAAGTATCTCATATTAATATAAAGCGTCGGTGATGGCACTAATTTATTAGTCAGCTCGTTCATATGGAGCTCGCCAGGTTCGTAATTTAAACATCTCCTACTTCCTCCTTTCTTTAACACGAGCCCTTTATCTACGAGTCGTTAAACCATTGTTTTATGTTCTGTAAAACCGCACATCGAATCAAAAGAGATTTACTGGTAGAAAGTACGTATTTCGTTCACGTTTCAAAAAATCGCGAATTGAATTGAAAAGGAAACGTTTACGTTTTAAGATCTTTTGGCGGTCAAAAATGTTAGTGGGTGGAGTTGAGATAGCGCCAAAAAAATTAACATCGTATCTTGTAACTATGCGTCAACTGACAGTTTAAATTTCAAGTATAGCACATGTCAAATTACGCAAGTTGTGTTGCATTTGTTGAGTGTTTCTTAATAAGTGGCTTTGACAGGTCATTTCAGTGTTGGGTATTAAAACATGACACTAGAATTAATAGCGCTAGGTACGTATTACAATATTTTTTGTAAAGTGGTCGCAGTTCGCTTTTTTGCCCTCTTCTTGCTGTGCAAGTTAGGTGTGCTGGTGTAGGTATAAATCGCATTAAAATTACATGGCAGGCCGGAGCTGAGCGTTAGAAGAACATTGCGATTACGTTTCCTTGCCATGTTGATCCGCGAATCGCGTTCCGTATGTATGTCTATGTCATATTGCTTAATCCTCTGCTCAACCGATACAGTTGTGCATGTATCTGGATTGCCTCACCACATATTGCCATATTTAATGACAGGCTAGAGTGCTCAGATGAAGAGCGGTAGATATTGCGGGCGGGTCCGTGGGAAAGTAGCCGTGTACCCCTCGGCTTGAGGTCACGCGCTGACCCCGCAAGTTCGCCCCTTCACCCCGCCTTTCCCGCGATACAGATCCACCCAAGTGCCCTCGCTAGCCCTGCTCTGACTTCGATGGTGATGAACCGTGTAATGCCTTTGCTCTGTATTTGTTCAACTAAGCCAATTCATAGAAACATTAGAAGCCAAACGTGTATTTTCGTACCCATCACCGACTGCAACAGCCGCAAAACTTACAACACAATGATTAAGTAAATCTCTTCCGCCTTGTCATGAGGGACATGATACATTATGCCGAGATGAAATTCTAAATATTTGACAAGTAATTTTTTTTAATCAGCTCTAATAGCAGTTCCGGATTCATCGATTCGCTAACCTGTCCCTCCCACTTATAAATAAGCTCTAATAACACATTCAATCTAGCCATTTTCAATCCGAGATGCTTATAAAAATATGTACCGATAATTGCATGTTGAATCAACTCTCGATGTAGAGACTAGAGCGAGCTTTTATAGCCAGACTAATGTTTTATTGGAATCAACTTTTCACATTTTTTTTGTTTAAATCCACAACGATTTGATTTTGACAAGACGTCGCTCCTACATCGAAAAAACATTTCTTTTAAATTTTTAAGTATTTTTAATTTTTAAATATTCAAAAATACATACAGCAAAATAAACTTATCAATAAACGTTTTTAAATTTATAATAGATTTATTAAATTTCCAAGGTTTACAAAACGAAGCTGCGTGGAAACTACTAAGAAGAAATTTGTTTCTTTTTTAATTTTCCAATAACGTTTCTTACATTTCCAAAGTTGGTCAACAAAATATTTATGTCCAATACTAAGTAGAAATTTATTAAATTTAGAATAAAAGTTTTTCATAATTTCGAAAATAACAAAATTCCTAAAATTGCACCAAATTTATCAAAAACACTCATATTAGTCAACGTCTTTTAGGCCTCCAATTAATTTGTTTCACTCCCAAAGCTTATAACAGAAATTTACTCAACGCCAGTACTAAGTAAAAATTCATAATTTGAGAAAAATATGCTTTTGTACATTTTTAGAAATGTGTGGTGCCATTATAGCTAAAACTGGATGGTCGGATTTCGACGAGCTTTGAGATTTGAGGGTATATCAAAAATTTACCGAATTAATAAGCTTTAAAAAAAAACCGAAAACGGAAGCAGTAGTTAGACATATTTTTTTTGAAGCACTGTTTTCCTAAATTAAATATTATACGGAAGACCTTAGGGCAAATCCAGCGTTTTTTTGCCGAATTTCTTAGCTTTAAAATGGCGGCCGCTACGAATTTTTGAAAATTTTGCCTTTAGCGCCTTATTACTCAAAAACAGGTTGACAGATCGTGTTCAAATATTTTATCGTAATAGCCCTATAGAGACACGATGCTACTATGCACAAAAAATTTCGAAAATTTATAAAGTTATAAGGTGAAAATTTTTTCCAAAATATAGGAAAGTGAAAAAAAATATTACTCAAAAACAGGACACGATTTTTTTTAAATTTTGTAAGCTTATAGAGCTGAGAATAAACTACAATTTAATACGTGTCTAGCTCGCAAATTTCTATCTGACGCCTTGTGAGAATTTTTAAAAATTTGAGTTTTAACGCCTATTTTCTCAAAAACGAGTTATCGGATTGGGGTAAAATTTGATATTGAAAAGGGTACACAATGTTACAAGCTACTAGAATTTTTAGAACTACTAAAACTGTAAACTGAAAACAATAACAAAACTTCGACTTATTCAAAAACATACTGCGCAAAAACTGGTTCCACAATTGTTTTTTTAAATTTTGTAGTCTTATAGAGCTGTAGATCGGCTACACTTTGGTTCTTGTCCCAGTCCGCAAATTTCTTTGTGGCACCTTCTACGAATTTTTGAATACCGAAAATTCCTACCCTCTTATTTAATAAACGGGAGCTGATGAATTTTCTGTTTGCGTTAAATTGCTCATGAGTGACAGTAAAATAAACTTAATTTTTAAATACGGCAATATTTGAATGGGTGGGTAGGGGGGAGGATAATTTTGGGTTCTTCTGTTTTTGGATTTCTTTAATTCCAACAAATTTTTTCCAAAAAATTTAAAAATTTCTCTCTCTCTCGAATTCTTCAGGCGCGTGACCGAAGTACACCGCTACCTGTTGACCTTTGCTTCACTATTATTTCTTTATAGTCAATGTTGGGGCGTAACCTATTTATAATAAGATACTTTTGAATATTTGATAAGTAATACTCAATAAGAAATTCAAAGAAATCCAAAACCGGAAGTGCAAGTTAGACATTATGTTTAGGTAGAATTTTTTTCGGAATAATTTAAAAACGAAGATCTTAGAGCAGATTTAGCGCTTGTTGCCCAAACTTTCTAGCTTCAAAATGGCGACCACAATTGTGACTTTTACGCCTTATTGCTCAAAAACGTTTTCGACAAATCCGGATCAAATTTGGTGCCGCAATAACCTTATGGACATTTTAGTATGTTCAAGGATTTTCGAAAAGATGAAAATTGTGTGAACAACAATTTCAAAATTTTGGAAATTGTCAATAAAATGTTGCTCGAACGATTTTTGAAAATTTTGTTACTTCATAGAGACAGCTATGAGCTACAATTCGGTTGCTGTCCCAGTCTGCTAATTGTTGTCTATGAATTTTTGAAAATTTAAAACCGTGTTAAATTCTTAAAGCTTTTCTGTCAAACTGCAAAATAGAAATTTATTAATACTAAAAACCATAACCTCTATCTAGGCTTCCGGGTTGGAACCGCGTCATCGGTGCTTGAACTGCCGACGTTTTATCCTCGGTTGCACGGGACATCTTTAGAGCTGTGGTCGCTTTTGGATCTAGAACACAACCCTCAGTTGTGTTCCAGATCCCAAAGCGACCACAGCCCTGAAGATGTCCCGTGCAACCGAGGACGAAACGTTGGCAGTTCAAGCACCGATGACGCGGCTCCAACCCGGAAGCCTAGCTGTTATTAACAACGGCCGCGGAAGCCTGCAACTTAGAGTAAAAACCATATTTTTGTCAGTTTTTAGAAAATTGAAATCTGCTTAATTATTATTTGATATTTCCGGCAATATCTAAAACCGCCTCAGAATTCCAAAATTAATTTTATGGAAATGTTTTAAAGTTGCTCCCAGACTGCTTGAAAATGACTAAATTTTTAGATATTATCTTTGATTAAAGGTATAGTCAATGATATTATTTAAAAACTTTGCTGCCGAAAAGATAAATATTAGCAAATATAGAGATAAGTAAGCACTCAACTTTAATTTTTTTTTATTCGACTCGAAGACAAGTTGCAATTTCGTTGAATAACTCATGTTCTTCCACCCACTTAAACAAATAATATGTTTCAATCTGAAATACTTAAAACTCTCCGAATGTATTTTAAATTAGTTTTCAATTTTGAGTGGGTGGAATCTTTTAAAGTATATTTTGATCGGCAAAATTGTGTTTTATAACAATCATTTTGTGATACCAAACTCCTAAAAAGGTCCTCCATTTCTATTTCTATTTTAGTTACAATTTGTATTATCAAGGGAAATTAATAATGTGTTCCAGGCTAATGTTTTTAAGTTTCTTTAAAATTTTGTATCGTCATCTTCTGCCGTGATTGATAGACCAAGAAAATAGACATTAGAAATAGACTTGTGCATCATTACTAAGTATATATTTGTTCATGGAATTGTTCCTAATTGAAATTGTGCAAAATTGGCATTCAACTGCGAACACCCTGTGTAAAAACTAACAATTTGTTGTTTATAACAACGCCGAATGCTTTATAATGTGATAATAATCTGTGCAAAATAGCGATACGTGAACAGTGTTGGTAACAAAAATATGAATTGTGTAATAGTCCACAATTGTCAAAATTTTTGTAAAAGTTAAATAAATTAAAAACCACTAATTTTAAGATTATAATACCTTAACACTTTTACATCTAAAATTAAATTTAGAATGTGAAAATGCAATAATATACAGGGTGTTTTATTAAAAATAACAAAGTAATGTGCTATATAGCCATAACTAAACACCCAGTATAATTGGTACTAATTTTATATTATGTACCAATTAATTATCAACAACTTTTATTAAGACAAAAACTTATTATTTTTAATTGTTCAGGAGATAATAGAGGGTTGACACTTAAACGACACTTCCTGTATGTACGTTGACTTCCGGTTTTGGATTTTATTTATAATTTAATTTTCTCAATGAAGTTGTGGTATAGCGTAATATTTAATTATTATGGGTTGAGCCGTTTTGGAGATAAAAGGGAACGAAAGGTCGAATAAAATATTCAGAACAAGAAATCGGGTTTAATGTAAACCTTAATATTGTAGTCTATTAAACGTTAACTTCATTACAAGGCATTAATAGCACCCCGCATAGAATTCAAGGAATACAAATTCGTTTTATAATAGTAATATACATCCATATAAATGTTATCTTCTGTTTCGATATAAAGAGCATAAAATTATTCAAGAGAACACAAGAGCATAATTTTGAACGGACAATGGGCAATAATGGGCATGGTACAGCAAAATTCGACTCTTTACAACAAATCTGTGGTAGTAAACTTGTAGGTGGTCTGATTCAATTGCGTCCTGTCGGTCGTATAGAGCATTTATCCTTGAAGTAGCTCCATAGTTGATTTATTTGACATTTGAATTTTTTAACTTGTATAACAGTGGCAGTAGAAAAATAATGAAAAAAATAAATAATTTTAACCAAGGGATATATTCTAGTTCTGATTCAAAATTTATTTTTAGTATAATTTTAAATAAATTTTAATCGCAACATTTTTTAAACCTTATTTCGTTCGCTTTCATCTTGAAGCTTTTACAACAATAAGTAGATTGCAAAAAATTTAAGTAAAATACTAAAGATCTTTAGCAAATTAGGTGCATGTTACTGAGCCGTATTTCATAGTAAAAATAAATTATTCTTGCATTCCTAAATTTCTTATTTTATTTGATAAAATTGAAAGAATGTTACCAAATAAATATTTTTAAAAGTAAACGAAACAGCATTAAATATTACGGTATCTATAAAAAAAATAGGAATTTATTGAACTCTTAAGTGCGAGCCTAAGAAAGTATATTAATCGAAAGTAAAATCGGAGGCATCAAGGCCTAAAGCATCCTGTTCAAAGTTTTTTTATCTGGCTCTGAGATTGTATTATTCATGATCGATATTGTGTCATCATTATGATCCATTATTGCTAATCCAAATTTTATCTGCCCACACCTAACTATCCGATTATGTATTGTTACTCAACATTTCATTTTGTGCTTACAACAAAAGTAATTTAATTTCTTTGTTTTAAAATCATGCAGTAACGAGAAAATTAACAGGAAGTGTCTGAAAGAAAATCACAGTTTGGCACAAACAGCCAATTATAAATGTTTAATGCTTTAGGGGACTTATTTGCATGTGAATATTGTAAAAGCATAATAACGAGGGAACAACTTTATATGAAAAAAAAAGTTTCAGCAAGCAAGCTGCAAAAATTTTAATAATTTGCTTATACACTATGGACGTCTATAAGAATACAAGTGCAGTTAGCAGTAACAATTGTTTTTAATTTTTACATTAAATGCTCACGATATAACAGCTACCAACCATGTTTTTAATTTTTACTGAAAAAAAAATTAATGAAGATCGAAAAACGTCAAAATTATGAAATGTTAGCTGCCCTAGATGTAAATACATCAAAAAAACAAGCTAACTCATATTCTGTTGATACCAATAAGAAAGTTAGCTTGATTCCTACTTTTTTAATAACCCGTTAATGGAATAAACAGCACACATCAATTTTCAAATTTCAAAAATTTATAGGAGGCGTCATTGATTAATTACAGCATTGAAAAAAATCTAAATTTCACCCCATATTTAGCCGTGTTAGCCAACAAATCAACAAAAATCACTAAGCCAGCTGTTGTAAAATAACTTTGTCAGTTTTCAAAATTTTAAAAAGTTTAAGTTTGGTCAGTTTTTAAATTTTCCAAAATAATTCTGGCATCATAACAATTGCTTACACAATGGACTTAATCTGTAGTTTTTTAACAACCTCTTTTAATAGAATAAACATCATACATCAATTTTCAAATTTCAAAAATTCATAGGAACCGTCATGGAAATTACAACATAAGAAAAAATCTAAATTATGTCCCATGTTTAGCTGTGGTAGCCAATGAAATCTACAAACAGTTTACAGTCTACGATCACTACCTATATAAAAGCTATAGTCAAGTATTTAATATTTGAAGAAAACAAAATTAATGAGAGTTCAAAAAAAGTCAGAAATTATAAAATGTTAGCTGGAATTGAGTCACGTTGAAACTTCGAATGAGGAACCGTAGCAAACAAAAATAAGCAAAAAACTCAGTCTTCTCGCATCTATAGATTAAATTCAGATCCCTCCCACCGGTCTCAATTTTTGTGACGACGGGTCACCGCTACTAGAAAACGAAACTTTACGCGTCCATTATTTAAGGTGCTTATTCGTATGCACATCCATCCGACCAGTACAGTTTTCGATGCAAATAAGAAAATTGACTTTGCGCTGTTTATTTGGGTTAGTGGAATGCTAGCCTTCATTTACAAATCCAACTTGACGGCTAGCGGAAGTAATGCGTTGCATATCAGGTCATCATATTTAAGAATAATGCTGGACTCATTAAGAACATATCTAACATTACAACACATTGTATTTATTGTTTTAATAAAAAGAAATGCCCATATATTTAAAATTGTTATGTACAATTGTAGCCCACTTTTTTTTAAATGTATAAGAGAAGACTTAGACTTTTGTATGTCCACAACATAAATTTTTAGCAAATTTCTAGAATCACTTTTTTTAGGATTACTAGATTGGGTGATGTATCATATTGTCATAAAATAAAAAACGAGAAACGTGATGAGAAATCAACAAAGCAGACAAAAACCGTGTGAAAATAAGGATTCATCCAAGAGGGATCATCTAAAATATGGATTTATGAAGTAGAGAAAAATAAAACAAACACCTTGCGAGAATGGTTCAATAATGTGATGCAAACACGCAAGTGGGTAATTGTTTCATTTAAGAACCGAACCCGAGTCTACGTAGATTCCCACGATGGACTCTGGACGCACGGGCAAATAGCAATTACTCCAACCGCTGAATACGTAATTTAAGCAGAACGGGAAAATGTTACGTTTAAAACAAATCTAGTAACGGCACGAAGAAGCGCCTTTGATTTGACCACAAACCGTGAAAAATCAGAGCGCGGGCCGACCGCAGTCGTGCGCATTTAAACCACTAACCTGCACATCCGAAATTAATTGTGTGAAAAATGATCATAAATACTGACAGCCGCTACTTATGTTTAACGTATTCCTTGTTCCAGATTTTTGCCTACTGTGGTATTATTAAGTAACATTTTTTACAAGCGTAGAAAGAACTAAGTATGGACTTCGTTAAGTCTGATAACTTTAAATTGAGTAGCACTTTTCTACAAAATGATTTTTACTTTCCCCTACCTTCGGTATGGGGCAGTATTAATTTCATGAAAATTGCAAAATCTAGATTTTAACGGAAATATACGTTTTGGGCCTTAAGGAACCCAAAAAAGTGTGTTTTTTTTTAAATATTATTGTCTGTGGGTGCGTGGGCGTGTAATGCTTCTAAAGCCGAAGGTGCTGGACCGATTTTAATGAAACTTGTAGTTTGGGTTAGGTTTTTCCAAAAATTCAAAACAGGAAACGGAAGTTAGACAACTTTTTTGGGTAGCGTTTTTATCCAAAACTAAATTTTAGAAATTTGAGCACGGGATCTGAGATAAGAACCTAAAGCAAATCGAAAGCTTTTTTTACCGAACTCTTTAGAATAAAAATGGCGGCCGCCAAAACTTTTGAAACTCTCGGCTTTAACGGCCATTTACTCCAAAAGTAGTTGTTTGATCGAGATGAGCTACTACTTGTTTGAGAGCCCCTCAGGGGTAGTATAGGATGAAGTAATATTAATTTCGAAATACTAAATATGCAACGATTGCAATAGCGCTGCTTCAAAATTTTAAAATTTAAAAAAAAATATTTTTCTAAACCTTCCCACGTGATTTTTTTAATTTTCTGAGCCGATAGAGCTTGCAATGAACTACAAATTTGTTTTACTAATCATCCAAATTTTACTCTGACGCCTTACAGAAATTTTTGAAAAATTTGAAATTAATTAATTACTTATTCAAAAACGCAAACGCCGATTGTTATAACTCTTGAAATAAAGCTTTTACAGCAATTTTTCTCCGACATCCGGAGCGAAATTTGGAATTAGCTGTAGGGCGCGGCGCTTACTTTGCTTTCGGGCAGTTAAATCGCTGCTACTATGAGTACAGATACGATACGGAAACCAATTGCACAGGCTATCGCAAGTTCAAATTCTCGCTGCTTGTTTTTGTAGAAATCTAATACTCGGTGAACTGTACAACGTTATAATTATAAAAAATTACGCTTTTCCAAATACGAGAAGTATTAATATCTAGTATAGGAAAGTCCACTCGAAGAACTCGTTATTTTTGTAATAATTTTGTGTTTTCAAACTGTTGCAAATATAATAAAACATAATCGCTCCATATTACAATGCTTTTGAATTATTGTAGTTGGTGCGTGTTTTATTTATTTTTTATTTTATATGTAACTGTAAGGCACACAATAAATTATAAAGTATAAATATATTATTGTTATTTAAATATTTTGACAATGACACTGATCGAAATAACTTTTAACCGTCTTCTGGGACGAGCAAGATGCAGTTAGGAATTTATCTATTAAATATGTTACATAAGTAGATGTTTATAAACGTTCTAACCACAACTGTTCGTGATTTGATACTTCTTTCAAAAACTAACCCAGCATCAAATTACAAAACCAGAACAATTAGTTTGGTTTGCTGTTGATCTATAATTGAAATCCTAGATGTTACTATTTGCTATGTAGAATATCATTACTATAGCTTGATATGAATTGATGAAGATAAGCCGTTAAAAGTTGTATGCATTGTATTGTATCTATTTTAATTTTTATTGTGCTTTAATTCTTTTGCTAAACTATACCGGGCGAGTCATTTAAATGTCGCCTACTATTATTTCCTAAAGTATTTAGAATATCAAATTTTTTTAAAATTAAAAGTTGTTGATAATTAACTGCTGCATAAACTGAATATATTGCCATTCATACTGAGTGTTTAAATATCCCTGTACACCACATTACTTTGTTATTTTAATTACAACACCGTATATATTATTCCATTTTTGGATTTTACATTTTATTATTGATCTAAAAGTGTAAAAACACTACCATCTTAAAATTAGTGGTTTTCGATTTATTTACCTTATTTCAGAATGTTTGACATTTGTGGACTAATATTTATTAATTAACATTTTTGATACAAAAAACGTTCAACCGTCACTATTTTGCATAGACTATTAACACAGTACAAAGTATGTTCAAAACAGCAGATTATTATACAGGGTGTTCGTAATTTAATGTCCATTTTTCAAAACTTCAAATGTCAATAACTTTTGTTTTTCAATATATTTTAACACCATCGAATGTGGAATTAAATTTTCTTTCAATTTGATATAAAGTTTGGTATACCAAATATTCAAATTACTATGATTCTTTGTTTTTTTTTAAATTTTTTTTTATATTTTATATATATTCTTTTGGTGGAAGACCAAACCGAAACAATAACAAACCAAACCCAACAGAATACTTTTAAGTATGTTGTATGATGTTACAAATCAATTTAGTGGATCCCTATGAAATCGTATCTAGGTTTTTGCTTAGATTTTTGTGACTAAAATGCCACGTGACTCGTCTTACGGGTACGTAGCGTCCTGCGCAAATTTATGGTTGGTTCATGCTCAAGCATAGTCCGGATTTGTATGTAATTGATTATAAACATTTTTATGCGATTGGGACTGAAAATTTAACAGCAATTTAAAACAAATTGCCAAAAATAGTTACGCTTATTTATGCCGGTAGCCAAAATAAGTCGCTAGTCGCCATTTTTAACTTAAAAATGGTTAAAATGGCAATGAACCGCTCTACCTGGCGACTGTAATTCGCAGCCTCGTGGCCCCGATGCGGTCAGCCTATATGACTTTCACGTTTGCATGTTTCCTCCTCAGAGATTGTTTTCGTAATGAGAGCTAGCAGCAAATTATGTTCCAATAATACAAACATACCTAATTTTCTTATTTGCATCTGAAACTGTACTGGGATAATACATAGCAGTACATACGCATATGAGCCTTATATAATGAACTTGTAAGAATCTGGCTATGAGTAGTGGAGTCTAGTCGTCGCGAAATGGTGAGACAGGTGGAAGACATCCGGATTTGGTATATAGATTCTACTTGAGGTAAAATGTTTTGTTGCAAACGCATTTGAAAAGCATGAAAATGGTGAAAATTAAACCTTTTAAAAATTATCCAAATATTATTTTGAAAAGATGATTTTATTTCAATTCTGAAAGACCTTATGACATGCCCTCTTGACATCCTTTGCAAAATATTTAAATTTCGGAATTGATGACCGTATTGAATAAAAAAACGGCGGCGATTAAGTTAAATATCATAGATAGTAAAAAATGGACGTAGTAATATTTTTTTCTTTTCTCATTTGCTGTTTGCCCACTAATTTTGTTGTCTCTGGTGTATTTATTTAGTCCTAAACTATCGTCTTCGGCGAAAATAAAAGATGGATTTTTTACCTTTACTTTATAGGGATTTTCAGCTTCTAGTTACACTTGCTATTAAGGCGTATAAGCGTTCCGAGTTTAAGCGAGTACAAACCGAAAATTAATGTGATATGCTAGTTAACCTAATTTTTTCTCCAGTAATGTAAAGTATTATTTACGTTTTTAATTTAAAAAGACAACCAACAAACTATACCATGAATGTAGATTATAAAAAAATCTTTCTTTAGACTAAATTTATCAGCGTATTTTTTTCCTCAAAATTATTGTTTGTGATCTTCTAATCGTGCTCAATAAAACAATACGACATGGAGATCAGCACACGGAAAAAATTAATTGTAGATTCAACGCGATTAAAAGTATGTACATAGTTTATTTAAAGATGATTTAGGTACCGCTAGGGTACTGTGTTATTTCCGGAATTTGCAACCTATTTTCCCTCTGTGTATTTATTACGGAGTTATATTCTGTGATTAATAGCAAACTCACCTTTGAAAAGCCGATATTGGGCGTAGGTGCTTGGTGTAATCCGGCGTCGTGGCATTTGAATGCTGCAACATATATTATTACATTATACAATACACTTATTGCGAGGTTATATGTGTATGCCGTACACTTATTCGCTATTATACAACAACTAATAACACTTATTTATTACTTAAACGCATTTAAATAAAAGTATCTACGTAAAGCTCGAAATGTCACGGGTTGCTTTAACAAGCAATATGGATAATTATTTTTGTAATTAATCGATGCTGTATGTACATCTGATTTTAATTGTGCTCGCTAAAGAAACTTATTTATTAGAACTATCGAGCAACTTGTTGCAACATTTATATGAATTAGCCAAGGCAATTAATAAACGCACTCAACGAGTTCTATCGCCATGTAAGAGCATTACTGTTTATCTCCATTCATTTATTACTGCAATTAGGGATTCGAAAAAAGTGTAATTCCGCACAAAAATTTAGTTTTACCCTCAAAAAAGTTTTCGAAATAATTTCTTTTTTACCTGAAGCTTTTGTCGTTAAGATGAAATTTTTCTGTTTTGTGGGTGAAGTTCGAAAGTAAAAAAAAAGAAAGCTTTTAAGTTGTTTTAAATACTACACAACTAAACCTCTGATATTTTTTCTGGTCACATTTCAGAATTTTTTAATAGTTACAAATTTTTCTAACATTCAAGGTGTTCGAAATACGGGTGGCACGTGCAAGTCTTAAAAATTAATAAGGAAGTAATAAGGCAGTCGTTATCACATAATTAAAAGTAGTGACGGCAATTGGACGTATTCTTCAGCATTCCATAAACATTTCAGCGCGTTTAACAGTGACGGAGGCATCAGATAAGAAGCGTTTGCACGCACGTATACATGTCTGGCGAAGAGTTAATTGACAGGCCAATCAATGGAGGATTTTGTCACTCTAGTCGAAAAGACATTGATTGACTTAATATTCAAGCGTTCAATTTCAATAAACAATGGGTAATTTCACTCCTTTACTCGGTGCTCGCCAAAAAGACGTGATTTAACGTCTTCAAGCAGCACTAAAGCACGTATTTTTAAACGGTTAATGGGATACCGTTCCCATGAATGCTAGTCTGCATTTATTTAGGAAATGAATATAGGAATGTGTGCAAAATTAGTATATGGAAAATATAATTATACGGAAAATATATGCAATAAATTCATCGGAAAACATTAACTACAAAAAATGTGTATAAGTGAACAAACACTTTCAGATGTCTAAATTTTTAATTTGAAACAGAAATTGTAGATGTCGGAAAAAGATTTTTAGACGTCAAAAATAAACCTACAAATGACATCAAAAAATCGTTTATCGACGTAGGGAGATGCTGCCATCTAACGGCGTAGCTGGCGTTGTAGAGAAATTTTAGTTGATCGTTACAACAAATTGTTTGCTTGTATTTGATCTATTTGCTATAAGAGTGCGTTTTATACTATAGAATGTTTATATGTTTCATTGACCATATTATGTTGTAATTTAAATATCTATTTGTCTTAGTTAGATGAAAAGTTAAACGGCGTGTTATTCTAAAACATTGACACAAAAATACTTTTGAAAATATAATTTGTAATAATATTTGTTGTGTGGGAAAGTTCAGGTAAAGTGCTTCGTCCATTATTCTCCATTTCGTTATTTGTGGCTCTTTGTGTATGTATATATGCATGTCTGGAGAAAAACGAGGTAGGTCCGCCAAAATTGGATAGCTCTGTGTGCCCCGTTTTTTTAATATTTAGAGCTAAAACTTGCCACGAAGTTGTCAAAATTTTAACACGAAAAGCCTTTGATTACGGCAATAAAAATGACAGGTTTAATTTTGGTGGAATGCCCGAACAGGTTGCGTAAAAAAAACGACAAATAGGAGGAAAAATCTGTTTTTGAGATTTGAACTGAAAAACATTATTCAGTAACATCAAAAATCAGAAAACTAGATGAATTCACCAATAAAGTAACCGTTTCGAGAGGGTTACTTTGAATAAAAAACTTTATTACTTCAACAATATTGTTGAAGTAATAAAGTTTTTTATTCATACTTAATATGAACTTCAAGGAAATAAAGGTAGAACTTATATTTAAAGTTACCTTATTACTTTTATTACTGAATTTCTGTTTAGTATTTTTAAGACTGTTTTTGATATTAAGAAAGTTTTAAATAGTTAGATACTGGTTTCAAAGTAATTGCTGTAATTATTTTAAACAATTTTTGTGAAGCTAACGTTTAGTTAAAATAGCTTTGTAACAGTAATATTAGAGTAAATGTTTCGTAATAAAAGGTATCGCGTTAAGGTTAACGAAATAACCATTGTAACTCATATAATTGTTGTCATCATTATTAAAATATGCATAAACATTAAATTATAAAATCCGTTAGGCAAATAGTTGGATAGCGACACTGCTTAGTTCTAGTATCATTGTTTTGTTCGAGCTCGTGTAATTAGAGGGTATTATTCTGGCTAATTAACCACCCACCGTTTGTCCGCGCTTCAAAGTAGAAGATGGTTGTGGAGCGGCCTCATCATTAATATCAGCTGACCCCTTTCCAGAGTCTACTTCGTGATAATTATCAATTAATAAATTTATGACATATATGATGTACAGGAGTAATTTGTATTCGGCTGGAGTCTAATGAATCATTTGAAAATATCTGTTAACGACTAGGAACACTAAGGATAAGAAAAGCTCGCCCATGATTTAAGATTGCGGGAACTTCGGACATATTCTCAAGTCCGATGAATCATTTCAAAATATTTGTTAATTATCAGAAAGCAAAGGATTAAAACAATCTCACGGTTTTAAACTGTAGCATTACAAAGAATTTAATTCGCTTATTATAAAACTCAAAGTTTATATCATTAATCTTAATTTGCTCAAACAAGGTTACAAACAATCTTTCAAATACATTTTATAAATGATTAAACGCAGAGCCGGATCTGCAAACAGGAAAACCTAATTGCCAAACAAAACGGGGCGCTTAAAATTCCATAAATTGTAAAAATTATTATTTTTTTAAACTATTTTTATTATCCATCAGTAAATTCGAAATGCGCGAAATATAAAAGTTAGTTTTATTTATACTACTTACTACTCTGTAAAGTATTACTACAAGTCAGTTCTACTATTGGCGGGTATACACTGTGGGTTTGTATTTCCGAGATGGACGTTCTTTATATCTCAAAATTGTATTGGAAAACCGCCAGATTAAATCAAAAATTATGTATTTTTGGACTTACGTTCTTTGTGTAGAAAATGGAAGTAATAAAATAATAAATATAATATTTGTATTACTTCAATTAAAATTCTAGCCACGGTTAATAATTTTGACATAATTTTCTATGATTTGCTGCAAGGGGAGAATGGAACGTCGTTTTGCTTTTTATCCTGAGCTGTGGAAAACAAAGTTATATATTTTGTTGTCGTTAGATAATTTCTGACAGCAAAATTGAATTTTAGACATTACAAAATAATTTTCAGACATCGTACATTGATTTTTTGGCGTATAAAAGTCACCCAATTTCAAATAAAATTATATTTATTAAATCCTGTAATCAAATTTTTGACGCCAACAATTCATTTATTGGTGTCCATCTGTTTTGACGAAAAAATATTTGTAGTATGGTTCTAGTCCACACTGCTACTATTAGTATCCCGTTAGGTGGCAGCATTTTACAACTTCAACAGATCATTTATTAACGTTAAAAAGTCATTTATTGCCGTCAAATTCATTTTTTGACGTCAAAAATTCATTTATTGATTTTATAAATGTTTGTAGTTTAAGAACAATTTTTTCATTCTTTTATTATAAATTTATATAAAATTGCTTAAACGGTTTTCAAAAGTTAAGAAATAATTTTGTTTAATACAAATCAACTGTTCTGGTCATAAGAGATAACGTTTATTTTGCTTACTGTAGAGGCATTTTTCAATTAAATTTTTAAAACCCAAATCTTGAATTTCCCTCAAAATTGTTTTTATAGAACTGTGCCTTGTTAAACATCAAGTTAGGTATTTTCGGGCATCGATAAACATTCTTTAGTATGCACGATATTTGACTCCCATTATATTAAGTATTCAAGTGGAATACGGGTACAAACACAAGCATTTGTAGAAAGTGTCAATTTTGTCTAATTATCACCAAGCTGCCAAACAATTAGCGCCGGAGAGATGTAAGCAATATTGATCAGCAGGCAAATACGGTCGTTTAAATAACAACCAGGTCATTGTGGCTGAAGAGCATTGATTATATTAATTAGTTTAAGCTTAACTTCGTTGAAGTTCATATTACTATAAATAAAATAACAATTAATAATATCTGTTGAAGTTATTAATTATTATTTTGTTTCTATCATTGATTTTACCCGATTTGCAAAATTATATTATTATTTTAAACAAATTGCCGGCGGGTTTCATTATGGTACTTTTACATCATTTACACCCAACGCTTGTACTTTCAGATAAATATTTTCTTTATGGTATTCTATTTTTAGGATTATCATCCTTTTGATTAGCATTAGTGCAATACAGCTAATGTTCAACGATGTGCAATTCAGTTAGTCTGTTTAACGGCACTAAACGCATCTTTAGAAATGCATACCTTGTTGAAAATAGTTGGATTTCCTAACGTAGACACAGACTAGCGCCATAAGTTGCAACTGTGACAATCTTTGACGTGTTGATGGTGGTAGAGGAAGTAACTCTCGTAAATTTGCAATTTCTGCGTTAATCAGGTCTCTTCGTAGCTTGCTGGCCCCTTTTGTAGACTTGTTTGCGTCAAACCTTAAACAAAAATAATTTGTAATTAAAAATTAACATTTTGGAAAATTATTTTGAATGCGAAATCCAAAGTTTAAAATTCAAAATTAAACGTTTTTTAACGTCTCTGTTTACTTTCCCATACCTTCGGTATAGAAAAGTAATAATTTTATGAAAATTTTTAAAATCCACATTTTGACGGAAATACATATTTTGGGTCTCCAGGAATCCAAAAAAGTGGTTAAAAAAAGACTGTCTGTGGGTGGGTGTGGGTGACGCCTCTAAATGCGAAAATACTAGACCGATTTTGATGTAATTTTAAATCAAGAGGTATATCGAAAATTGTGGTTCTAGTTAAGCTTTTCAAAAAAATCCGAAACCGGAAACGGAAGTTAGACATGTTTTTTTGGTAACGTTTATTTTTCTAAACTAATTTTTGCAAATTTGAACACGGGATCTGAGAGAATAACTTGAGGCAATTCGAAAACTTGTTCACCGAACTTTCTAGCTTCAAAATGGCGGCTGCTACTACTTTTTGAAAATTTAGACTTTAACGCACATTTGCTCAAAAAGCAGTTGTCTGATCAAAATTAGCTACAACTAGATTGAGAGCCGTTTGTGAGTAGTATAGGGTGAAATATTATTAATTTTGAAAATCAAAAAACGATCGCAATGGCGCTGTTGCAAAATTTTGTAAATTTCCAAAATAATATTTTCAAAAACTGCGTACACGATTTTTTTAACTTTTTGAACCGACAGAGATTGCAGTAAACTACAAATTTGTTTTTACTAATCTCCCGAATTTTTCTCTGACGCCTTCTAGGAATTTTAAGCTTTTATAAGTTTAATAGACTATTTGAAGTACTTTATTAGAATCAGCAGGAATTTTCAAATGCTTAAAAAATTTAGGAAAAAAACGATACTTTCTATGAACAACGCTTTTTCCGGCAGTTGCGTGATTTTAGCTACGCCTATCAATTAACTCTAATTAAAAAATATATTTTTGTTCTTTACATATTTTTGATAGCTTTTCAAATAAACCATTCATATCGATTTTTAGTTCGAAATCTGAAGCGTCTTTAATTAGCTGTAGGGGGCGGGCGTCTGCGTTCTTACTATTCATATATATTGAAATGAGACAAGAGCTTAAGG
Organism: Ctenicera cuprea; assembly: GCA_958336395.1. NCBI lineage: Eukaryota > Metazoa > Arthropoda > Insecta > Coleoptera > Elateridae > Ctenicera > Ctenicera cuprea. The sequence goes on from OY284496.1 coordinate 4,007,635, forward strand.
CAAATCGGAAACGTTTGTACCAAACTTTTTAGCTTTAAAATGGCGGCCGCTACAACTTTTTGAAAATCTCGATTTTAACGCCCATTTACTCAAAAAGTAGTTGTCTCATCGGGATCAGTTACAACTTGTTTGAGAGCCCTTTGTGGGTGGTATACGATGAAACAAAATTAATTTCGAAAATCTGAAAACGATCGCAATGGCGCTTCTTTAAAATTTGAAAAATTTATAATTATAAAAAATTACACGTTTTGCAAATACGGCAAGTATTAATATCTAGTATAGGAAAGTCCTCTCGAAGTTAACACTTCAGCTTTTTTAAAACTGTTACTTAAACAGTAAATAGTTCTCAAAAGAAAATAAATAACCTAAAGATTGCGTTTGTAATTATGACAGTCTCTATTTTTTAACATTAAGGAGGTCGCATTTTAATAAAAAACTAATAAGTACGTAGTTTTTGTACAATCGCTACAACTCGGCTAATTATATGATTCATCTTATTAGTATGTCCATGAAAGTAACGTTATAGTAACATAAAATATTATGTATAGTGCGTGTACTGTTTATACAGATGCAAAAGATTTGCTTAGAAAAATGCAAAGTAAAATTCTTTTTACTCCTGTTAAGACCTTGATGGTGAATGTTGCATTTCTGAGCCTGAGCATTCGCAGCGCTAAAGATGAAAAGACGAAAGGAAAGGCTCGACTATTTCAGCTGCTACTAATTCAGAACGAAGATTTTGAAACTAGCTTGAGTATAAACAATGAATTAATCCGTTCATCCATCATTGTCATATCAACCGCTAAATAATGGTTGTGCAAAACTTAAGTCATTTATTTATTGCTAATATCGCATTGTTTATTGCAAATATAAAATATGGGACTATCCTGTACGCAATACATTAAGTAAATGAACAAATAAATAGATAATAAATGCACAAATGCATGGCTGCAATGTATAATTCAATTTATCCCGCCAGGACACCGCTATGTTACCATAGTAATTCATGGTTGTACGTATGTTGCCCATTAATTTCTGCTCTTTTAGCGCTGTTTTAGGTGCAACTGCTTTATTACCGAGCATTTACTAAAAAAATTGCTAACTCGCGGTGAGAATTTATTGTCTTCTAGAGTTTTAATATCACTTTTGATCGTGTAAATTACAAAATTTTTTAATTATATATTATGTCCCGCGCCATTTAAATGTAAATGTGTTATTTCAAATTTCCGGACTTGGTAAAATACAAAAAATGTCATAATTGAGGTTGGTCCGCTAATGTAATTTTTGTGGAATTAATTTACAAATCTGATATTGCTTTTTGTTAGGTGAATTCAATATTTCCTAATCACATGCTTGTATGGAATTCAAATCTCAAATTACTTTTGCAAGCGAAAATTAGTCTAACATTTTAGTAAAACCGGTTAATTGTCTAAGGCAATTCTGGAAAAAGCTGAAGTGTTAACTTCGAGTGGACTTTTTTACACTAAATATTAATACTTGCTGTATTTGCAAAAGTGTATTTTTTTATAATTATAACGTTCTACAGTTGACCGACCATTAGATTTCTGTTTTCTAATTTCATCCTATGTTAGATTTCTAGGAAAACAATTTATATAGGCAACCCTGAAATGTAGCATAACGTATAAGAATAGTAAGAACAGAACCGCCCGCCCTACAGCTGATTATATGCGCTTCGGACTTAAAGTCGATGGAAATGGTTTATTTAGAGAGAATGAAAACATATATTTGTTAACTAGAGCTAATTGAAAGCCGTAGTTAAAATCACGTAATTGCCGGAAAACGCGTTGTTGATATTAAAAAGATTCGTTTTTTTTTTCTTAATTTTTAAAATACTTGAAAACTCTTGCTAATTCTAATAAAGTACTCTAAATAGTCTATTGATCTGATAAAAGTTTATAACGATCGCCGTTTGCGTTTTTGAATAAATAATTAATCAATTTCAAATTTTTCAAAAATTCCTGGAGTACATTTGGGAGATTAATAAAAAACAAATTTGTAGTTCATTGCAAGCTCTATCGGCTTAAGAAGTTTTAAAGAATCGTGTTGGTATTTTTTGAAACCTATTTTTTTCAAAATTTATAAAGTTTTGAAGCATTTTGATTTTCGAAGTAAATTTTACTTCGTCATATACTACCTACAAAGGGATTTTAAACAAGTTGTAGCTGATCCCCTTTACGTAGTCGGCGCGCGCGCCGTGCATAAGCAACGCCTTGGATCTGGAGCGGGCGGCTTGTACCGGCTATAGATGACTAGATGTAAATTTCAATCACTTCTTGACGCGAGAATATTTACAACGTAAAAAGTAGATCTGTTTCGTTCATTTATTGAATATAATGATCGTTAACACACAGTTTGCTATAATTTTATTGTTCAATATTAAGTAAATATATTTAATCAAATTTAATTTTTTTAGGATTTAAATTTTAACTCTATATCATTGAATCTAATTGTGCAATCTGGGTGTTGAAGGTGTAAGGGTATGTCTCGGAATTTCCTATACTTGTTGCTGTAATTGTTTTCTTTAGGCTATAAACTGTTAATCGGTAAAGCATCAAGGTTTTATTAAAATTCCTTTAGTTGCTTGCTTACACCACCTTAGGTTAGGTATCCAATTTAAGTTCGAAACCGAATACGGTTAAGATTATAAACCCTCCAAACAAAGAACGAAAAACAAACAATTTTATTTTACTCATTTCTCTGGTTAAACATATGTAATTAAGCTCACACAACTCTTCAAGGTGGATTTAAAACGGAGCATGAAGCTTTTATATAAAGCACAGCACTGAAAGCATTTCCGCATTCTGCAGGTTCTTCGTTATTAATTATCCATCACAAAATCTGGGAATGCATGCTTAGCACCAACACCAAATAACTTAAAACAAAATTCTGTGCCTGTCCTATCTGTCTGTTCCACTGTCGGTGTGCATCTCTTTAAATGCGGAGATTCTTCATTAATTTAACGTACGCGTATTACATAGTTTTAAAAATAGAAGATGAACGTCTATACATAACATTAAAAATAAAATCGGTTATAAAAATGTTTCTTTGTAAAACCTTTTGCTTCTGAAATATTATTCTGTGTAGAATTTGTTAAGAAATAATGTAAACTAGAGAGTCGGACGATAACGGGGCCGTTTAGGACTCCACGAGTCCTGTTCACGGAATCGCACACAGCAGTGCATTTCTTTTGCATTGTTAGCTCTATCGCATAAATAAAATTGCAGAAAAAAGTAAAATGTTGTAGTTGCTATTCAGGTATTTATTTAAAGGAGTGAAAACAGATTGTTATACAGAGCTTTTCGTGACTTGGGAGCCCGTTAAGTTAGGTGTTCGTAAATGTAACGGTAGACTATGTTGTGTTGTACTCGCTGCACATGTGGCCAATCTTTGCGAGGCCCCAATAAATCTGCCTGTTAATTACTTGGGCCGTATATCGTATGTTTACATGTAGGTTCTTACTACATTCTATCATGACACCACTTACTTTCAGTTTTTCAGCACCGCTCGCTTCGAGTATCGGACGCTTTTTTCTTCTTTATCATATAGTTTTCAATTAAATTACGCGTGCTAGATCGTATTTTTATAAAAAGGAAGTCACGATCGTAAGATTATCTCATGTCTTAGTCCGTTTTTTGATCACAAAAAACAGAAAATAAAGACTTCATGTTTAATACGTTTTTCTAAAAACTTGTTGTTTATTCAAACATTCGAATAGTGTGTCATATTCACTTTAATTAATGTATACGTTTTGTGAAATACCAAAATAACTTCTACGATCGCCATTGTATTAAATCGTAGATGTTTCAAAAAAGAAGCTGTAACTCTGTAAAGACACGTTTTCGGACACATGTTTATATAAATTTTTTTTATCGCGTTGAATCCACCCTGAAATGTTATCCCACAAAGTATGAAATATCTATCGAAATTTTCATGGCAACTTGTTTTTTTATAAAAGTTGAAATATCGCGTAAACGCACCGCCTCTTACGGAAAAAACACAAGAATAATTTTTTCTAGAAAATAAAATTCTGCATATGATTCTGTCATAAAAAGTTTAAAAGATTTTACATAAAAAAGTTACTGTAGAAAAACTGAAGGCATCTGCCCGTAACTCGCGCCCTCTAGCAAAGTTGACAAAATTATTGCTTTGCATACATGTAAATTTACTTGGTTTCTGTGCATACCAACTTTCATCTGAATTGGTCAAGGGAGTCTTTCACTATTCACAAAATAACTATTTTCGGGCCATCTCGGTGCGGAACTCACCCCCAAAGTTATCAACAATAAAATTGCAACACCCTGTGTACGCAATAACTGGCACCACAATATTTTTTAATTGCGTAAGATCATAAAACTGGGGATGTGCTCCCAGCCCGTTAATTTCTCTGTAACGCCTTCTATGAATTTTTGAAAATTTTGGCTGTAACGCTTATTTACTCAAAAACAAGTTTTCTTATCGAAATGTAGTTTGGTGTTACGAATTACGTGAATTTTTAGAACTAAAGCAGCTGTAAATTGAAAAATATTTCAATATTTTAACAGTTAGAAAAAATATTGCTCAAAAACCTAGCCACGCGATTCTTTTTGAGTTTTGTAAGCTTCTAGATCTAGGTATGGGCTGTCATTTCGTTCGTGTCCTAGTCCGCTAATTTCTCTGCGAAGCCTTCTATGAATTTTTGAAAACCGAAAATTCATGCACCTCTCTTTATTAAACGGGGGACAAACAAAAGTTGTTCAAGGTAAATTACTTATTAGTGATAGTACAATAAGTTTTACAACTTAATCGTTGGGATAAGGGGAGTTAATTTCGCCTCACTACCAAAATTTTGACAAACAAATTTGCCCGTTCGTTTATATTTTTTTTTAGTTTCAAAGAATTGTTTTCCAAGAAAGTTTTAACTTATAAATAAACTTGAAAAAATTTTTGTTTCGAAGTTGGCCCGCTAACGCTACACCCCAGGGCCATCGAGAGTGCGCGAGGTAGATCCCAAAACACGTTGTGCGTAAGAGACGAACAGTATAAACACGTGACCTCATTTAATAATATAGTCTTAATAATTTATTTATAATATATTTGTAAATACAAATACGAATATATTGATTAGACATTTGTGCAACAGAACATTTTTACAAAGTATTATTAGGTCGTCATAGTCGCTTATTTCTTTGTTATGTTGCATTTAAGATTAAAATAATCACATGTGCAAGAGGTACCTCCTCATCAATCAAGACGAAACGTCTACACAGCTTAAGGGTCATTATTGTTAACATCTACTGATTTGCCATCTTATTATAGTCACCGTTGGCGCGTAAAGAAATGATACAAAAATACATTTGAAAATATAATAATTAATAATTTTTTATTAAAGTATGGGAATATCCAGGCAACGTGCTTCGCTCATTTTTCAATATCTAGTTTGTACTTAATTTTTTTATACATCAGTAATAGGTTAATTATGATCATAAAACCATCTTATTTTAGTCACTGTTAGCGCGTAAAAGGCAGATACAAAAACACTTTTGATAATATAATAACAAATAATTTTTTATTAGAGTATTGGAATATCCAGGCAACGTGCTTCGCCCATTTTTCAATATCTAGTTTGTACTTATGTTTTGTATGCGGTAATAGGTTAATTATGATCATAATACAAATGTGTAGGTTTTATTTTGTTCTGCAACATCATTGAGCTGCTTAATGCACGAATGGGCCGAAGCACTTCGGGCTTATTTATAATTATACTCGCGAACTAAAAAAGGCAAACAACCTTTCGAAGTTACATGCTTAAAAATGTAAATGTCGATTTAAGTAAGTCCATTATTGTCCATATTGCAGCCACCTGCATCGACCAAACACGAACATATTGCCATTGTTTTATAACACGTCTTTAAATCCTCCTTGCATACTAATTATTGAATTAAATCATTATAATAAGAATTAGACTAATATTAAATATTTTTCGTGATTAGGGATTTTTCTGATTAGAATATCGGTTTGAAATCACCTTTATCATTTTTTTTGTAGTTAACCTTGTCATTATTAATTAGTAATAGACAGAATATAATACGAATACGGTAATCATCAACGCCTTGTATACTTAAAAAAAGAGAAAGTCATAATCATAAGTTTGGTAACATTATTGACAGCACTTCGCAAAAACAATTACCGAAAAGACTAGCCTGAATGCGTAGCAAGGTCGATCAGAAAATAGGTAAAGATTTTTATAATTAACCAAAACAAATCTGTAATTAGTCGGGCAGAAACGAAATTAAACTCAACACTGAAAAGGAACTGAAGTGGAACAGATTATCTGATAAATTACATTTTTACTCTTTTGGCAGCATTAAGGATATTTAATTTATTTATTGCTATGATATTTGGAGGTGTATGTTTTTACTGGGGTATTGTAGTTCCTGGAAGGCAATTTTTGGGATGCTTGCTACAATTCAATTTGAGATTGGAGGTTTGTGAAGGCTGTAAGGTTTTGATATTCTAACTTTTAAACTCAGGGTTGCGTATTATTGCTGTAATTTCTTGTTATAAATTCTAATAATTTATATTTTTCATATTTGTGAGGTTTGTTTTTACTGAAAGAAAAGAAAAACACAATCAAATTGATACGATTTTTATTTATGTTAGTTTTAATTATCATTTAGTTCAGAATTGTTCAAAAGGTTTAATTTATAAGAAGTTTTAGACTTACTTGTTTTGTACATCGATTAATGTCATTATGGATGTCAGTGTCAATGTCAGAAACGTATAAAAGAATACTCATTGTCATGAGATTTATTTGTTTGTTCAAAAAAATGGGAATCCAGAAGGGAAACAAAAGAATGGAAAATATGTTTAGTTAGTTACGACTCGTCTTTGTAAACAAAGACTGAATTTTATATCCTTTGGATGAATAAAGAGAAAAAACGAATTTAAAAGTAATGTAAAAAGTAAAAATTTCATTAAAAAAATTGAGTTATTGAATAAAACCTTTTTTATAACGTTGATATTGTTTTGTGTTTATTCTATTTCAAATTTATTTATTAATGACTTATCTTACAAGCTAAATAACGACCCTGAGAAAGTTAATAGAGTCTCATAAAAAAATATAATTTGGAATTGCGTGAATTGCAGGCATTTAGGTAATTGTTTTCTAGTAAGTACATGCACACGCATATCATTGCATTATTTATTTATATACAGGAAATCAGACGTTTTTTTCTTTAATCGATTATACTATTAAGAGTTTAATTAAATAAAATTAAAACAATACGTTAATTGATACGTTACATCACATCTGATACAATAACTTATTTAAGTTTAGACCCGGCAATTTGTAGCGTAATTACACAATATACTGCAAGTAATACGCAAAAAGTCATTAATCTTGCTGCCATTAGTATCATCTCTTCCATGATTTAATACAGGCTGACAGTTTACTCTTATAATAATTAGAATTCGTTAAAAGCCACGCAATGCTTACTGGATCCAAATAAAAATTTATATATCACATGTCTTTAAAAATTGGTGAAGCACTTCACCTGGACTTTCCCATACTTTAGAAATTGTTACTTACCATATCTACAAAAGTATTATTGTTTAGCGTTTTACTGGCACTTCAAAGTGAGCGCACTAGTAAACAGAGATATGTTGGGACATTAGTTCCCTGGGTCAGTACACCTGACTTACAACAGCTTGTTTTTCTATGCAAAGTTTCTAATAAAAAAATATTTTGAGACTCAAGATTATTAGAAAATTATTACTAATTAATGAATATGCGAATGACGTCATTATCTTTTCAACTACGGTCAGCCATGCAATTTGCTTACCTAAATTGTTAATTATGTAGAAGTAGTATATTATTAGTATGGCCTTTAATTTCCTTGATAGTTTTTTAAACAATTAATATCTTTTTTTTTGTATTTTGAGCATAAAAATGAAGTTAACTTGTAATACGACATAAAGTGCTCTTTGCAAACAGAAACGCTTTTATTGAGAAACATTTGTAAAATTCTTTAATACCGCACTAAAGCGGCAACCTTCATTATATTAGGGGTTGTAAACCTCCACGTCTGTTGCACTGTACAAAAATCCTACTAAACACGGAATAGCTTGTGGCCCAGCATACAACAATCAATGTAGTAACCTGCTTAAGTTACAAAACCAGAATTTTTTGGCGATAAAATCGATTTTTGAGTTTTTAAGAGAAATTCCACAATATTAATTAAAATCAAAAACGGAAGGACAATACTGTCGTCTCCCGTTTAAATAGAGACGCATGAATGTTTGATTTTCAAAAATTCATAGAAGGCGTTACAGAGAAATTAGAAAACTGGAACGAAACAAATTATAGCTCATCTCTAGCTCGATTCGCCTATAGCATTTAAAACAAATCGTGTGGCTAGTTTTTGAGCAATATTTTTTTTAAATGTCAAAATGTTGGTATTTTTTTCTCTTAGGAGTTTTAAAAATTTGCGTAACTAGTAACATTGTTTATCTTTAGGTTATTTACAATAATAAATTTTATTTTGATCTGGTACCTCGTTTGTGAGTAAGTAGGCGCTAAAACTAAAATATTCAAAAATTCATATAAGGCGTCACAGTACAATTAACAGGCTGAGACACAAACCACATTGTAGCTTATTTTAAGCTTTATAAGCCTACAGAACTAAAAAAAATCGATTTATTACTTTCACAATTTTGATAATTTTTGCGCTTTTAACTTTTCAAAATTTTGTGAACGCAGTAACATTGTGCCTTTATAGGGCTGTTACGATAAATTGTTTGAACCTGATCTGTTTCACCTGGTTTTGAGTAATTAAGTACTAATTTAAAAATTTAAAAAAAATTGTAGCGGCTGTCATTTTGAAGCTAAAAAGTTCAGATAGCATTTGCGGTTTGACCGGAAAAGATTTTGATTTTTAAATTGAACGCTCTGTATATTTTTACATTTTTTGTATAGGAAATAATTTGCGTTTTACAAAATCATTATACATATGTATGCTTAAAATCACCGATAACCAAGGTATATCGCTTTTCATTGTTGATTCACGGCAATTATTTTGATAAAATAAAATATTGAAAGGCGGAATATCTTGATTATGAATGGTTTTAAGCACACATTTGTATAATTGTTTTGCGAAGCTAAAGTAATTTGCGATCCAAAAATGTTGAAATATACAAAGTTAAGTATTTAAAAATCAAAAGTTGGTACCGTTTCCGGTCAAACCGGAAATGACATAAATATTCAATTTGATATTCAAAATGGTTGTAGCAAATATTAAAACTTTTCTCGTTTAACCAATTTTCTATCTTTAAAAATAAAAAAGTTTTCAGTTTCATGGCAATAGTAAAATTGTTTAAATAAGACAATATCAAAAAGTGAAATATCTTTATTATGAGCGATTTTAAGCGTGCATATGTATAATGATTTTGTAAAACTCTAATTATTTCTTACTCAAAAATATAGATATATACAGAGTGTTCTATTTAAAAATCGAAAGTTGGTACCGTTTCCAGTCCAATCCGAAATTCTATAATAGATTCAATTTGATACTTAAGATAGTCGTAAAAAATAATAAAACTTTTCCTATTTAAACAATTATTTATCTTCAACAATAAAACACTTTTCATGGCATAGTAATATTATTTAAATAAGGCAAAATCAAAAAGTGAATCTTTTTTATTATGAGTGATTTAAAAAATACATACATGTCTATAAAGATTATGTAAAACTAAAATTATTCCGTATCCAAAAAAGTAAAAATATACAAAGTGTTCCATTTAAAAAATCAAAAATTGATATCGTTTCCGATTAAACCGGAAATACCACAAAAGATTGAATTTGATATTCAAAATAGTCGTAAGAAATGCTGAATATTCTCTTATATAACCAACTTTCTATTTTAAAAAACAAGCAAATTAGTATTGGTGGACAATTTAAAGTTGGCACCCTGTATATCAAGCCAACAAAAAAAAATATTTTGTTTCTTTAGCAGGTAGCCCCTGAACGAATTAAAGTTTACATACTTTGTATTTCTCATGTATTTCACAGAGAAACTAAAATCTCATAAAATCACTTAGGAATTTCCCATATCTGCATGATCCGAACAGTTATGGATGCCTAATGAACAGAATTTAATCAGCGGTTGAAATTATACAACGATTCGTGTTGTGTACCATTACACCGCGAAGTTAAATAAAATTAAAGGTTACGTAAGTAAAGAGCTATATGTTGACTCTACCTCATGTTTGTTCAATCACATCTTCATCAGATTAAAACCTCCATTACATCCACTTCACGGCATCTTTTTCAATTCCTTATCTATTTAATGCTAAAACCGCCTCTAATACATTGACTTGAAAATTCGAGCAACATTTTAAACGTAAAACAAACATCTTTTTAAAATTATGAAATGTAAACCACTTAGGGCGCTGTTTATTTATGATAGCCAACTTTCCGAGAGCTTTCACGAGAAACCAACATTTTTTCTAAACGTTGCACAATTAGGACGGGGAGTGCCTTTGTATTTTTCCAAAACGTGGAGAAACATCTCCTTTGCAGTGTCTGCAAACTTGTTAGTTTCACACGTGGGTTAACGCATTTTAATTTACACTTGAATCGCCTTCGGCGCCGGAAGAATCACATACTAACAGAATTATATGTCAAAATAGAAAATATTTCGCATTAGAACTTATTACAATTAATTCCTGGCGTCCGCTTGCTACGATGTATTTCTTTGAATAGCTGACATTTTCTGGAAACTGCAAACTTAACAGATCTCACTCTCTCATGCATTTTTACTTTCGTATACCTTAGGTATAGGAAAGTATTGATTTCATGAACATTTTCGAAATTTAGATTTTAACTGAAATACACGTTTTAAGGTCGAACGCACTCAATAAAGTGTTTTTTAATAAATGTCTGTCTGTAGACGGGTGTGTAACGACTCTAAAGGCGAAAGTACTGGGCCAATTTTGATGAAATTTTACACGAAGAGGTATATCAAAAATTGCAGTTCTAGTTAAGCTCTTCAAAAAAATCCGAAACCGGAAAAGGAAGTTAGACATGTTTTTTGGTAGCGTTTTCTCCAAAGCTAAATTTTAAAAATTTGCACTGGATCTAAAAAAGAAAACCTAAAACAAAGTGAAAACGTTTTTACCAAACTTTATAGGTTCAAAATGGCGGCCGCTACAACTTTTTGAAAACTTCATCTTTAACGTCCATTTACTCAAAAAGTAGTTGTCTGATCGGGATCAGCTACCACTTGTTTGAAAGCTCTTTGCGGGTAGTATACAATAAAGTAAATTTAATATCGAAAATCCTAAAGCTATCGCAATGGAGTTGCTTCAAAATTTTGAAAATTTTCAAAAAAATATTTCTCAGGAACTGCCTACACAATTTGTTTTTTAACTTTCTGAGCCGCTAGAGCTTGCAATAAACTACAAATATAGTTTTTACTAATTTCTCAAATGCCATTTTACGCTTCCTGAATTTTTGAATAATTGAAGTTTATTAATTATTTATTTAAGAACGCAAACGCCGATTGGTATAAACTTTAATCGGTTTATTTTATGGAAAAGTCCACTCGAAGTCCACACTTGGAAAACCAAGTAATTTCCGGAAAACGGGTTGTTGATATTAAAAAGTATCGTTTTTTTTTAATTTTTAAATTCTTGCTGATCTTAATAAAGTCCTTCAAATCGTCTATCAAACTAATAAAAGTTTATAATGATCGGGGTTTGCGTTTTTAAATAAATAATTAATCAATTTCTAATTTTTCAAAATTCCTGGAAGGCGTCAGAGTGAAATTTAAAAACATCGTGTAGCAAATTTAAAAAAATATATTTTTGAAAGTTTTCAAATCTTTGAATCAGCCCCATTGCAGTCGTTTTTAGACTTCCAAAATTAATTTTACTTCATCGTATATTACCCACAGAGGCATCTCAAACAAGAAGCAGCTGATCCCGATCAGACAACTACTTTTTGAGTAAATCGGCGTTAAATTCGAGATTTTCACGAAGGTGTAGCAGCCGCCATTTTGAAGCTAGAAAGTTCGGTAAAATAGTTCTCGATTTGCCTTCAGTTTTTCACTCAGATCAAGTTTCCAAAATTTAGTTTTGGGCAAAAAACGCTACCAAAAAAAGATGTCCAAGTTTCGTTTCCGGTTTCAGATATTTTGAAAAGCTTAACTAGAACTACAACTTTTCATATACCTTTTGATTTAAAATTTCATCAAAATCGGTCAGTACTTTCGCCTGTAGAGGCGTCACACCCACCCACCCACAGACAAATATTTTTTACAAACTATAATTTTGAAATTTTTTAGCCCCAAAACGTATATTTCCGTTGAAATCTAGATTTCGAAAGTTTTCATGAAATCGATACTGCCCTATACCGAAGGTATGGGGATGTAAAAATACACTTTTGCAAATACGGCAAGTATTAATATCTAGTATGGGAAAGTCCACCCGAAGTTAACACTTGAGTTTTTTAAGATTGTATTGCTAGCTGTACATTTTTTTGAATTATTAAAAATTTATAAATCTTTTATTTGTTAAACTGAGTAATGTTGTAAACTTTCTAAGCTTAAACGTCTCGTTCAGAAGTAATATAGAGAGATAGCAGCGATAATCAAACCGCAGCTTACAGGAATTCGGATTATTTCCAGAGATTCCAATGCTTGTATACACGACGAACCCGAAAGTTATATGCAGCCATTTTAAATCAAATTATACCAGGGAGGAAGTATGAAAATACGTTGTTTCGCAAAGAGATTCATTAACTTTTCCACACTTTGTACGTAGTCTCTGATTTAAATAATATGACAGTTGTTTGCAAAAATTAACTAAAACGTATGTTTTGAAATTTCATACTTTTACTGGAAGGCAAATATATGCTTGTCGTATTATTAAACTAAAGAATAATTGTAAATCGATACATTCAAAAAAATCAACGAAGCCTTTGGCCAAAACGTGGATCTCGCGTCACCCCCGTGTAATAAATAATGTGCCTATAATTTCTAAATTACAAAAATTCGTAGAGAACATCACAGAGAAATTGGCGTAATGGAAACACTTTAAATTTTAGGTCGTCCATTAATTCTATTTGGTCATAAATGTAAAAAGATGTGTAACTAGTTATTAAAACAATGAAAAATACTTTTCCTCTCGAGAAATAAAGACAAAAAGAAACGATTTGATTTAGAAATGATAGTTTGAGTTAAGAAATATCAGAGATAAGTCAATATAATTCGGAGGCCGAAAGGTGAGAAGAGGCGAAGAATTAATTAGGTTAAATAATATTGTCGCTAACAATTAAATTTATAATATTGTTCTGTCGTCACTTATAGGCGGTTTGGCTTAAACGGGGCCTTAAAAAATACAGCACCCTTCTACACAAATAACTAAACACCAGGCACGTATTTCTATAGCGAAGCTATCATCATCAGTGGTAAACTGACACAGTGTCAGTTTACCACTAATGATGATAGCTTTGCTGTCGAAATGAGTATCCGGTATTTAGTTGCTTGTGTAGAAAGGTGCTGTATTTTTCAAGTGTTGTTTTTTTACTTCAAATAATGAGCCAAATTTTGTAAAATAATCATAGGGTATTGCAGAAAATATATCACTTTGGTGAAAATGCAAAATTGTGGAATATCCATATCTCTATTAGATTCCAAATTTAAAAAAAAAGTAACTAATTTATTAAAAATATTTTTGTTTAAATATTTAAATCCTTATTTTTGACTATTTTTGTGGTTTCAAAAATACCTTTAAATAATGTCGTTGTACCCTGCTACAGCTCCTAAAATATCAAATTTTATAACTCTTCGGCAATTTAGTTTTAAGTAAACAGGCGTTAAAAATCAAAGCAAAATCTGTTTCAGCGAATTAATTATCTTAGAAAATTACGCAAAAAATCTTATTTACGTAAATAAACTGGGTAGGAAAATAATTACGAAGAATATTTGCAATGAATATCAACATAGTGCAAGTAGTATCATGCAAATAAACGCATAATTACCAGGTAATAATAATAATAATAGTTATAATGTGTAATTCAATTTACTAGAAATAGGAAAACAATGCAATTTTATACACAATTCTTAGAGTTTTTGTAAGTGGTGGGTAATGTCACGCCTCTTATGGTAAACGTAAATGCGATGTAGGTAACGTAAAGCAGGCTCTAAGACGCCACCACCGAAGAAAGCGAGGCAGGAGGCCGAGCCATGCTGGTGCCGAGATCCTGCAGCACATGCCCGTCTCTTTGTTCCTCCTCCACCAGAATGTATCCGCAAGAGCGCATAGCGCACTACTCACACTAGGTCACTACACGCGCTCAGGAACATTCAATGTGTTTAGAATACGGCTAACTTTACGTGCTCTGCTTTTCCACCTAGTAAACTGCACGAGAAATTTTCAACATTTTTGCCATTAAATTGGGGCTTCATATTGATTTGTACATTCGTATACTAGTTGTCTTCGTACAAAAATCAATGTAGATAATTTACTTAAAAGACGATTTTTAGCAAAACGGTTGGTTTTTCGGCGAAAGAAAGGGGCATTATTGATATAATTTTTTATTCTCTTTAAGAGTGCATAAAGACAGTTCAAAAATTACTTGGGACAAAAAAAGTATGGACATATTTAAGTAAGGAATTTGTGTAGCTTAAATTATTCAATGTGTATACCAAATCCGAAAAAAATGGTTATTGTTCCTAGAAATTGTAACAAAATTTAAAAATAAAACGTTGTAACTTTGATGGCCCGTATTGGGCGTGGGGAACTCATAATATTATTTTTTAACATTTTAGTTACACCCTGTATAATGCAATAGATTCTAGATTGCAACCGAACCGACGGTCAACTTTGTTAAATTTTATTAATTTTAGATTATTTGAACAGCTTATAGGGACAGGAATATTAAAAAGACTCCATTTTGAAAACAATTCATATTCTACTTATCATTTCCACATTTCAAAAATTTTTCGACAATTTCGTTTCAGAAAGCCTAAACCAATAAAATAAGTTTTAAAATAAAACAATCCAATCCAAAAAATTTGTTTTATAGAAGTTTTCAAAAGTGTCAGCCTCCTTACCTAAACTATTGAGAATATCAAATTTGTTTCTTAATGAAAGTGGCTGTCGTCGACAACTTTTTTAAATGTCAATATAAGTAAATAAAATATTTTAAAATTATATTATAAAAATTTCAAGAAAGGTGTAAAAACGGATTCAAGGATTTAAACAAAAACACAAAAACTGTTTGTTTATTTGTTTAGCTAGTTTTTTAGTTAAGGTTAGAAAATTTCTATCAGTTCAAGATCTTATTGTCAAAATGGATAATAGCCGTTGCATAAAGTACCTTTATTGTCATTAATACCAATGAAGTCAATTTTGAACATTTATTGAATTAACTTACTTTAGTTTCTTGTTTTGTTTTCATAGCAAACCTATTTAAATTAGCGATTTATAAAAAAATAAATCAAAACAACACTTAAACGATAGATATTTTAATATTTGGTATACAAAACCTTATATCATATTGAAAAGAATTTAATTCAGCATTTGATAGTGTTAAAACTGACTGGGAGTTTCATTTGAAAAAGAAAAGTTTTTGGTATCTTAAATATTAATTAATCAATATAAATCCACAAATATCAAAATTTTTGAAAATATCAAATAACTCCAAACTGCCAATTTACAATTATAGTACCTTAATACTTTTATATCCATACATATATAAAAGCTCAAAGGGTGTTTTCTCCGGTTCCTCCAGCGGCTACCGTTTCACCAATTTGGACCATTTTTTTTTCAATGAAAGGTCTCTATCCTTAGATGGACATGAAACATATTTATATTTTTATTCTACGTCGATTTTTCAATAATAATTATTTTAATTTATAATATATATGAAAGTCTGCTAAACGCACTTTACTTGAGGCGACATCTACACCAACTCTCTTATGGAACTAATGCATCACGTGACTTATCATTTAGCCGGTTCTGTCAACGCTCAGTCTGTCAGTGCATTGTGCGCTGGGGTAACACTAGTCTAGAATTAAATGTAGAATCTAAGAATGCAATAATATACAAAGTATTGACCATCATTTTATACTTATTTTATTAGAAACAACGAAGTACTGTACAAGCATAACTAAACACCCGGTATAATTGGTAATCATCTTAGGTTATGCACAGTAACCCAACAAACAACTTGTTTCATAACAATTTTTTTTCTAACTGCTCTAATGCAGGCGCTAGAAACAAATCCCGCAGTAATAACTCACCCTGTAACTTTCTGATTTGTAAAATAAAACTTCTAAAAGTCACGTGTTTTATATTTTATTAAACTCATCAAACGCAACATAGAATTTAGAGCACCACTGAAACATTAAATAATAGTATTAGCTGAAATCACATGCCTTTCTATAAAATAGATGTTAGTAGTAAAATTAATAAGCGGTGAAACAAATTCATAACTACATTTAAATTCTTATAGCGTCTAAGTAAAAATATAATATTATTAATTAAAAACACAAACCAAATAAAGATATGTTTAAACCAGCATTTAAAAGTTCCAAATTCCAATAGCAAATAGGGGGGCACGCTACACCTACCCACGATTGTCAACAGCTTCGACGCAATATTACTAAATGCTACAAAAGTGAAGAAACGTTTATAAAAGAAACCGAAATTTTTAGGAAGGATAGTAAGTTTTAATAAACAATCAGGATTTTAAAAAAAATTAAGAAAAATTGAAACAAGCTTATAAAAAAAAGAAAATTTAAATGAGAAAAAACTAAATAAATAAAATTTGTTCCTTGAAAATGATTTTGTTTTGTTAGGGAAATTTAATTTTAGTTAAAAAAATTAATTTTTCCCTAAGAAGCTTTAGTTTTTTTTTTTCATTAAGAAATTTTTACGTTGGCACAAAAGGCGCCTTATGCTTAATGTTTCATAAATTATTACTTAATAAATAATTTTATAACATTTTTAATGCACAACACTATACGTTGTAGTAAATTATAAACAAAATATTTAGGAACAAAATGTGCTTAAAATTATTTTGCATTGTTGCAGGCAGTTTTAATTATGACAAACATTTTATTTTGAATAAGACGCGAAAGTCTAGCAATGATTCTTGGCAAATTTTTAATATCCAACTTTATAACGTCCTTGTCAATTATTCTCATTTATCTTAAAAATTAGATACGGGTCTGCCTTGTTTGATTTATTCGTAACAAATATTTAAATTTCATTTATAAACCATGGAGGAATAGCAGCAGCTCAAATGCTTGTACTATACTGCATTATGAAGCATGACTGGTTAAACGGCGATTGAATTGTTGCCGTCCGCACATTCCATTATCACATTAGAATATTCATCATTACTGTGTTGTAGTGTTAACATCCCATATTTCATATGCGTGTGTACACAACTTCTTAATTTTGAAAAAAAAGGTTAAATTACCTTTTCAGATTTAACAAACAAATAAATTAATAATGAAGTCAGCGCGTCGCGTTTCGCGTTGTATATTTAAAATGATTTCCACAATGGGGCATAAACGTTGGGATTTAATTTATACCCGCGTAAAAACAATTAATAAACAATAAAGAAGATATATTACTTTCACAGATGCCAACTTAATACTGCATAATTTTTTTGCGCTGCATAGAAAACAATGCAAGGGACGGGGATTCGAAATGACTTTTCAACCTTCTCATTTATTTTCTAAACGTATCGACGATTTATAATAACGCAATTTTAAAAGGGTGGTTCCTTAACCTGTCCTTAAATTATGTTGTAGGAGGAGACTAAATATTTATTAGGCAAGTTGTTATTATATGGTTACCACTTTTATCTCATCATAGATCTTTTAAATTATAAAAAAGACCGGATAATTATATACGAGTACCTAGTATAGTTCGTTTTTTACTTTCGTACAAATATGCGCTCATATTTCTTCAGATCCTTATGAGGTACCTTAAAGGAACGAAACGCCACAAAAACCGCCATATTCATCAATAACGCACCAAAAATAACTAGAGAACTAACCTTTCAAAACAGTTTTCACACTGATATACAAGGCACGGATTGCAATGCATGTTTGATAGTTTTGATATGCCAATAAAGTGCTTCTGTTTTTGGAGTTTTGGAACATATTTTTAGAATAAACGCAAATTTAGATACATTTATTTATGTTCACGCAAAACAAGTTAAATTTTAAAATATAAAAGGGGAGAAAATGAGAAGTACATTGAAATTTTCAATAAGTGCGTGCTGTTACTAGGTATTCTTGAGCGAATGTCGCGCATTATACCAGGTAGAATGTTATATCCCAGTTTTGGAATTGTTACCATCATTTCTAAGAATTATGCAATTGCAGTACTTCTTGAAATTAGCAGATATTAGTTTTTTTCCGTTTTTCGTGCCTACCACTTCGTAAGAAATAGCAAAATAGTGGCTAGCTTTGTGTGTGTTTTTGTTTATACAAAAATATGCCAAAAACAGCAGCTTGCAAAAACAAAATATTTTGCAAAGTCTGAAGCAACATATTAAAACTACTTTACATTAAGGAAAATGTCAAAAATCTCGAAACCTACAAATAAGGATCCGCGAGTCCATTGCTGGAATTTCTAAATTAAACGAGAAAGAATAATTTAATTTTGATTTATGCAATGCTGTCTTTTACGGCTAAACTATTGAATGTAAATGGCTGATATAAAAATGTTGTAATATAAATCGTACGTACGCGAGGTATTCAATAAAAATATTTATAAATGTTTTAAAGCTCTGTTAAGGGTAGTTTTGAGGGGGGGATAGAGAGTTTTCTCGAGATTTTCAAAAACGAAGGTGGGTCAAGTGATTTAAAAGGTATTTTTAAACTCAACAATTTAAAAAAAGAAAATATCGATAGCTTGAATTGTTTCAAAATGGCGGCCAATTACATAAAAAAAGCGGCCATTACATAAACCCTTTCCCAACCGCACATGAACCATTGTATTAAGAAAATTGGCATTGATCGTTAAAGTCCATTACATTAACTTTGTAACGATGTGCCACATGAGGAGAAAAATAAATGTTAGTACCCCCTCTTCCCCTCAAAAGAGCGGAAACATTCAAAAGATATTATCTCAAAACTATTAAATAGGACAAGGGGTCAAGTGATACCTCATTTTAAAGGCCACATTAAGCTGAACAATTTTTCCATTTAAAGTTTTTCGATATCGCTCACCGTTACAAAACGGCGGCCCAATTTATAAAAAATTACTTCCTATCATCGGATGAATCGCTCCCTCTACCATACCTAAGGCAATGAAACAGATTTTTTTTGCTGATTTATAAAGTCTATTCACGTAACATAAATCCACGTGCGAGTTGGAGTTTAACAACTCAACATCGCACTTAAACTTATAAAAACGTTTGAAAAATCAATTTATCAAGTTAAATGTAATATTGGAAAAATGTATCTCAGAAACTAACCATATATTAAATAAAAACGAAGGTTTTAAAACTGTTGTGAAGGTGAATGAGGTTCTAACTGGCAATTTTAATGATAATGCCATGCAACTAGACCTGGACATTATTACTAATTTACAAAATGCGCCAACCACTTTAGTTGACCTTGAAATGAGCTTTTCCGCATATAAAAAATCCCCTCTGATAAAAGACAGCCATTTCATGTTGAAAATCTTGAAAAACATATTGTAATTCATTGCTATAATGCTATAAATTATAAAAATTAGGTATAAGTTTAAATTGTTATAGTATACTAATGCCAATTTTTTTAAATTGCTTTTTTTTATAATAATTTCAAGTGTAATACATGCGCTTTTTTTTAATTTCAAAAAATTTAAAAAATCAGTTGTTTACTGATTTCACTTGGAATTTTTGTATACAGGGTGTTAATGAATTGTAGGGACAAACTTCTAGGGTTTGCAAAACACAACAAAGCAAACAACTTTTGTAAATAAATGTGTGGCCAAAAGTGTTTCCTTTCAGGGATAGAGCTTCTTAAAGATTCTTTAAGAAGTATCGGAAAATAGGCAACCCAAATTGTATTTTCAATTATTTTGCACAGGTCACACGGAATGTTGAAAAAAACACTATCTAGACATACATGCATTCAAATAACGTCAATTTTGACACAATTCGTTATTTTTGTGATATTATAGCTGGGGGCGACATTTTAAACATTAACTATAATTTTGTTAATTTTTGAATCAGTTATTGTAAATTTTTCAAATAGTTGATTTTTGCTTTGTAATTTTGGTTTTTTCTATTGCTTAGTTTTGAAACATTTTGTTAATTAATTTATTTTAAATTTAATTTGAATTTGAAAAGTGGGAAAGAGGGCTTTGTTTATCCTGTATTAATTTCCGTCGTTATGGAAACAAATAGTAGGTAGTAAATTGAGTTGCCTACATTTAGGCCCTTTTTAAAGAATCTTTGAGAAGCTCTATCCCTGAAAGGAAACACTTTTGACCATACATTTATTAACAAAAGTTGTTTGCTTTGTTGTGTTTTGCATTCCCTAGAAGTTTGTCGCTACTATTCATTAACACCATGTATAATGCTTGCGTATTGTGCATAAAATGGTGCATATTATGCCCATATTTAATGTTTTTTTGTGCATATAAATCCGCGCCTTGCTGATATATTTTAAAACTATCTTATCAATTACTTTTGTTTCAAAAATTTGTAGTCTTAGGTGATGTGCCTTCTGAAAAGAAAAACAAAAATGTAAAAAACAAATATCTTTATTTAATGAAAATCCTAATCATTCTATGGGCTATTAGCTAATAAAAAAGCTTTTTTTAAGAGCAATAAAACACAACATTTTAAGAACCTAAAATATGTTTGTGAAAGCAACACTAAAATTTAAAAGCGCATGTTAAATTTTAATTGTCTATAAAAAAACAATCAAACGAATGCGCAGAGAAAGAGCACGCTCGGCAATAATAGATCATTTTAATACAGTTTTTTTTTAATTTTAAACATTAAACAAATATATAATCTGTTTATTGTCATGATATGACAAGGAAAAAATAAACCAAAAAGTAATTTGTATCTTAAACGCGTGAAATTATTTAAAAAAATTAAATTTTTCATAAAAGTAATATTTTTATTAAAGTCAAATCGAATTTAAAGGGAAAAGTTTTATTTAAGAGGACGAGGAAAGTTTAAAATTATATATTTGCATTTATTGCAGTTGACTTATACAGGGTGTTTTGAACAAAAAATAGGCCCTTGTTTAGAGGCAGATTCCTTTTAGTTTTGAAGATACAGGGCGTGAATTTTTTTTTAATGGTTATATCAAACGATTTTAGAAACGGCTTGGAATATTCTATTGATATTTTCATGCTTATAACCATACATAATTAAATTCCCAAAAATGCCACATGGGCGTACGTGTGGTTAATGAAGTCACTTAAAAAACACATGCACCCTACTATTTTTAAATTTTTGTTTTCATTCAGATTGCAACAAGGATTTTTTAAAGAAAATAGAAATTTAAAAAAGAGAGGCGTGCAAGTGTTTCTTCTTTAGATAACTCCATTATTCACACGTAGGCCCTTGGTAACATTTTTGTAATTTAATTATAGCAGAAAAGATTACAAGACATAAGAAAGTTTAATAAAATATTCCAAGCCGGTTCTGATATTTTTTTAAATAACTGTTAAAAGATAAAAAATTTTAACACCCTGTGTCGCGCAAACTAAGCTGCTGCGGACACACATCTTTATAGGAAGTTTTTGTCGTAGTTTTAAGTAAGAAATCTGTCTCTGAACGGGGGCCTATGTTTTTCGAAACACCCTGTAGAATACTCAGAAATGTAACTGTTAAAATGAAAATAGCGTCCAAATTAAAAGAGCGCAAATTTTGAGCTTTAAAAACGGGCAGGACAGTTCCCCTGAATATTTCTATATTGCAAAAGTACACTTTGTACGAAAAAAATATATATAAAATTTTTGTTCCAATAGTTACTACAAGTGTAGGATGTTCGCAAAATTTTGCCATCGATATCGCCAATTAGACACTGAGTTGTCTACGAGCTTTGTGTCATAATTCCAGCCTCTAACACGTTACGGCGATAGAAGTCGACGATTTCAGAAAATGTAAACATAGACAAATAATATATTTGATTTTATTTTTGCGGCTCAAACAAAACATAATCGTCAGCCAAAAAACGAAACCGGCGGGGGTGTGGAGGGGGGTGCTAGTCCCCCTTAAATATAACTGCATTCTTTTAATGTCACTGGAAAGCAATTTAACTGAAAGGATTATGTTTTATCGATCACCGTCGGCTCTATTAGCCAACAAGGTTTATACAAAATCGTATAGCAATTTTTGAAAACGATTAATCTTCGATAAATTTTAATTTTGGCTGGTTTCAAAAGTACAGTTACATCGATTTTTTTCATCCTAGGACTATTATGCTAATCTACTAACTGATTTTTGAGGAAAGTCGCATAAAAGTTAAAATTTTCAAAACATCGTCGCGATTGGCGTTTTTAAGCAAAAGCTTCGTATTTCCAAAATTTAATATCAAATCTGTTTCCGGTTTTGCATTTGAATTTGATGAATTTTTGATACAGTTAAGAATTTCGTCAAAATCGGTGCAGTAGTTCCAAATATTTCAAGGCATTATATTAGATACAAAATCTAATCTATACTTATTTTAACTTGCCTCTAAAATGTTAATTTAATTTTTAAAGCGTTATAAAAAATTAGTCCCATCGGAGCACATGACAAATTCAAAACCTGAAGGTATAAGTAACTAAACCAGTTTTAAGCTCTTAGAATTATACGTTACAGTAATATTAATTATTTGCATTCGGGTAAATTAATAATACATAAAAAATAGTGAAATCAATATACCTTGGATGTAAATAAAATTTAAAACCAATTTTTTAATAGTAATGTGAAATATAAATTAAATAAATTGTTGTAATTTATTTAAAGAATTTACACTTGAATATTTAGAAACTTACGGACTTCTAATAAATACGAGAAAATTTTTGGTTCGTTATTGTAAATACCTACCCTTAATTTTTCCAAAATTATGTTTTCATGTTTAAATTTTATACAGCTCATAAACTTTTTTTTTGCAATTTAAATAATACATACTTTTTAATAAAGCTTTCAATATTTTAAGCAATTTAAATTTTAATGCTTCTTAATTTGTTACAAAAATGTTTACTAATTTAGGTGGAAGATATAAATTTTTAGCTTCTTTTCGTTTAAATTTTAAAGCAATTTTCTGAAAATATGCAAAATAATGATAAGAAATATTTTTTACATTTTTTTTTGTAAATAATTTTTTGTAAATTTGAATAGGTATTTAAGATATTTTTTGTACTAGGCATGACAAACATTTCATTATTAAGAAGCAAAAACTAAAGTATTGATCCGCGGGTTTGTGTCTTACCGTCGCATTGAAATCTCTGGCGGTTTCCCGCGCCTTACAGTCTTCGCCTATAATTTGAGTGTTGGCCTTTCATTTTGCAATTTTATTATTTTTTAACGGTACGTTAAAAGTTGATTAAACATAAGCTTTCAGATTGCATGGCACTTGGAAGTTAGGTAAGTACCTGACGTTGCCAAACTAAACGATGGCATTAAAATTAGCATAATTTTTAAAAGCCATAATATAAACTCAATTAAGCGCGTTATACAAATTTGAAGTTTAGTGATCAGGTAATGTAAGCAATTTATGTTTGGTTTTTTGGTTGTTTAAATATTAGCGTATAAGCTGAGAAATTTCACTTGAGAAGCGTTTTAAAGTAACCACACAATCGAAATTGTAATGTTACGGTTAAATACCCGTAAAGTAGTTAATGTAAATGTCAAAGAAGCGCCTTCATCTGAACAGACTCCAGCATTCAAACACATCATAAAATAAATTATAGACACATATGAAAAAGCAAATTACCGTGTAAACATGGTGGTTTGTAAATGTACGGGCTAATTAATACGTCATATAAGTTACACATTTACAACACACACATTGTAATCACAGTACGGCGCGGGCGAAGCACGTGAACCGCACAAACACTGGACGTTCGTACACCGCACCGAGTACCAAGAGTTCTAAGAGGTCCTTCGTGGTCTTCAGCCGCGGTACCCTTCCTCCAACTCGCGGGCTCCTATCCAATTGGGAGATATGATTCGTACTATCTTACATTACTAAGATGTGCCAAAGAAATGACTCGTAGAAGATAAGATTAATGTCCTTGTGAAACAATCTATTGGAGATTGTTCCTCGACATTACGAGGTCTGTTGTACCATTTTTGTACAAAATGTGCAATGCCACTACAAAGGCAAATTCAACAAAAGAAATAGCAACGCTTCCTCAGATCTTATCTGCTTAAAATTTGTATTAGGCACTCAAACATCAATACAGCTGTAGTTAAATTATTTAGCACAATGGAGAAATTGTTTCTACATTCTTCTTATAAGGATAATTCAGTATACTTTATAAGGAAGATATAACGTATAACAAGTACAATAAAACTTGATGGTTACAGCAAAATATTATTAAACATCGAGCAATATTTCCCAAATGTTTTAGTAAAAGGCATCATCACTACAATTAATATAATAATATTATAAAAATCAGACTAGTCGTTTCAATTCTTCACCACTTACTCCTTACGTAATTTTTAAGAAATTTGAACGTCTTAAATATGCAAAAACTCCGAAATCTCTACTAAAGCCTATGACTTTATAACACGAACAAGTAGACTAAGAACTCTTCCACATTACGTAATCACATATAACTAATGTTTCATTTATCAAATATTTTAAGTTTGACTAGCTAGTGTTATTCATTTTGCATTTAAAATTCCAATGACATAACTATTTTCATGAAAAACAAACTTAAAAGCAGCATGTCAAAATATGTAATACGAAATGTTATTAATATTATCTCTAAATACATTGCCACCTGTCATTTAATTAAGCGGCTTTGGTAATTGTTTTTGTCCTTCACTGACATAAGGCAACCACCATATATGAGACAAGGTAAAAACAATAATTTTTTTATTATTATTTTTGTTTTCTCTAAGATGAAACAGCCATTTTAGAAACTTAAAACAAGTGTAATAATAAAATAAAGCGAAGCGAGTGTTTCCATTGGTTAGCGAAACACGTATTTGTTTCAAGCTACATTTTCAACTGGGAATGCAGCGACCAAATTATGCAGTCGGTTGATTATAGCTAAAGACCAGACTTTTAGTCGCAGAAGAGCGAAAAATGTTGTTAAAATTCAATAAGTAAATAAAATCCATGGGCGTACTCAAATCCATTAAGTTATACGTGAAACGTATTGGAAAAGAGAATTAATTTTTCGTATAAGAATTTAGAAAAAGCTGTTGTGTACTGCAATTCTTAAGTTTTTTATTCAACAGTGGTTTTCCGTCCCTTGTGAATGTTGATAGTCCACAATTTTCTTTCGTAGAACTTTCTCGTTGTATTAATGAATTTACACGTTCTATTTTCATTAATTCGTTCTATTTTCATTAATTTTACATTTCAATTAAAAAGAATATTTTTGCAGTTTCATAAAATTGTTTCGTGGAGTACTTTTAAAACTCACGACCATTCCTATTCCACGCCTGTTCCAAACCCTGTTTTATTTTATTTTACTATTATATAAGCATCAATTGCAGTTGGCCAAGTAAATAATAACTACCTGCACAAGCTAGCATAGGTCAAACATATGGATGCGTTACCATTCTAAGCTTGTAAATAATTCGTTTAAAAGTTTAGGTATGCGCCAACTATACATTTAAAGGAATAATGACAATATTGCTTAATAATTGATTGCCTCGTAATTTAAATACTGACAAAATACTAGACTATAAATCTGGGCGAAGCGGCACTATTACGTTTTTGTGATGTTAAAACATTGTTTTCTCTAGTGCCAAATATGTTTGAATGCAACTCCCATTACTTTAAAATCAAGTTACTAAAATATGTGAGAAAATTTGATATCCTTAGCTGTGTAACCCACCACTACTTCTATTACCACGTAACATAAGCCCGACCCCTCGACCAATAAGAGCGAAGTGTGAAGGTCATTTAAACAATGAGAGTAAACTGTTAAAGATAAACAGAATAAAGCGGACTAAAACCGAGTGAAACTGACTGAAAAGCAGGCGAACCGTTAAAGAGGAAGCGACTAAAAACTTGTAAAACCGCCCAAAATCGACAATATTTAAATCTTCCGCGCTTCGCTCTCATTGGTCGCGTGGCGCGCTTACGTCGCTAAGTATGAGGAGTGGTGGGGGTTAGCACAACTAAGGATGATGACCACTGATGAACACTAAGATATTTTTTCAAACTTTACTAAATGTGTGATTTCTAAAATTACTGTTAAGTAGCCACTGTGGAAGCCTAAAATTTCTATAAGTATAATAATAAAATAAAACGAAGTGAGTGTTTCTATTAGCTACCGAAACACATATTTGTTTCAAGTTACATTTCCGTCTGGTGATGCAGCGGCCAAATTATGTACTCGGTATAAAATCGGCTGTTTATGACGATTGGAGCTTTAACATAATCAGGAATGAAAATGTACCAAGACTGATACTGACTTACCAAGTATGAAAAGGAGGTGAAGCGGCACTGTTATGTTTTCTGTAGTGCCCAATATGTTTGAGTACAACTTACATTTCTTTAAAATCAAGTTACTAAAATATATGAGAGAATTTGGTTGTCATGAAACTTATACAAAAGTAGAATTGAAGGTACAATTAACAACATATGCGAGTATAAATATAGAGACAACATAGATCTCAAGCTTCTTATTAAGGGACTTTTTCAATTTTCAATTATTGTAAGCTATTAATGTTCACTGAACTCGTCTTAAATTTAAATGTTCCACTTTAATTCGTTTCAATCACAGCAAATAAATTTTGAGTACCATTTTAGAAGGCGCCTATAGGAATGTTATTGGACTTAGTGGCCTCATTTCTAGTTTTTAAAAATAAATTTGTGCCACAGATTTTGGATCATTTATTTTAAAGTCTAAACATCTTAACAATTAAGAAATTATTGTATTAACCAAATAAGTTTTTTATTTAAAATAAATAATTGATATGACTAATTATTTACTGGAAAACGCTTTTTAACGAGTTAATTAGTCGAATTAGAAACATTTAAATACGTTTTATTGCGGTTTTATACATCGAGTATAAAAAAAAATGCGTCTATTATTCGATAAATTCATTTGTTATTAAAAATTTGAAGAAAATATTAAGAAAAAACACGTCAAACTGCTTTACAAAAAAAAATTTGTTAAAACTAAACGACAAACAGTACAAAATATAGATACTTACAGATATTGCTAAAAAATTTGCACGACACTGTTGAAACATGCAAAATATACAAGAGAAAATTGCTATTAATCGACTACTTTCTCACGTTTTACGGTTCAGACAAACATGAATACTTTCTTGTACCAATAATTTAGAATATGCATTCACTAACAACAAATATATAAGCAGAAAAACATTTGGTTTTGTATAACACGTACCAATAAATAATAAGAGATCAAACATTCTCACCTAGTAAAGAAATAATTTTTCAAAAAAAACATCAAGATTTTATTTAAAATATATTTGTAACAAGGCTTTGTTGAAATATTTTCAAATTCGTCTCTTATATCGTTTAAACAGATTTTATTTCACAGAACTAAGTAAGTAAGAATGATATTTTAGAGTTATTGCTTTGGAGTCATTCCTGATCACGATTTACGATATTATTTATGTGGAAAATTATTTTTTTTGCAAGGAAAAAAGATATTAGTCGTTAATTTTATCCCTTCGAGTATTAACTAATTAAATTATTTTAAAAACAGTAAAAATTATTTGAGTTTATGCAAAAAAAATGAAAGTCCAATTGTACAATTCAAATCTTGAGTTTTAGAATATGAAAATCTTTATACTATGGTTGCATTGCTCTCTTGGCATGGCACTCATTGTTAGTTTCTCTTAATTTCTTCATCCACATAAAAATTACGTTACGATAATTTTGTAAGAACAAACAAATTTACAAGCAAACAAAAATGTATCGTAAAAGTTTTTAAGTTGATACAGAAAGTAGTACTAAAGACTTTTTTTAATGGAGGACAAACAAATCTATTACCTACTCTTATGTAATATTTAGCTCAAAAAACAGCTAACGGATCATCGGTAGTTGATCTCACACCAAGAGTATGTTTTGGGATTTTATTAATCGATGGCATTTTTAATTGATTACTAAGATGCAGATTAATTGACATGACGTAATTCACAGCACCTCCACGTATTCTAATAAATACTTTCATTTTCACTACACCGTAATTGCTGCTATTTTAGAGCATGAAGTCATTACTAAGAGTTAACCGACTGAAAAAAATTATTAATTATTGCGTTTATTTTCCCCCTTCGGCTTCACTTACAGCATTGTCGCTTGTGGTTTCTGCGGCGAAATAATACTACAAGCAAATTGTATTACAATGAGAGGTTTTGCGGTTTTCAATAAGACGTTTTATTTCCAAATTCTTTGAAATATAAGTGCATCCCAGTACGAACTTCCTGGATAATAATGCAACAGGATGCGGCGATAAATATATAATTAGGAACAATGTTTTCTTTGAAGATTAATACAAAAAACAGATTTTTTGAAACAGGTTGAAGAAGATAACCCTATTTGCGTAAAACTTCAGCTATAATTAAATAAAAAATCCATTTTAAATTAGTTTTCAGTATATAATGTATACCTAAGAGGAAGGTATTGTATTCCCCAAAAAAATCGACATCAATATTATGACGAATACGTGTGTTTTAGCGTCTAAAATACTACAAAAATTCGGTTTTGGTCAAGCGCATGTATGTGCAAAAAATCAATTTTTTTGGAAAAGATTTCTTGGGATTTATGAAAACCAAAAACGGACGGACAAATTCGCGTCCCAAAAAATTGGTGTAAGGGAAAAAATTAACCCCCCTCAATACTTCTTAACTAAAAACATAAGTTGTAGCTGTTAATCTACTATTACTCATAAACAATTTAGCATAAGCAAAAAGTTATCTGATATCCCATTCATTTCACAAAGATTTCGATATTCAAAAATTCATAGAAGGCGTCACACAAAAACTAGCGCTCTAGGACACAAACTAAATTATATCTTATTTTTAGCTCTATTAGCCTATAAAATTAAAAGAAAATCGTTCTGCAACTTTTTAGGTAATATTTATTTTTAAAAAGTTTAAATCCAAATTTTCAAAAATTTATGAAAGGCGTCACACAAAAATTAGCTGGCTAAAATATAAATTAAAAGTGTAGTTCATATCCAGCTCTATAAGCTTATAAAATTTAAAAAAAAATCGAATGGCCAGGTTTTGAGCAATATTTTTTTGAAAATTAACAAAGTTTTGAAAATATTTTTCACTTCATAGCTTTTAACTTTTGGAAAAGTTTGTGTGCATATTAACATTGTGTCTCTATAGGGGTATTACGATAAAAATCTGTGAACTTGTTATATTACTTAGTAATAATAAGGCGCTAAAGTTAGGGTTTTCAAAAAAATTCTAGCGGCCTCCATTTTATATCTAAAAAGTTCGGAAAAAAAGGCGTTAGATTTGGCTTAAAATCTTCTATCCGGTTCCATTTGTAATTTGAAACATTCTTTTACCAAAAATATGAGCTGCCAAAAATCGTGTCCAACATCCGCTCGCGGTTTCGGATTTTTTTAAAAGCATAGTTTGGGGGTGAATTTTTAATACACCATCCTTTCAAAGCTTATTAAAATTATAGTATCTGTTCGGGTGTTATGATGCACCACACACATACACAAAAAAAACAGTGTTGACGTTAAAAGATAGCAGAGCGGGATATCTATCAGCTAGATTCCGGGATATCTTTTTTCCAAAGTCAAAGAAAAGTTTGTCGGATTTTTTGTTATTCGGATTTTGCAACAAAATATTTCTAACTCCGGGAAACGATTTCAAATCCGCAAGAGACTAAGCCTGAAATCGGCCGGAATCCACTGCATTGGACAAATTGATAGTTCCATTGAGTTAAGACTACGACAGAGCAAATGTAATTGCAAACACAGACGCATAACAAAATCAGCGATGACTAAAAATAGTGGTTTAACTGGACATAAAATGGATTTTGAGAACAGTCTCATTACTTCCCTCGAATCAAACGTGAAGCAAGTGAAAATGAGAAAGAACCTAACAACATAAAAAGAAGGGATGATTTTGCATTCACTAAAGCTTGGTCTCCAGTAGTTCATCCTCTAAGGACTCCTAAGCATCATCGATCTCACGGTCACGCTCTACAAGATCCGTCTCCGCTCAACGGTAACAGGCAACCAGAACTCCGCCGTTCTGCCGGACTGGCTGAAAGAAGTTTAAATACTTCCGCATCCCGGATTCAAATTCAGTGCGTTGATCACTCTGAAGATGCAAGCTGCAATGTCTTGCAAAACGCTAGTTTGTATGAGTTTACAAACAGCTAGCAGGCGTAATCTGATTAAGTATTCTTGTCCTGACAAACAAGATACATCAAGATCAAATCCTTGTTCGCCCCAAGGTTTAAATAATCTAAGCACACGGCCCTGTTTGGGCAGGCAGTGTCCACAAACTACTATGGCCTTACCTGATTATACTGGGTGTAATCTCCAAAAGACGACATGGTCTAAAACTAGGTACTAAAAAACTAGTTGTTAAAATTGACTGTCTGTAGGTGTGTCCATTCGTTCTCATATCTCCCGAACCAATAATTCAATGTTGAGAGAATTTGAAATAATATTTCAAAAATTATCTAACGCTTTATTATTCAAAACGAGTTGTCAGATTGGCAGAATTTTAACTAGTAAGAGCAACACAATGTTACTATGCACGACAATTTTCGAACGAATGACAACTGCGAAGTGAAAAATGTTTTCAAAATTATGAAATAGTAGGGGCAGTGTTGTGCATTATCTATATACTTAGTAGTAACCGGTAGC
The DNA here is from genome assembly GCA_958336395.1 of Ctenicera cuprea. Lineage (NCBI taxonomy): Eukaryota > Metazoa > Arthropoda > Insecta > Coleoptera > Elateridae > Ctenicera > Ctenicera cuprea. The sequence continues at coordinate 4,038,655 of OY284496.1, forward strand.
TAACGTAAACAGAAGAGCTAGGCACTCTTGCTGGCGAGTTGAAACTGCGATCTTATTGGTGCTCCCCAAATCAAATGCAAATTATTCCCCGCAGATGGCGCTGCCTTATATAATATATTCAAATTTCATTTCTTTGGCAACATAAAACAAATTTTGAAACATTGAAAATTATCGTCGTCCGCGTTGATTAGTGCGAACTGCGTTAAAACGTCAGTTTCCACAAATCAACGCAGGGGACGGACATAATAATCATTTAAAAGTCAAACAAAGTTGCAGATTGCGCTTTGGAAATAATAAAATAAATATGTTGCCGATTACCAAAAAAAAAGTATGTACTATCTAAACTAGTATCTAGATACAGATTTCCCTTAAGTATCTTATCTATATCTAGATAGAATTTGAATAAAGTATCTAACAGCTAATTTGCTGTCACGCACCCAATTTTTGGCTATCCAACTTTTGTTAGTCTCTGATTATCTTCAATCCCAAGGAATATTTTTTCCAAAAATGAAAAGAAATTGATTTTTCCCTCTCTCCGATGTACCTCCCCTATAGCGAGTAGTAGGAGTAGTAGAATTTTATAGTCACTGTTAGCACGTCAAACGTTGAGACTAAAATACTTTGGAAATATATAGGTAACAATTGCAGAAAAAGTACAGAAAAATCGAGGCGAAATGCTTTGCTTATTTTTGTTTTAGGAAATGTCATGTTAATACAAAAAAAGTTTAATGAAAAACCTTCCGAATGCAAAGTACCAGCAATTACAGTCTAGTTTCTTAAAATTGGTGTCTCGTGTTTCTGAAAATAGGTGAATTGCTACGGGAAAAACAAATAAATACAAATTTACCTATTTTTTGTATATCAAATCTATCCTCCTGTCCTTCAGAGCTGCACACTTGTCAGTAATGTCAACATAAAATAGATTTTAGCAGGTCATGTAACAGTTTTTTTTTTGTATAAAATACAAACAATTCCCTACGGCCCGACAAACCGAACTGAAGTAGTTGCGATTGAATCGTAAAGGTCTTCACATCAGCCAGTGTAGTATACCCGGATATGGTAGCGTGACGTAATAGTTGCGATAATAACGACTCTGTGACTGCAGAAGATTGCGTCAAGCCAGCTAGACTCTTCTGTTGGGCTCGAAATGCTCATGCTCATGCATAAAATTGCGTTCTTACGCTCTTTCTGCATTTAATTTATGTAGTAAAATGTGCGGCCGTAACTCAGTGGTAAGCACGCGGGCTACCAATGCAGCGGATCCGGGTTCGATCCCCAGCCCGGTCGTTCTCCTTCGCAAGGCAACGGGAAACCAGCGAGGTGGATTTTTTCACCAGGAAAAACCTCTCTGGAAGAGAAGTGCATGCACTTCCTGTGGTTCGGAGCCCACGTTAAACTGTAGGTCCCCTATGTCTGTCTGTGCAAAATATCTATCGCCGCGCGTAGCCAACGCCCTGAATAGGGTTATGGCACTATAAGAAGAAGTAAAATGTGCGTTTAGGGGTATATTATTTATGAGCCAAATATAATTCAGGTTTTATTAATTGAAGAGGCACTTCACCTAGGTACTTTAGCTGAATGGTCACCACTGACTTGAATGCATGTTTTGGTAAACTTTACTCTAAGGAACATTGCGTTGTAAGCAAGCCTAGCAACTGGCTTGTCTAAAAAATAGTATTCCCATAAATTTGGAAGATCAGATCATTGGCACCACCTGAATCAAAACAAATGCATCAGGACATTAAACCTATAATCCTCCGAATGCAAAACAGTCGTTGAATCCATTTTAGAAGAGAAAATTGTATATATTCTTTGAGGCTTTCGGGGTTTCTTAAAACGTCAATATTACAATTTGCTTCGGCTTAGACCGCGTCGTCATTTGGGACCTACGTCCACCATAATCAGGTAAGGACCGACCTGTAGCTTGTCTGCCTTTACAAGTATTTGCTCTAAAAGTTTGAGCCATATTTGTTTGTAGGCCCTGCTTGCCTAAATAGGGCCGTGTGCTTAGATTATTTAAACCTTGGGGCGGACAAGGATTTGATCTTAATGTATTTTGTTTGCCAGGACAATAATATTTAATCGGCTTATGTCTGTTAGCTGTTTGCGAACCCATACAAACTAACGTTTCGTAAGACATTGCAGCTTGCATCTTCAGAGTGAACAGAACACAGTGTTTTATTCACGTCGTTTTAATGACGACGCGATCTAAGCCGAAAGTAAATGGTAATATTGACAGAAAATTATATCCTTTCTTTGTTTAGCCAGATACAATACTGTCATTAGTTTCTAATTTACCTTTTCAATTGTTGGTAGTTCTGAATACAATTTTTAGAAGTAGAACCCAAATGAGACATTACAATAAAAAAATTCAGTTTTATTTAGATTTTTATCTTTATAAAACGTGATGCCACATCGAAAATTCAGACCGACCTTTCTTAACAACTTGCAGTACCATTCCAAGGGGTCGTGACCCCTCAATTAAAAAAGCTTTAATTTAGTAAATTAAGCACAATCAGTTTAATAAAGAAATTACAAGTTTGATGCAAAAGAACCCGAAAAGATCTAAAATAATAAATCTATAAGGCGAGGTAGGATGGCTATAGTTCTTCGCGCGAGGTGCACTTCGGTGGAAAGGTAAATCGTCTTTGTAGCTAAGCGAGCAAAGCGGGGAGCGGCGTAGGCGGAGGGATGAACGTAATCTCTCGGACGCTGTGACCGCATTTCAACATGGTCCAGTACAGCATCCACCCGCACCTAGGCGAAACCTGTTATTACAGCGCTTGGTCATTGTCCGCGTACTTTACTTGCTCACTGTGACCTAAATGGAGCACTCCCAAACTACGGACCACAAAGGCTCTTTACTTTCAGCTTGCTCTTGCTGCTTTCGATTCAATTCGCCGGGAGGTTCAATTCATACCAACTGCGCTTTGAAACAAAAAACACGATCGGTATCAGAAAGTTCTGCGTTATTTTAGTTTGATGAGTTTTGCAAGAAAGTTCAATATTAGAAAAAATAAACTTACGGCAATTGCTGGGAAAGGTAAAGGAGGTTTTTCGCAATGTTTCTTATTGGTTTATTTTAATTAAGTTATCCTAAACTTTATGATATTTCCACCAAATTTATTAAAGAGACTTAAGCTGATTATATGAAGAACAACTGAGCAATTTAAAAACGTAGTAAATTGTTTTATACTATGGCCCGTACTCCGTAAAACATGTTTTACGGAGTACGGCCCATAGCTTTTTAACCGTGCTGTAAATTGTTAGGTAAGTAAGTTGTGTTCAGAATTTTTTCAGAATACATGCTTGTCTTAATATGCGTAAAATAAGGGCAAATCGCGTGTGTGGTGGAGGTTTCGCTCGGTATACGTTAATAATAGCGCCTCAATAATAGGGTCATAAGAGATAGCGCCCGATAAAAATAGCGCCATCCAAAAAAAAACTCAAAAATGTAGCCGGCAAACGGCAAAAATACCGCCGTTTAAAAATGTCTCGAGCATAAACAGCGGTCAAAAACGTCGCAGTCAAAAATAGCACCCTCAAAAATGTCGCCGGCAAAAATAGCGCCTGAATATAAACAAACGCCTTAAGAAACAGGTCTGTACAAATACTTGGATTTTGATAGAAGATTGATATAATTTGGGTAAATCTTAAATCAAACTTTCATCATGGTTGCATTCAGCAGATCCAAACTTTCATATGGCGTCTATGTTGAGGTGCTATTTTTACCGACGCCATTTTAGACGGGGCTATATTTTCCGGCGCTATTTTTGAAAGCGCTATTTTTGTCGGCGCAATTATTGGGGTGTTATTTGACCCCAATCGAGAAGTTTGATCACAGGAGCGCTTAAGCGCAATAAAAATAATCCTTTAATTTTATTTTTTCTTTGATTAATTTACATTTTAATAGCCACTCAATTGTTTATTAACATTTAACACGGGAATCAGAATTATTTCGTAATAATTAGCAAAATTAACAACTTACCTAACACAAAATAAGAATTTTGTAATTCCAAAATTAAAATGAATTTATTGTACCGGTACATTACAAAGCGACTGTTCAGTCAAACAAGAAATGCAATTAACAGATAAATTTCAATTGATGACACAATATTTACCAACTTGTTAATCAAATTGGATAGTTCACTGATTTTAATAATAACAAAGGATATTTTATAAAATAAACCACAAAAAATTATGCTGGCAGCCAAACATCGCTGTGCCCCAAACCTCCTTGCGCCTAAACGTACCTGCGTCGAAACGTCATATCCCTAACGGCCCCGCGCAGAGGGCCCCGCTTAATCGGTCGCGCCCTTGCGGCCGGTTCAGATGTACAACATTGTTAAAATGTTATGTCTCATATTATCATATCAAATCGGATAATTAAAAAAAGTAGAAAACTGATTATTTTTATTTAAATAGTTTTTTTGATTTAAATCGATTTTTGATTTTAATTAATAATGATTTTTATAGAGAAAATTCATTATTTATAATTTACGTCTTTTTTTACAAATCGCGAACCGAAGATGAATAGCAACACTGCGCAAAACACGTCGGCTGAAGTTTTCCGTACTTGAGAAACTTTTACTTTTCCCATCTCAAAAGTTTTATCCACAACATTGTAGCCTCACAACAGTGGCAGTAGAAAATATAGGCACATTGATATTACTCCGAAAAGCGCAACAGCTTGCGTCGTAAAGCCAATGAAAGATACCGGTCGTGCAATGAAAAAGTCATATTACTATGTGCAGTCAAAACGAGCTAAGCTGTAACTACCACCTGACTGACCTGCCAGCCTACCGGTTGCAACCTTATTGTGCTTTTATGAGAAAAATGTTTTTTAATTATTGGGAAAAGGATTCCTTGGTAACAAAGAAAAGCAAAAACAGAAGGACAAATTCATTCGCCAAAAATTTGGCAGGAGGGAGAAATTAACCCCCTCCTCCTAAATATTGTAGCACCTAACAATTATGTTGTGAATGAGCAATTCAACATAAACAGTAATTTTTTAACGTCTCCCATTTATTAAAGAAAGAGGCATTATTTTTGGTTTTCAAAAACTCATAAAAGGTGTCACAGAGAAATTAGGGGGCTGATACACACACCACATTGTAGCTCATCTCTAGATCTCCAAAATTTAAAAATAATCCTGTGATCAGTCTTAGAGCAATATTTTTTTAAAGGCCAATAGATACTTTTATATATTGTTTTCATTTCGCAATTTAGTAGTTCTAAAATCTTTTTTAGCTCGCACCCTTGGGTCATTTTTAATATCAAATTTCATCCCAATCTGTTAACTCGAGTGTGAGTAAATAAGCGGTAAAGCCAAAATTTTCGAAAATCCATAGAAGGCGTCACAGAGAAGTTAGCGATCTGGGACTGATTTAAATCAGCCAGTTTATATTGACCACACCTTGTCCTGCCGTTAAATTTAAAGCTAACTCAATGGCCAAGGTTATTCCAAATACAAGCTGTTTTTTTAATCACAAGATTGGAGTTAGGAAACTGCCCCCATAGTTCATCTAAATCATAATAATCATTCCTGGTAATTATAGTAAAATGTCAAAAACACAGAAATAAAAAATAAGCACCAGACCACGAATTTTCATTATAAAGAATGACGGAAGACTGAAAGATTAATGCATCTAAAAGAGCATACAAAACTGGTCAAACACGTAGAGGGATAGTCTAAAATAAATGCGAATACCGTATTATGGCTAGAATTTAAGAGTGGTCTGGTGGTCATCGGTCTTGCCATAGATCTGATGCACGTTTGTGGTTTGTTCCAGGTTTAATCGCAATCTAAAATTTATTTTTACAAATTATTAACTATTCTTTGCTTTATAATTTTTTTTCTCTAATTTTGCTCGCAGTAATGTTTCAACGTGTAAGTAATTGCAACTTTCAGTGATTATTACTTTCCTATACCTTTTGTATATTACTTTCCCATAAAAAGTATTGATTTCATACTCGTTTTGGGACCCAAAGAACCCAAAAAAGTGGTTTTTTAAATGTTTGTCTGTGGGTGGGTGTGTGGGTGTGGCGCCTGCAAAGGCGAAAGTACTGGACCGATTTTGATGAAATTTTAAATTAAGAGGTATATCGAAAAGTGTAGTTCTAGTTAAGCTTTTCAAAAGAATCCGAACCCGGAAACGGAAGTTAGAAATGCTTTATTGGTAGCGTTTATTGAGCACGGGATCTGAGAGTAGAACTGAAGACAAATCGAAAACATTTTTAACGAATTCTCTAGCTTTAAAATGGCGGCCGCTGCAAGTTTTTGAAAATCTCGACTTTAATGCACATTTACTCAAAAAGTAGTTGTCTCATCGGGATCAGCTACAACTTGTTTGAGAGCCCTTCCTAGGTAGTATACGATGAAGTAAAATTATTTTGAAAATCCGAAAACAATCGCAATGACGTTGCTTCAAAATTTAGAAAAATTTTCAAAAAAGCTATCTTTCAAAAACTGCTAACACATTTTTTTTTTATTTTTGAACCGATAGAGCTTGCAGTGAACTACAAGTTTGTTGTTACTAATTTTGAAATTTTACTCTGACGTCTTCTAGGAATTTAAAAAACATTTGAAATTAATTAATTATTCTAAGTTGCAGGCTTCCGCGGCCGTTGTTAATAACAGCTAGGCTTCCGGGTTGGAGCCGCGTCATCGGTGCATGAACTGCATGACGCTGCTCCAACCCGGAAGCCTAGCTGTTATTAATTAATTATTTATTTAAAAACGCAAACGCCAATCGTTATAAACTTTTATCGCTTCAATAGACTATTTGAAGTACTTGGTTAAGATCAGCAAAAATTTTCACTATTTTAAAAAATTGAGGTAAAAACGATACTTTTTAATATCAACAACGCGTTTTCCGGCAGTTACGTGGTGTTAACTACGCCTATCAATTAGCTCTTTTTAAAAATATATTTTTCATTCTTTACATATTTTTGATAACTTTTTAAATAAACCTTTTATAACAAATTTTAGACCGAAATCTTATGAGCTGTGCCCTACAGCTCATAAGATTTCGGTCTAAAATTTGTTTTAGTTCTTATGCGGTATGCGCCATCGTAGGGTTGCTTTTATAAATTGTTTTCTTAGAAATCTAATTTACGGTAAAATGATAGAAGAGAAATCTAATAGTCGGTGAACCGTACAACGTTATAATTATAAAATATATTTTTGCAAATAGGGCAAGTATTAATATCTAGTGTGGGAAAGTCCACTCGAAGTTAACATTGTTGCACTGTTTTTCAGTTAGGAGGGCTTTTGTGAAACAAACAAAAGTAGTTAACAATGCTTGTAGTACAACTTAAACGTTTTATTATGTGCTATACGCATAATTTAATATTTACTTAGTTATAAGCGCTCACTTAATTACAGAATCAGGCGCACCTAACATTGTTAAAAATAAATAAAAATCGAGCTGATGTATTTAAAACTAGTTAAACTCCTGGAGAATTCAACGCTCGTATACTTAACAAACCCGTGTAATAGCAGGAATGTGAAATTAGTTTATTTATATTTTATTAGAGGTTTAACAACAAAGTTTGCAATTTTTTGAAATTTATCATTTTTATGAATACAAAACTAATAAAGCACAGATTAATGCACATTTTTTTTTCAAAATATTTAACAAAATTTACTTACACCTAACAATGTAATATATCAAAAAAGCATCGTGACGGAGGTACAATCTACTCAAAGATTACTTTTCTAAATTACGGTTTGCAGATTTAACCATATTTTAAAATAAAATACCGTAATGCTACCAATGAAATATTTTTAAAATACTCAGCAGGTTATGTAACTACTCTTACACATCGCTGTAAAACTGGTTGCATACCTTAACCTGTGCTCATCAAAATGATGAATCTTACAAAGCAAGCAAGTTTTATCCGACCACCCACTACTAAGGCCATTGCTCTGCAATCCTGCATATAGATACTTTATCATAGAGCAAAGGCAAAGCGCTGCAGGGAAAGAGAAAATACGAACACCCAAGCGCCCATTTCAAATTTATCTCGAAATCAAGTTTTTTCAACGGTAATTTTGAACTATTGAGATTTAATTTATATCGGCCATTTTGAGATTATGACTTTTGCACAAACCTGAAGCGCGCAATAAAAAAAAGTATTACATGAAACCTAAAAAATAAATGCATGTGTTCATAGGCGGTAGAACCGGGTGACCGTGGGACATGTGCCGCTCCGTAAATGAAAGCAGAGAAATGCAGTTTGGGAAAAATAGAAAAATAAAATATTAATTTATGTCTATCAGGTACACTACAGCGATATCCGAAACGGTAAGGGATACGAAGTCTGTTAAATTAGATAGAAGTTGCTTAATTAGAAGAGAAATGTAATAATGTTTTTATTTTTCCTAAATTACCTATAACTCGCTAGAAACGAAGGAAAACCAAAAAATAGACGTTTTAAAAATAAAATATAATTTTTTTAAACAATTTTTTTTATTTATAAGAATATAGAGTTAATATTTTCAGTCACCTATACATACCTATTTAAAGCATGTCATCTAAAACTGTTTCAGTTATCACTAAATTAAACTTACATTCCACAAAATGCATTTTTTTACGTAATTGGCAATAAAAATGCATATGCTCAAAAAAGTAAACTCTAAATATAGGAAAAGAGTTTTGCCATGCTTGTATACGAATTTACATAATAAAACTATTTATTAATCAGTTCAGTAATATATAGCATATAATATCAGATTATTTATTAATCGCAATGATATTAACGGATGTGTACTTTTTCAGTATTTGTCATCATCCTTGTTGGCAAGCCAGTCTTCAATTTCCTGTACACTAAACATAATAATTGACTTAAAAAAAAAACGACTTCAAATAAAAACACAAAAGTAACATAAGTTAACTAAAAAGCAAAGAATAAATGTTTTTTATACAACAATTTAATACTTATTTGTTGTTCCGTTTAATGTAATTAAGAAATTATTGTTTATTATATAATTATTAATTGTTTTATAATTTTTAAGTCGGTGCCAAGTAAAACATAAAAATTCGAATCTAATTTGTTATTGTAGCAAGGTATATAATTTTTATGTTTTACCTGGCACCGACTTCAAAATCTTCTAAGGCTCCATCCAATAGCTAAACACAATAAACAATTTCATAAATAACAACAACAGTAGTAATGGGATTCTTACTGGATCAACAATATAACATTCCGGTTCGATAGTTACAACCATCCCTTCCAGAAAATTTCTGGATGTTCTCAACTTATGTACCCCGGTAGGGCTTTGAAGCCTTGAAGGACTATCAGGTAAGTATCCACCAACATCATGAACATCTAAACCAAGAAGGTGTCTTAAACCATGAGGCTGGAAAGTGTGACCCAAGCCAGCATCAATCATTTCGTCGACATTTCCTTGCAAGAGGCCCCCTTTCTTCAATTCAGTCAACAGCACGCGATTTGCAAGCAAGTGCATATTAACCCAATTTACACCAGGTTTTGCAGTATTTGTTACGGCTAAGTTGACTTTGTAAATTAATTTTTGATCAGGGGTAAATTTACCGCTCACAGGAAAAGTGCATGTTATTATATCCGCTGCATAACCAAAGTAGTTTGCTCCCATGTCAAACAAACTGAAAAGCGTGTGTGAGTAAGTGCTTCCACTACCTTCAATTCACAGTATTTTAGAAAATGACTTACCATAATTTGCCTTCCTTAATGAATCGATCGTTTGGTGAACAAAAAATATATTGTCGCACTTTGACAATTAATGCTGTATTGACGATATCTTTACAAATGCCAAAGCAAAGAAGAAGCATCCAAATTAAAGTTTTTTTTTAAATATTTGTTTATGGTGGTTATTGATGATAATCAGTTTATAATAGTAATATTATACAATAAAAGATATTTATGAAAAATTAACGTAAGACTTAGGACTATCAACAGTGAATGAAGAAATACATAAGTGTAGTGTTCGTTATCATGACAAACTTAGTGCTCATCCAAACGCATTAGTAGAACATCTATTGGACCTCGACGATGAAGAGCCTAGGCTCAAGAGATTCAAGCCACTCGACTTACCAACACGATTCGCGTAAAGTGAAGTGCAGTGTTGATATCTCGATACAGTCAAACTCTGAACGTTAATTTTGGAAAATGTTCGATGGAATGTTTTCATCATGTCCTGTAATAACAATTGTTAAAACAATTACTAAATGTCAAGTTATGACAGATTGTAAGTTATAAATAAACTAAAAAATTAAAAAATAGAAAGGGGGGTCTAGTGACACCTCATTGGAAAGGACTTTTAGTTCTGCGTCTGATCCTAGAGTTTCAAAGAAAAATATTCAGCCATAACAAAATGACAATGTTTGAGGATAAAGAAGTCTATTTTTTAAAAAAACTAAGAATTAAAGCTTAAATTAATTAAATTAAGTATTCGAAATGATTACCATTCACTTCTTGGAACATAAAAAGTCGGTTATGAAATTCCTGCCTTACATTTTCAAAAGTTTCTGGAGTGATATTTCTGCAAACTTTTGTAATGCGTTGCTCCAGTTCTTCAATTGTTTCTGGACGGGTTCGGTACACTTTCAATTTCAGATATTCCCATAGAAAAAACTTTAAGAAAGTTAAATCTGGGGAGTGAGCCGGCTATTCTACAGGCAACCGCCTACCAATCCATCTTCCAAGAAAATGTCAGTTGAGAAAGTCAGAAACAGGCCTATAATAATGAGGCGGCGCACCGTCTTGTTGAAACATAACGTTTTCAATATTATTTCAACCCACCTGAGATAATTCTGGGAAAATTTAGTCCTGCAAATGAAAAAGTGGACTACTGGATAAGAAAATCAAACAATTTTGAATTGAGTGAGTCCATTTGTTTAAAATCCGCCATTTTTGTATGGCTGAATATTTTTCTTTGAAACTCTAGGATCAGACGCAGAATTAAAAGACCTTTCAAATGAGGTGTCACTTGGCCGCCCTTTCTATTTAAAAAAAAATTCAATTGGCGCCCAGTCGCCATTTTGAATGGTACAAAATTTAATTTTTGGTTAAAAAATAATATTTAATTTCCCATTAAAGCACACCAAATATTGTGGTAAAATATCAAGTCGTTCAAAAGTTAGTTAGGGAGGGGGGATTACTTTATAGATAGACGATATACTACTCATTGGTTAGAGCCAAACTTGAATATGGCGCCCTCTTGTGGAACCCCCATTACCCCGCTCATGCACTGGCAATAGAACAGAAAAAAATTCTGAAGCTTCTGAGTTTCAAAAAGTAAGGTGTGTATCCGCTTAGCGGCACTAATTATTTCTCCTTATTAGAAAAGTTTCAATTTCAAGGTCTTTCATGTAGAAGAATATGTATAATATGTGTACAATCTGTGTAATAATAGGATTGATTGCCCTGTACTGCTGCAACAATTAAAAATTAATGTACCAAGGATTCAATCAAGGCAAGGGTTTATGTTTCATTGTCCTTGTCCAAGAACAAATATACTTGTTAAATCGCCAATATATAACGTGCAAATATTTTAGCAAAATAAGTAATCTTTGTGTGATATTTTTTGTTGTAAGTTATCCAAAATTCTAACTGTAGCTGGTAGATGTTTCAAGGAAAGTATGTAAGAATTGTTTGTTTATATATGTGTTATATTTTGTATTTTAAGTTTCTCATACATATATGTGTTTGTATTTATTAGTTAGTGTATCTATATATCTGCATATTCTTGTCTTGCCCTTTAATTGGGGGTTTCCTGTTGGGCAATTAAGCATTATTATTATTATTATTTGTTTGTACAGTATTTACTGTTTATTAAAATTTATAATTCATTTAAAAAAATTAGTTACAAATTTTAATAAAACATAAAATTGAAATTGGAAGCGGAATAACTACACTACATTAGTGATTTAAATAGCCCGCGCTTGTTATTTAGTTTGCTACTAGATCGCTAGATGGCGTATGAATTAAAATGGTGTTTTTTGTTGCCAACATTTTACATGGGGAATTCGCTTCTAAAAGATTAATGGTCTGTGGTTTTGCTGGAGATGCATGTCGAACATGGTGATTGTGATTAGTGTGTTAATGTAAATTATTGTCGAGTAACTTATTTTTAAACATGAAAAATAGTTTTTGTTTGATGGGCTGTAAATGAGATTAGTACTGAATAATAATGTCTTCCAAAAGGTAAGCAGTTTTTATTATATATAATGTTCAAATTAATTTCTTTATGGCATAAATATATGTAAAGGAAGTGCACAGAGGAAGTTCTTAACCTTATTTTATAATTTTTTCCCGTTGTATTTTTGGTTTTACCTACGTGCCTAGGTTAAATAATCATATTGGGGGTATCTGTCAATCAAAACTCAGGGAGAGCTAGCACTGCCTACTATTATTTTTGGAATGTAAATATTTACTCATTAAATCGAATTTTCTTGTTTGAACTAAGAAACAGACTTGTGCAATAATTTCCTAACTAGTATTTTAAAAGAAAGGAAGGAAGATACAGTATCAGTAATAATTAAAAAACGCCTAAATTTAACTGTGCAATCACTTAACATTATTCCTTGTCATAAATAACTTATTTTGTAACTTTAATTTTAAATTTGTCCTTGCCCAAATTCGGGACTAAATTCTTCATTTTATGTTATACAGCGAATTAAAGAAGTTATCAGAGGAGAGCCTAACAAGACAACCGGAAGAGGTATTTGATATAATATGTAAGTTAGGTGAGGGCTCCTATGGCAGCGTCTACAAGGCGTTGCATAAAGAATCGGGCCAAGTATTGGCCATAAAACAAGTACCTGTCGACACAGATCTACAAGAAATTATTAAAGAAATCTCAATAATGCAACAGTGTGACAGCCCTTATGTTGTTAAGTACTACGGAAGTTATTTTAAGAATACAGATCTGTGGATTGTTATGGAGTATTGTGGCGCTGGTTCAGTTTCTGATATCATGAGATTACGCAAGAAAACGCTATCCGAAGATGAAATTGCCACTATTTTGTCTGACACACTGAAAGGCCTAGAGTATCTACATTTACGGAGGAAGATCCACAGAGACATTAAAGCGGGAAATATTTTGCTTAATTCTGAAGGCCATGCGAAACTAGCTGATTTTGGTGTAGCTGGACAACTAACAGACACAATGGCTAAGAGGAATACTGTAATTGGTGAGTGGATGTTTGTTTAATAAATCAAACTGTGAAGTTTATTTCTACATAATTTAAATTGCCTGTCATCTTTTTGAGTGGGTTATAACCTTGATTGTAAAATGACAAATATAAACAAATTTTGTATAAATGTTTGAATTGTGATTCAATTATTCTATAAAAAGACTTGCTACAGCAAATGCAGTAAATAAGCAAAACCAGTTTTGTATGTACAGTAGGTGTTGTAGGAGTTACTGGTTTTTAAACAAGACTTGATTCTGATTTCCAGGAGATTTAAAAAACTGCAAAATTTTAAATATTTCTGTTGAAGTTCAGATATTTGCAAACTATTGTAGACGTATTCATTACTTAAAAAAAATATTTGTTCATAAATTTGTCACTTTGGTGACTTCTTCTTCTTGTAGTGCCAAAACCTATTTAGGGCGTTGGCTACCTCTCTCCTATGTCTGTGTTTGGTGCGCAGAGTTTGATAATTTGTACAGACAGACATAGAGGACCTACACAGTTTAACGTGGGCTCTGAATCACAAGAAGTGCATGCACTTCTTCTCTAGGGAGGTTTATAATAATTTGTTTTACCTCTAATAGTCTCCGAAATATAGCCTTTCAAAAAACTCGATTTTGTTGTATAAAAATGTAAAATTCTGTTTTTTCGAAATAGTTCTTTTTTCTGATCATTTCATGGGAAGGTTTTATTCAGAAAAAGTATAGGGGACTTCATTCTGTGTAAATGTAACAATAAAAAACGGGGTTTTGCATTATAATACAAAAAATCAGATTTTTTGAAAGGTCATATCTCGGAAACAATTGGAGGTAGGACATGTTTTTTGGTTTAGCAGAATTTTTATTTTCCTTCATGTTAGTTTAGCTTATTATTACGTTGGATGCACCCATAAGGAGCAATTTTCGAAAATCTGCTACCCTACGAGACAGGCTCAAGAAAAGGGTCGACTTTGAGAGGTCATAGCTCGCGACCTATTAGTATTATAGGGTTGTTTTTTTTTTGGATTTACAAGAAATTGAGTATACCTTTACTCAGCTGTGGATTATTTTTCCATATGATCATCAGGGACAACGCTATTTCAAAAAATCTGCAAAGTACGATTTTCGAGCCAAAAAATTGATGTTCTTTGGAAGGTCATATTTTGCTACTATTAAGGATAGAACTTTTTTTTCTTAAGTTTACACAAAATTTTATCAGCTTTTATTTCTTAGGACTATCCTTACCGTAGGATGCAATTGTAACGAACTCGTTTTTTTTTTTAAATACTTTCAGCTTAGGGCTATTGCCCACTCGGCCCCCTCGGCAGTTACGCCACTAGTTATTGATAGAATTTAAACTTGCCTACTTCATAATTAATTTAAAAAAAACAGAGCTAGATAAAAAAATCATTGAGAAAACTATTTTATTCTGTTATTTACTTATTTAATAACAATTTTCTTAACGAAATTCAAAAATAAACTTTTTAATACTATTAGGAACTCCGTTTTGGATGGCTCCTGAAGTAATACAAGAAATAGGGTACGATTGTGTAGCAGACATATGGAGTCTTGGCATCACAGCATTAGAGATGGCTGAAGGAAAGCCACCGTATGGAGATATACATCCCATGAGAGCCATATTCATGATTCCTACAAAACCTCCTCCATCATTTCGTGAACCTGATCAGTGGAGTCCAGAATTTATTGATTTTGTTAGTGTGTGTCTTGTTAAAAATCCCGAAGAGCGTGCCACTGCCTCAGACTTACTGCAACATGTATTTATAGGTGGGTTTGAAGTAAAACTGATAATTTTGCGTTATATGTTGTTTGCATCTGCTTTAGGTAATGCAAAACCGTCTAGTATTCTTGCACAGATGATCGCCGAAGCACATGAAATTCGTGAAAATCAGAGTTACCGCAATATTTCACAATCGAATTCTGCTGGTGTTGTTGTTAAGCAAAATATTAATGAAGAGTCTGTAAGTTACTGAAAATTTTAACTTAAGTTTTTTGCACGATATTTTTGTTGAGTAGGATGAAGAAGTAGCCGTGACCAATCAGAATCAAACTGTGATTCAGTGTGAAGACGAAGGAACTTTAGTACCTGGTAAAGGAGGAACATTAGTGCCACTATCTCAGAGTGGAACTCTTGTAGAATTACAATCTGAGTTAGGAACTATGGTCATCAATAGCGACGTTGATGAACAAACTATGAAAAGTACGACTTGAGTTATTAACATGAAAAATTTATTATTAACAAATTTTGCGTTTCTCTTTAGGACATGACACAGGTTCCGGCCAAGTTGGTAAGAAATATCGACCTCTGTTCTTGGACCACTTTGATAAAAAGGAAGCCGAAGTAAAGGTATGCTTAAGATGGTTTCTCAGTAAAATTTTGACGGAAATACATGTTTAGGACCTCCAATAGTGGTGTTTAACAGTGTTTGTGTGTGGGTGACGCCTTCAAAATGTTTTCATAGTACTTGTTTCAGAAATTTATTTTTCTATTCGTTAAAATTCGTCCAACGATTTTTTGTAAATTTTGTAGTCCCAGCTCACTAATCTCTCTGTCACGCTTTCTCTGAATTTTTGAAAAGTTTGACTAACGCCTATTTACTCAAAAACAAATTGACACATTGGGATTGAATTTGGTATTACAATAGCCCTAGGGGAAGACAATGTTACTTAGGTAAGAGAATTTTTAGACAAATGAAAAAACTGTGAAGTGAAAATATTTTCTTTTAACTTTGTAGGATTATAGAGCTACAATTTAGTTCCTGTCCCAGTTCTCTAATTTCTCTGTGACGCCTTCTACGAATTTATGAAAATCATAAATTCATGTTCTCTCTTTAATAAACATAAGACGATAAAAAATTTCTCTCTGAGCTAAATTGCTTATGATATAGAATGGGATTTAGAGGTTAACTTTTAGGTGTTAAATTTCACCCTCTATCCCCAATTTTGACGAACAAATTTGTCCTTCCATTTTTCGGTGTTGTTTAATCGTGAGGAATATTTTGACAAAAAATCAAGCGAGGTGAACTGCAAAATGCGTGGTGCACAAGATGTGATAGTATAATCCCATGATAATAAACAGAAGCTGATCGTATAGCTTTGTACCGTATGACCCTAAAATTTTTACCAAGCAGTTTTATGAACCTTGTTAGTTGCACTGACGAATTACTAGGGGTTTATATTTAAATACCCAACAACTCAAAACAGTTCTTAGTTAGATGTGCTGTAATTGTTGTGATTAATTATATATTTTGTATAAAAGTATGGCAAAGTACAATACCTTACTAATAGTGGTACATATGTATGAACAACTCCTTGTGGAAATCGCCAGCAGCAGTAGAAAACAAAACAAGTTCATTTGTCAGCGAACAGTTCAAAACACATATTTTTATTTTATTTATAAGTTCGAGCTTTACTTCGTTAAAGTATATTTTAATTTATTGTAAATAAAACAATTCTTAACTTGAACGGGTTTTTTATTTTAGCCTTATGTATTTTTATTACTTACAGTTCTTCCAACAAGTACAATTTTTTCACCATGTACACCATTATTTCAGAATTATTAATATAATTTTTGCAATGCTGTAAATAATTGATTATTAAAAAGATAATAGTTTTTATTACTATTGTAACAGGGAAATGGTGTAGCTAGTCCAGCTACCTTGGATGGTCCAGAAATGAACGTGGAAGAACAGCAGCGTTTTCAAAGTCATTTCCATTTACAAGTGAATCCCGTACAACAGTTGCAGCCAGTGCAACCTCAAGAAAATAAGCCTAATTTTCAGCGGCCTTTTACGGATGGTGATTTTGAATTTGTAAGTATAAGATTTTGTAACTGGCGAATTTATAGACAAGATGTTTGCACGAACACTCCATGTATTCCATTTATTATGTGTGCAGTTAAAATTTTTGAGTTATGAAGAGCTCCAACAACGAATGGCAACACTGGATGCTGAAATGGAGAGAGAAATAGACGAGTTGAGAAGAAGGTATCAAACGAAGCGACAACCTATCTTGGATGCCATGGACACAAAACGTAAACGGCAACAAAATTTTTAGAAAGAGCTACCATCGTTCTCAGTATCTAGAAGTAATATTTGCAATCATTGAATGGTGCTCAAAAAGTTTTTGTATTAATTTATTTGCTGTTTTCGAATATCTTGCCATAGTTTAAACCTACTGTAAATAGTTCTGATTATTTTATCAACCATGCTTATTTTTAGTTGTGTTTACTTGAAAGAGTTTTAAACCGGTTTGGAACATGGGGCTAACATTTAACAAAACTTTTTGAGCTAGCAGTAAACAAATCAGGGAGAAAAATGTGTTCCTATTCGTACTTAATGGATTATTTGTCGTTTGCCCTATGTGTTAGAAATGCACTTTTCAAGTAAATTCCTAGGTTATTATGATTAAATCTGAATCCAAAAGAAGCGATTTCGGTATTCACGTTGTTATTTATCACTACAGTTCTACAAAACCCGAAAAGTGCATGTAAGGTAAGTGGTTTGAGGTGTGAACACTTGTCGAGTTGGTAAAAAAATATATCTAAATCAGTGATAGTTCGATAATAAGGATTTTTTTCTGACCACAAATATTTAAATTTGTGTTATTTTCAAATCGTTATTTTCCTTACCTTCGAGCTTATATCCAATGTTTTGTATAATTTTTGTAAAAACTCGTTCTGAAAATAGTAATGTAGGAAACATAACCAGTACGAATAAGTACGCTTGCTGTGCCTTTAGTAGTTTAGAGAGTAGATTTAAGAACGACTGTAACCATTATTTTTTGAAGATCCCAATAAAATATCATTAATTCACAATAATTTTCTTTTCTTATGCAAGACCTTCTCTGTAAAAGGGACCAGAATCTAGTTTTTATTTTTGTATACTAAGAATGCTGTGTTATATGCGTCTCAATCTAAAAAATTGTATTAAATGCTCTATATCCAATTTTTTTTATTTACATAATTAAAATGCAAAATAATTTTTTTACAGATAAGCGCGAGGGTCAGCTGTAGGGCTAAGCCCGACCTGCTGTTCTACCACCTAACCATAGAAAAATAAATCTTAATAAATTATTTTGTATTGGTATGGTGGCCTATTCGGAGTTCTTAAGTGCATACAAGACAAAAACAGCAAACAGATCATAAAACAATGCTGTAGTGTAAGTAGCCAGATAAAAGACCTATTTTCAAAACATGCGTTTTTAATACGTCATCGTTTGCAATTATATAAAAATAAATTTGTTATAAGCGGAAAGTAGCTTATTATAAAGGTTAGTTAGTAATTTGGTAGCTAAAATATTGCTTGAACAATTCTATGCAACCTTGATAACGCAAATTCCAATTATGAAGTTCCTACATTGATCCATATTTAACTAACGTGCGACAACTAGTTTATGCGCTATTCTTTACCTCTTATACTAAATATTAGTCGGACACGCATTTTGAAGAACTTGAATATTTCATCGATTACTTTTCTGTATACACTTTACAGCCCAGATGCCCTAACAGAGAATAACCAATTTAACTTTAGAAAGATTAGTTATGACACTGGGATAAAACCGCAAAGTAGCGATCAATGTTCAGTTGTAACATCATAGCCACACAACTGTAAAGGAGTGTATGTTGTTGCTTTGCTTATATACTCAGCCTACGAACATCAGATCAAGGGAGAGATATGATGTATTAAATATTTGATTGAAGATTTAATTACTTTTGAATAATATTTCTTTTCTACAAATAAAAAAATAATAGTTTTCAATTTAAATATTGACATTTGAAACATTAATAACATTTGTATATAAAACTAAGTAGAAATTTCTATGTAAATTAAGTAAACGGCAATATTCGCTTCTTTCATAAAAAGGGAAAAAAAGATACTTTTAATTTCAACAACGCATTTTTGAGAAGTTACATAATTTTAACTACGCCTATCAATTAGCTCTAGTTAACAAATATATTTTTTATTCTTTGCATGTTTTTGATAATAAAGCTTTTACAGCGATATTGCTCCGAAGTCCAAAGTGCATCTAATCAGCTGTAATGTGCGGTCGGTTACCGTGCTTCTATCCTATGCGGCTAGCCAAAGCTAGCATAGCACTATTTTTATATGGTACACGCTATCGTATTGCATAGGCTGTCGCAAGTTCAAATCACTGCTGGGGCGTTACTATTTTTTCTTGCTTTAATTTTTGTAAAAACAATGTTATTTACTGTTATTGACGGGCGAACATTTAAACCATAAAAAGTATGGGAAAGTACCCGCAACCTGTTTCGCCCATTTTTCTGCATATTGTGCTATTTAATTATGTATTATGTACATATTTTATTAAGAAGTGCATATTTGAGCTCGATTAGTGCATATACACTCGACCTTTGTTGATCAACTTTCTTGGTTTTAACTAAACTGTGTCTGTGTATGTTTCTAGTAAATACAAGACATGTACATTATTAGATAAGGCGCAAATATTCCAAAAAGTTATTAAAAAATGAGTGAAACACTTCGCCTGGACTTTCCTATACATTTAAATATATTGTTTTATATTTTCCAACACTTTCGATATACAACTGTCTAGAAACGACTAGTTAAAGTAAATAGTTCTTATAAGTTGTAACATCTTGAAGCGGTTGAAGAAAGACCGACCGCTGCGCTGCATGCATAAGGTTGGGTTAAATATTCGGACTGAATCAACGGAAGCGCGGAAATTGATATTTGAGAATATATTAATAACTCGAGAAGTATTAATTTTAGCAAGAAATTACTCTTATTAATTTGTATTTAGAATTTCAAAACCTTTCTGATTTTAAAGCCAAAATGCCACGTTTCCATTTAAAAAAAAGTTATTTTTTACCATGGCCGCCATAGTAAAATTGTAAACTCAAGTTTTTTTCTTAAATACAATCGAGAAGAATTTGCCCTACAACTTTGCTCTTGGGTTTGCGAGTCTATCTATTAAAATAAAAAAGTTAGCCTACACTGAACATTAAACGACTAGTACAAGAATACAACTGCTGTAGAAAGTATGTGAAATTCTTCTAAGGACAGAAAGATTATTAGGGGCAAAAAATTCGATTTTTTGATTTTTTGTAAAAAGATTCTCCCAGAGCAAACAAAAGAAATCAATTTTTTAATTTTGTAGGGAAAATTTTGGGGGGGAGGGGGAACAGTAGCCCCCTAAATATTAAAGTATCAAACAAATATTATGATATTCGGATTTTGCTATCAATGACGAGCTATATTGCTTTAACAGAAATATTTTATTGCCCCCTGTTAAATACATAAAAGGGTACCAATTTTCAAAAATTCATAGAGGGCGTCACAGTGAAATTATAGCAATGCGCAAAAAAACAAATTGTAGAAGATTCTCAGCTCTGTCAGCTTAAAAAGTTTAAACAAAAACGTGTGGGCAGTTTTTGAGAAATATTTTTTTGAAAAATTCCAAAATTTTGGAGTGATGTCATTGCGATGGTTTTTATATTTTCAAAATTAATTATATTTCATGGTATAGTACCCTTGGGGGCTACCAAACAAGATGTAGTTGATTCCAATCAGATAACTGGTTTTTGAGTAAATGGGCGTTAAAGTCGAAATGCTCAAAAATTCGTAGCGGCCGCCATTTTAAAGCTAAAGAGTTCGGTAAAAAATCGTTTGATTTGTCCTAAGGCCTTCTTTAATCTCCACTATTAAAATTTCCAAAATTCAGTTTCTGAAAAAAATGCTACCAAAAAAATGTCTAACTTCCGGTTTCGTTTTTTTTTAAAAGCTTATTTTGTCGATGAATTTTTGATATACCCCCTCATTTCGAAGCAAATCAAAATCGGTCCAGCCGTTCCGGAGATATGGAGCGTAACACACCCACCCACAGACATTTTTTTAAAATTACTTTTCTGGGGTCCATGCCCCCCCCCCCGGCTATTTCCGTTAAAACTCAACTTTGAAATTTTGCATGAAATTAATACTTCCCTACACTGAAAGTATAGGAAAGTAAAAAGTGATGCGAATCATTAATTTCAAGGTAAAAATTTAAATTATATACAAGTTTCAAAATGAGAAATAAAAATGAAAGAATGAAAACCTGCACATTTAAATTTACATTTGTAGCAATTGTAACAATGAATAGTCATTGTTTACACGTTTTTATTGGTTTATATATAACATGTACATTATGAATACTTCATTATGATTCATTTCGAAAGTCACAATATTTGTGATACAATTTTAAATATTTTAAACCAATGGTACATAAGCACAGTTGATAAGAACCCCTACTCAGGTACACAGAGGTATTTGTAACCAATATTTAAAAAGAGAAGTACCTGGTAGTGAGGGACAATGTGCTATGTGTAGATTGAGTTAGTGGCAAGGTCAGATGGGTAAGCAGTGAAATATTTATTGCAGGTAGATGTTGGCTTCAAAGAAACATTCTGATGCTCATTTCTATATTGCTAATATGTCATTGTTTCAAACTATTACAGTGTCTTAGTGTGCGCGATATAATATTGTTATTAAGTGTTCCTTTATTTTGTGCAGTTGGGACTTTATTGATGGCATGTACTGTATAATAAACATGTAAGCTGTATTGTTAAAATTTATATTGGGTAGAGCAACACCAGATCTCGTGAATCATAGCTTATACGTAGGTTGTGATGTCAAATTTGAGCAAAAACGCCTCGTTTTATTCTTAGCGTGTCGACATTAAACAATAACAGTCCTCAACTTGTTTTCCATTTTATTTGTGTTCATTCCGATTTTTGCGGGCAGCCTTTTTCAAGAATATACAGTGTATATTTTGTTGCTCAAATTTACTCGTCAAAATTATTTAAATTAGGCGCCTTATAAAATAGTTAAATGTTTTTAGGTCTCACTTTTCTGCCTTTGTGCATCTCACAGTTCATGAGATCTAGTGTTGCTCTATATAGCAATGGCTTTTGCACTGCAGTACCGTATGTGTGTTCACTGCTTTTTACGCATTGCAATACATCAACTTCGCATAACTATGCATCTAATATTATATATTATAATAATGATTATAGCTCCAAGAAAAATTTCAAAGCCTAACCGACATTTTTAAAAGCAAAAAAAAAAGGATTTTTAGATTTTTGCTGACAAAAAAAATTAAGGAAGTTTTAAACAAAATCTGAGGCCAATAAGGAAAACTAGTCGTCATAAATGGTAAATTGAAATAATTAGTTTTTAACATCTTTTACCATTAATTAACTTATAAATCAACGCTTTTACATTTCAATTTGAATTATTGGAACTTCAATGTTTTGGGTTAACTACCAATTTACCACAGCTATATTCATCTCAAGTTAATCAGTATAAATTTACCTGTATATTGGGTTGTGGATTACCATGAATTAATTTTGATCATAAACTTTCCATTTACATTTAGCATCACACAAATTATAAAGATATAAATAATCTTAAGTTTAAGAAATGGTAGAGGAGTGGCATTTTTCGAAACAAACCGCTGGTACTTTCCCATACTTTTTACATACGGCTAACTACAGATTGCGGGCATCGCACCAAACATCACTGTAGATGTAGATTTTTTTCCTAGATTTTAAATGGTTTAAAATTCTTTTTTATTCTAATAAACTACACATAGATACCTTTAACTTGAAAACCAAAAATCTATTTTTAAAAAAGCATAAAAAAGTAGGGGAGGGGGCTAGTGCATGAATTACTCCGCACCCCACAGGTGGTACGGTATGCTCTAGCCGGCTGCAGCGAAAAGGTTAAAGCTACACAGTTGGCCCATGATGTATATGTATGTACGTATAAATACATTATTTTGAAGTGTGGGTTAAATATGAAATAATAACAAAAAAATATTCAGAAAGAATTCTATTGTATGTACAGTATACTAATACAGGTTTCACAATAGAACAATGAAGTTTACTTCAATCTCAAATTGTAAACTGCAGAAAGAATTGCAGTATCAAGTAATAAAATGTTAATATTAAAATACATGATACAAATAGTTCACCTTTATATGTACGCCACAATTGGATCAATATACGGTTTGCATGTTGAAGAATGCACCAAGTAGCATTCGATAAAAAAAATATTTTCACCCTGTTTTTTTAATATTGCGCATCTGAACTACATAACTTCCTTATCAATGGCACCCGAAATGTATTCAACAACTCAAAAATTATGTATATCATCATTAACACTTGAAATATGAAATATTATGTAAAAAATATGTACCAACACCTCTTGCATGATTTACATACGTCAAAATTATAAAAATTATACATTATATCAGTAATTACAGCGAAATGGGTAAAAACTTTCCACGTACTTATAAAAATTCCGTTTTGGAAATATACTAGTCTTATAGAATGAGCTAAAGGCAAACACTTACTCTACTTTTAAAGTAAATTTAAGTGAAAGGCACTATATGTTAGTGTAAATAGTATTATTAGAACTATACCTAGGACTAAAGTAACGATTGTCATGTATTTACATTAATAATTAAAGGCACCAAAAATGGATGGATTTGTTTAGTATATGAGCACAATGATTCAATACAATTACTATTAACCATTCCGTTAACAAGACATTGTATAAAACTGCAAATCTGTTAACATTAACTGCAACACGGCTAGTCCAAGTCAGGAGCAGGGAGTGCAAAAAAATATATATGTATACAACACAACTGAAAAAAGATATACAACCTTAACAAACATAATACTCTAATATACAATTATAAACTTCATTAAAACTATCTTGTAAACTTTCAAAATTTCTTCCAAAGACATCACAGAATTGTTCTATTGACACTTGTGCAACATGTTTCGTTATCCCCGGTAACGCTGTATAAATTTGTTAAATCGTGTAAAGGTTTGAACCACACAACAGTACAATTTTCACACAAGTATTAGCCATTTTTAAAACGTTAGTATGCTCTAGAAGCCTACACAAATAAATAAATAGTACTTAAAATTTCGTTCCGATCGATCGTTAGTTAATCATTCAGTACTTGTAATTTATGAGTGTTTACCTGTTACAACAATTCTAATTAACTTATACAAAAATTGACAATAAAATGAATAATTCAATTCGTTTAAAAAGTTTTTACAAGGTTATGTTTAAAAACCGAATGGGACATATTTTAAAATATCAATCAATTTAATTTTGAATAATTAATCCTACATGTCACAAAGATCTAAGGATAAGTATAGTTGGTAGAAATACCCCAAATCTGTAAACATTAGAATTGGGCATTTTTTGCTCAATAATTTATAAAATGGTATCAAGAGTTTGAAGTCTTGGCACAGAAGGCTGCAGAGGGAAGATGTAAGCGGAGCTTAAAATAACAACATTCTACCATAATTTGCAAGTAGCCAAGAATTGCTGTTGTACGTAACATCACCAAGGTTACGTACAAAATCAAATTAGAATTATTTTTGATACATCTGTTTTATGTCAAGTTTAGTAAATCTACAAGCTACTTAAGCGATAAACAAATTACTACAATTAGTACACAAATGAAATGAAATTTTTGCATTAATCTAAAACAAAGTTACGACTTTCAATTCTTTAGTCTTGCCTAGATTACTGTAAACAAATAGAGAAAAGGTATTGACCTAAGGTATTTCCACAACTTTAAAGCTATGTGTTTCTCTGTGAATAAGTAAGGCTAGTAAGGTAAACACTCTGTAATTTTCTATACATTTGTGCTTTAGGTTTTAAAATAATGTAGAAACTAACTTAGATGTACACTAAAACTATAAATATATGAAAACATACCCAACAGTAACGTAAATTTAACGTCCCCCATAAAGTCAATGATATAACAGAATTTTATAGTTAACAATTTCATATCCAACTATAATGACAAAGATTATTGCAGTTCGAAAGCGTATGTGGGAAATATATTGCAACTTACCATTAGGAAACAAATTATAAATAGTACTTTAATATCAATCACTTGTGCAGTTAAAAAATCATAACATAAAATCATTTGTACACAACACAACATTAAACCATAACAGCGCTTGGTATGTTCAACTTGGAATAGCGATACCCGTCAACTCTCCAATCCAGGTACCTTATTTCCGCACATTACTCAACAAAATCATCATTTATACAGTAGAAACTAACTGAACTGACATTGTTTCAGTTTAAACCGTAATTTATGAAGTTTACGAATACATAGAATTATTTACATGTTCCGCCCTAATTTCAACCAGGTTATTGCAGAGAGTATTTTAAGTCCAAAATACAAACTACTATCCTGCTTGTAGGCGCTACAAAGATATGTCAATTTTAAGCAAATTTATTCAATAACTTGTTTTTGAAATAGTTTGATAGCAACCACGATTTATCGTCGTAATGAATAATGATCTCTGGAAATTATGACTAATTTATCTTATCAAATATTCAAGAATGTACCTATTCCTATGATTAAAAATGCAGTTGTATCCCAAATTACACATTTCTGTGTAAATTATATAATAAACTCATCTGCACCAATGCTTTTTTGTAGTTTTCACTTTTCGTTTATGAATAATGTCTCGTACATATATTTTATTCTTTGATAATCACTTAAGTAATGCAATAATAGAAATTGATGCTGTATAAAGACGAGGAGGTCATTGTCCATTACTAAAATAAGTAAAGGATAAGAAATGAGGTACCCAGGTACTCGCCATTCCTAACAAAACCAAATGATAAAAATACTAATATATAAGATGTTTCTAGGTGAACATAAAAGCTGTAAAGTCAAATCTGAGCATACCCAGGCACTTTGTTTCGAGTTACAACCAGATGAGCACGTTATCGGATCTCGTTGTGGGTGGATTAATAAGACTCTGAACGTCCTCTAACATCACTCCGGAAAATTCTTCACCCAGTTGTAAAGAAGGCACTAAGTCATCCGTAGAATCAATATTATCACTTAACGACGAAATATCTGGGGTGTCTAAGGTGTGGCTCTCACTAGCAACATCCATGTTGTCATCCATGTTCGCTAAAAAATCTTCCGGCGTATGTGGCATTGAATATGTTGTACCCATACCTTTAAATAGAAATTCAAAATTAACAATTTTTATTGTGTTAAATATTAGGGATGTACTGTTTAGTAACGGGTAACGGGTAGGTACTCCCTTACGATCCCAGTAAAGGATAGACCTACTTCAGGGACCTAGCGACCCTGCCCACGTGAGCTCTTGGTTTCCCCTCACTTCCTACGGATGGGAAATCATGTCCGAATCTAGGCGGCTCCAACCTTCTCCTAAAATTTATCCTACCTATATCCTATCCAAAACCCTACCAACCACGCAGTGGCCAGCGTGGTAGAGTATTGGCTAATCAACCCTTCATTAATTTTTATGAAACTGTTAAGTGATTTTGGCCACTGGCCGATTACCGAATATTCGGCCAGTCTCTCACAACCTAATATCAAATATTCGGCCAAGTACCGAATATTAGCTAACTAGAGCCAATTATTCATTTGGCCATGTGCCAAATACTTAGTGATAATGTATGTGTGGGTTAATTGCTTTGCATATGCAAATAGCATCCAGTTTAGCTACCAAAATTATAATTTTGTTGTAATTTATTTTAATCTTATTAACACCATCAAAATTTTCAAACAATTGCTAGCTAGTATTGTTTTCATGCAGTACACAAAATGCCAAATATTCTACATGATCGAAAAATTATTCGGCTCGTCTGAATATTCGACAAGCACCAAACAATGGCCAAATATTTGGCCTTTCCAATACTCGGGTGCATCCCTATTACATATACATATAAATTATTAAGCACCCTTAAATTACTTCTCATATTTTACCCCCCCCCCCTCCCCATTTATCAACATATTACGCCCTAACATTGCTATTGCTCAATAGCTGAAAAAAGTCACAATGCAACATGGCTTTTTACTTTTCCATACCTTCCATATAGGGAAACATTGATTTTATGAAAATTTCCGATATCTAGATTTTGAAGGAAATACAAGTTTTGGGGCTCAAGGAACCCACAAAAGTGGTGTTTAAAAAATGTCCGTCTGTGGGTGGGCGGGCGACGCCTCTAAAGGCGAAAGTACTGGAACGATGTTGATGAAATTGTGAATGAAAAGGTATATTGAAAATTGTAGTTCTAGTCAAGCTTCTCAAAAAAAATTCAAAACCGGAAGCAAAAGTTAGGACATGTTTTTTTGGTAGCGTTTTTTTCCAAAACTAAATTTTGAAAATTTGAGCATGGGATCTGAGAGAAAAACTTAAGGCAAATCAAAAACTTGTTTTATCGAACTCTCTAGCTTCAAAATGGTGGCCGCTACAACTTTTTGAAATTTACTCAAAAAGAATTGTATGATCAAAATTCAACCACCACTTGTTTGAGAGTCCTTTGTAGATAGTATACGAAAAAACAAAATTAATTTTCGAAATCTGAAAACGATCGCAATGGCGCTCAATACCATTTTAAAAATTTTAAAAAAATATTTTTCAAAAACTGCCGCTACATTTTTCTAAAACTTTGTAAGCTCTTTTAGATTTTTGGCTGATAAATTTAGGTTTTGGTTGACTACTGTAGAAAATGTAAATTCCAAATATTTATATTATATTATATATTTCTAACTCACAAAAATTTTTGGACTTGGAGAAGTTATGATTGGAGTATGATTACTAAACCGACATCATTATTGCTAACACCACTAACTGACAGCAAAGTATGGATGGAATGGAAGGTTGTCTACATAGCTTGTTTTCTTAGAAATCTAAGAGACGGCGAAATGTACAACGTTATAATTATAAAATCTAGTATGAGAAAGTCCACTCGAAGTTAATACTTCAGCTGTTTTTTAATATCAATACCTTTCACTGCGTATATACTGGTTATACTCTCTAGGATGTTTGTAAAGGAATGGCTGCACGCACGTGGTATTAGCACACAACCAAGTACACGTGGTGGGAAAACTTATAATTGTATAATTAAAAATATTTTGACGCTTGGTCGTTCAAATGTTTCCACACGCACTGTGGTTGTTTTTTCGCTCAATGAACGATTTCGCGGTTTAGGCATAACATTTTGTTTTAATCATTTAGAAGGTTATTTACCCAATCCACTGTCAGCAGACTCCTGACGAGAGTGATCAGTCAAACTGGATAAAAACGGATCCATTGGTAGTTCAGTATTGCTGCCGCGTAACATCAGTTCTTGTTGACGTCGTATTTCTTGCTGCCGTTGTTTTAAACGTTCGCGTTCAAGTTGTAATAGCTGTAAACGTAGCTGCTGTTGTTTTGCTGGCGATGATTGAGGTGATAGTGCACTTGTGTGCTGCCACGATTGTTGAATTATACTAGCCCCACCTGGTGTCCTTTGTAGATGTTGCGCTACAGCAAAAGAATTTTAAGTAAAATAGAATCAAAATTATTCGTTAATTAATGCTAAATCATTAATGCTCAAGCTTAGTTTAAGAACAGGAAAGTTCAAAAAATTAAAAAAAAAAAAAAAGGTGTATACAAACCATTCATACAATTTTCACAATTATGCAATACTTTTATTGTAACCTATGCATGCATTCAGTACTATCCAGCGCTTTTTTAAAAATGCAGTTGTGCCGCCACTCATAAAATAAAAAAAAAACTTAACACAACCTTGAAACTAATGAAAAACAGAAGTAAAGATACATAGTAGGCAAGCCCTTTTTAAAACTAATAATTATTTTTAGCTAACTAAAATCACACATTCGCAAATATAAAATTTTGTCTCAGTTTCAAACAATAACAAACACCATATGGAAAAATTTCTAGGAAGTTATGACAAATGTAAATGAATGATTATAATTTTATTTTTACTAATTTTAATAAGTTTCTTGAAAATTATGTTCTCAATCGTTATTTTTTGGAATAAATATTTGCCGCACCACTTTCGGAAGCTACTATGCAACATTAGAACCAGAATGTTTAGAAGCTGGGCTTTAAATAATTGACAGCTGCCAAAGAAAAGCTAGTTTTTTATTTAAAGAATGGAACTTGAAAAATAAATTTTAAGTGCGAGTGGCAGCCCTGCAACTATTTCAAAAGTGAACGAGCATCACCTGAATATACATAAGTGTATAAACTTTTAATAATTTAGAAACTTACGTATTCGAGGGTCAAACCACGATGTGGTACGTGTTTGATGATTAATGAAATAAATTTCTCCCTCTGGAGTTTGTGCTTGTTCCCATCCTTCAGGTAAAGGCCCCAAATCTACGTCTGTGTTTGCTTTAGCTGAAGTAAGTGAAACTGTATTTAATACCGTAAAGGCTCATTCATCATATAAAATTCAACCAAAACTATACAACTACTTTCTAAACTAAAGCTACATGGTTAATTAAAATACCAACCTGTACAGGCTGCGGTTTGTGTTGGGGACTGCGCCTGTGTCACTTGATGGGCTGTTAATAGCTGCTCTGCACTTTGATGTTGCTGTTGAGCAGCAGCCTGGGCTGCTAATGACTTTCGGGGATCTTCCCATGTTGTTGAGCGTGTTATGTGACTGGAAAAAAATTATATCTTAGTTTTGATTTTAAATATGTTCTTGCTAGAAATTTTATGAAGTTTTTTCTCATCCATTAAAATAATGTTTTCTTATTTTAAATTCGAACATGTGCTATAAAGGCTTTAACTGCTAACGTCATATCGTCTCCATCTAACTTTTGAATTTAAAAAATGTTACAAGAACTGGGGGTAGAGTTATCGAAAATCACGCTTAGTACCTTTGCTGAAGTAAAGACAAAGCCAGCAATCGTAACCACTACTCTACCACCAGGCCCTTTGTTTTGTTACTTTACGGTTTTGAGTAATATTATCCACTTAAATTACAGACATTCTCAGTTTTGCAGATTTGAATAATAATTTTAAGTTTTGTTAAGAAAATTTCAAAAGTTGCTCAATAAGCACATTATAGATATGGTTTTTCTCAGACTGTTTCTTCTTTGTGATGCTCCAACAAAATGAGATTAAACATGATTTATACTCAGTTTTAATTCTTGGCAAAAATCCAACTGCATTTTGGTTTTCAAAAGTCCAAATTTAGAAAAACCTTTTCACATTGCTTTATCATTCATATAGCAGTTAGGTAGATGTCACTAATTTTACTAAATATTCATTTTCTCTACTTAATCAGTTTAAATTCTTGTCAAAATTCATCACTATGAACGGAAGTATTTTATCTTAAAGAAATTCTACTTTTTCGAAAGTATTTTGGGAAAATTAAAATCACCATTACATTATTTCCCTAATGAGGCAACATCCATCTAATTAAAACCTTCTCTGGTATTTAGTCATTCGGATTCGACGTTCAACTGTAGGTCCTCCGTACTCTACCTCAGCGCTAACGTTATACTTATTAAGGGCTATCAAATAATATGACAATTTGTATTGATTGGATATTTTGTTTTTGAGTAGTCGGGTATTAAAATCAAAACTTTCAAAAATTCGTAGGCGTCTTAGTTTTGAAGATACAGCATATGGGTAAAAAGCATTTGATGTATCTTTAGATGCACTACAACGCTATGTATTCAAAATTTCAAAAACGTGTTTAAAAAATAATCCATACCAAACAATTAGGTCTAATTTCTGTTTCCGGTTCCAATTAACGACCTTATAAAGAACTACCTGCAACTAAAAAACTTCCACACATTAAATCTTATAAAAATCGGGCAAGGGGTGCCGGATTTATAAGAAAACAAACCCACCCACCCACAGACAGACATTTTTTTAAAAACCACTTTTTTGGGTTCCTTGGGCTCCAAAACGCGTATTTCCGTTAAAATCTGCAATACGAAAATTCGCATGAAAAATCATAACTTTCCTTACTTCAGTAGAAGTATGGGAAAGTAAAAGGGGTATATTTAATCACGTCGGAATTTACTGCCAATTTAATAGAACATATTAGGCTATTTGTGGCAGACAGAATAGCATTTCCATGTTTTTACTGATTTTCTATATTTTGTAAGCTGCTTTCATACTGAGAAAAAAATTAGATTTAATATTTTTTAAATAAATAGTCCTAGTGCTTTCTTTCGTTTTCCTTTTCATCATTTTTGTTTGTGGGTTTTCGGAACTATAGGCAAACTCTTTTCAATTTCAAAATCAATTTTAATTTAACGTTTCGATGCACTCTGGCCCTTCGTCAGAAATCTGTCTATTTTACATGATTTGTTACATTTTAAAATTTTACGCATTTTACTCTTTATCTTTGCAACGATATAATATTCTGACAAATTATGTAAAATAAATTTCTGAAGAACGGTCAGAGTGCACCAAAACGTTAAATTAAAAAAAAAATTTGAAATTGAAAAAGATTTAATTTTTTCTTTATATTTTTATTTCATTCATTACAGCAGCTCGTTAAAAACTTCTGTACATCAAGTTGCCTATACAAGTTCATATTGCCACTCAATCCTACGCTGAAGTCGATCAAGTTGAGATCTAGTTCGTGAAGTTTCGGCTGTAGTTCAGAAACAAACTAGCAAATTAGTTTTCATCCAGCAAATCCTGACAAACGCGCCATCACCGAACTTATTTATAAAGTGCCCACTGTAATAACAATAATTACGTGCAATAGTTAGTTACGAACACACACAAGATTGCAATTATAGCTGATAAGAAAATATGCTAAAACGGAAATAAAAATTTAATTAAAATCCACCTATTTAAAACTACTTAACACGTTTTTCACAGAAACGCAGTTTTAAAAATAATTAGAAATGGGGGTCTCATTCTCTTATTTAAGGAAGTGTAAAACATAATCATAGGCAAGCCATTTCTTCGTAAGCTGATCGTTTCGTGCAGAGTATTTGAAAAAAAAAACATTTTGGGGGTCATTTTTAAGTTTTAATGTATTTTTATAATTGCAAAAATATTTGGCAGTTGCCGTTTAATAGTTATCAAATTGATAATGTCAGTTATATTTTTATTTATTCATAACACAAGTTTCAACCCGCCACGACGTAATTTTTTTTTAAATGTGTTAAAGCTGTTTCTATGGTATTTATTGAACAGTAATTTCTTTCATATTCACCAATGGAAACTTATTAGTTGTTAAAAGTTAATGTGGCATTAATAATGGTATTATAGCTAATTAGTATGGTGACTAATTAAAATTCAAACTAAAAACAAAATAAAATAGAAATCATAAATACTAGTATTTTAGGGGTAATATTAAAAGCGTAATTAATTTGTAGCCCAGGCTTTAGTGCTTTTCTGTTTTCCTTTTAAGATATTCAAAAATTGCTAGTTTTACATCGAAGGAGAGGTTCACTAAAGAAATTAAAGGTGGAGTTGTATATGGAGAGCAAAGCGCAAAAAAATAAAGATTTTTATTTAAACAAAATCAAAATAATCGATTTTTTTATTTAAACCGCATTTTTGGATTCAAATCCTTTCTTTTTCATTTTTTTCAATTTAATTATTTCTGCGAATGGTGTTTTGTTACAATGTTAGCAGTTCAAATAAAGTATACAGGGTGTAGTAAAAAGTAACGCATAATATCTGTAACTTTCTAAATATTGATTCTATGAAGAAATAGCCGCTGTGTTAAATTTCAGCGCATACTTAGTCGATATTTAATTTTTCGCAACTTTCCCCATTTAGTAGCTATGGCAACCAACTCTTGTATTTTAAATAGTATTTTTTTCACACTTTTGGATTCAGCAATTGTTTGTCTTTCCGATACAATACTTTGTTTCGTGGAATTGCATAACAAAATTTGAGTAAAATATCTTTAAAATTTAAAAATTTTCCCTAGTTGCTATAGCAACCAAATTACAAAACGC
This sequence comes from Ctenicera cuprea, assembly GCA_958336395.1. Lineage (NCBI taxonomy): Eukaryota > Metazoa > Arthropoda > Insecta > Coleoptera > Elateridae > Ctenicera > Ctenicera cuprea. The sequence goes on from OY284496.1 coordinate 4,071,614, forward strand.
ATAAATACTTTTATTAAGGTTACATTTTCCTAGAATCAATATTTACGATGATAGACATAATGTACGACTTGCCCTGTATAATTGTTTAACACTTTAATATAATTCTATCCTATTCTACGGTTACTGCCAAATTAATCAAAACTAATTGATTTAAACCAATGATTCTTTCATAAAAATCGTTTGATTAAAATCACGATTTAAACCAATTTGATTTAAATAATAATATTGAATAATTCTGCAAGATTTTGGACGATCTTTCCGTTTACGTGACTGGAAGCCGATTTAAACCCACACGGATACGCTTATGGGTTTGTAATGTCTTTCAATTACATTGTTGACATGCTAATTGCATTTGAAATTATCCCGACTTTCCTTAAATTTCAGCAAAAACAAATAACCCTAATGTTTAACTTTCTTTTGGACTTTGGTCAAGTACTTAAACCGACTTACTGATAGTCTGATGGATGTACAACAAACTGCAGTCCCAACATAATGGGAAATTCTGTTATCTGACAGGTGTATCACAAAAACAATATGAAATTAAACGACGTCAAAATCTATAAACTGAAAAAAAAACTTGGTATATTTATGACCAACTTTCAAAATTCCTGAAAATTAAAAAAAACGAGCGGTCGTATTTTATCAGTGATGTATGTAGTAGATGAAAATCTCAAAAAAGTTCGGATTATATTGAAAGAAGCTGCGCTAGGATGTGATTACTGATAAGAAACTATTCCCATTGTTGAATGCAAATGTACGGAATAGTAAAGCCTGATAAAAGTGTTCACACGAAAACAACAAAACCTATACAACAAGTTAGTAAGTAGTAAGCAAATTTAATGCCTGCGCGTGTACTACTTCGGTGAACACATTCACCTTCTAGTAATGGAAACACTGCGTTTTATTATATCACTTCTTAGAAATAAAAATAGATAAGAAAATCTTTAAATTAATCTTGTTTATCTCATTATCTCCATCTCTTAGCCAACAAATAAAGATAACATGTGAACTAGTTACTGCTACAATAGGCGAAAAAACTAATTCCAGCTAAACTCTCACGTAATACCTATTTTAGTAATTGGATGCATTTTCCTTCAATTTACTATCCAGGAATTTTTTTTTTAATTTTTCTGCTGCGTTTTATTGCAGTTATTTAAAAGAAAAACTTGAGGATACAGAAATTGGAATATTTTTATAAAGCTTCAGAAACTTCGCCTAGGCATTCCAATACTAAAACTGAAGTTTTTTTAGCCGTTTTAGATTTCACTCTTCACTTTCCATGTGGCTATATGTATTTTCATATTTGTGATAGTAAAAAAATGCGACCAAAATGCACGTTTTGGGCCTACGGAAATATGGGCCGTGAACCGAAATAAAATAACGTTTCGGCTTTCGATTACGGTTCCAATTATATTAAATTTTGGTTACGTTTTCGGTTACGGTTTGACGCTCCTTCAAATTTCGGTTTCTATTACGGTTGCCGGTAATTCTTTATTAATGTTTTATAAATTTAAGACGACATTAAATTTTAAACAAAACATTGAAATAACTTAAATTAAGCAGCTCATAGAAGATTCAAATTTTGACGAACTTGAGGTGCAAAAATACCTTTAGTGATGTAGAGTACAATCTGAGTAATAAAAACAAAAAAGCCATTATAATAAGTAATATCAAGGAATGCTACATGTTATGAAAACCGTAAAATATTTACTAAAAAAAAATGTGCTCAAAAGAAATAAAAAGCCAATAAAAATTTCGATTGTTTACTGGTTCGCCGAAAATTTAAATACACTATACCGAGTGTTTTGAAAAACATAGGGCCTCGTTTAGAGGCAGATTCTTTACCTAAAAATGTGACAAAAACTTGCCATAAACATGTATCCCAACAGCTTAGTTTTACTTTTTATTTTTATTTCAAAACATTTCAACGGATTAGAATATTCTATAGAAATTACTCATTCCTTATAAGATTTCTTTTACTGTAGGCCTCATTACTTAAAACCGAGTTGGCAAATCAAGATTAAATCTAGTATCGGAATAGCCGGGGGGGGGGGACACAACATTACTACCTAAAAGATAAAAAAAACTAGCGACCTGACGGGCTATAATTTAGTTGGTGTCCCAACTAGTTTATTTGCGACGCCTTCTACGTATCTTTTAAATATAAAAATTAATAAAATTAATACCTCTTACAATCAACAATAAAACATTTTTCGAGAAAATTTAAAAATCGATTCTTCCCATAAGAAACTTTAAAACAAGCGAAACAAGTCGCTGGTACTGTCCCATACTTTTTACAGTTCAAATATTCTAGCGCCAATAAGTGATTGAAATTTACAATCTAGTTATCTCCACCGGGGACAAACCGGGTACAAGTACCACGGCACGAATAGTCACGTAAAGAGCTAAGCATTCACGACTTCGGATCAAAAATGGTTATAACAACTTTATTTATAGAGTTATCAAAAATATGCAAATAAAAATATATTTTTTTATTACAGCTAATTGAAAACGCGTTGTTGATATTGAAAAGTTTCGTTTTTTTTTCTTAATCTTCAAAATGGTTTAAAATTATTATTAAAACTACTTCAAATAGTCTACTGAACTCTTTAAAGTTTATAACGATTGGCGTTTGCGTTTTTGAATAAATAATTAATCAATCAAATTTTTCAAAAATTCCTGGAAGGCGTCAGGGTAAAATTTGGGAGATTGGTAAAAACCAAATTTGTAGTTCATTGCAAGCTCTATCGGCTCAGAAAGTTTAAAAAAAATCGTGAGAGTAATTCTTGAAAAATATTTTTTTGAAAATGACAGAATTTTGAAACTGCTAGTATATTTACAACTTTCATTTTACCAAAAATATTTTTCTATCACGTGATTATGCTAATTAAGAGCTATTAAATAATATGACAATTTGTATTAATTGGATGTTTTGTTTTTTAGTAAATGGTCATTGAAGTCAAAAATTCGTAGCGGCCTTTGTTTTGAAGATAAAAGCATTCGGAAAAAAAACACAAATTTGCCTTTAGATGCACTACAACACTATGTATTCAAAATTGCAAAAAAGTTTAGAAAAAATCTAAAAAAAACATATCTAATTTCCGTTTCCGGTTCCGATTAAAAAACGTCTACAGAACTACCTGCAACTAATAAACTTTCAAATACAAAATTTGCTCAAGATCGGCCAGGGGGTTCCGGAGATATATGAGAACGAACGCACCCATCTACAGACAAGACATTAAAAAAAACACTTTTTTCGGTTCCTTGAACCCCAAAACGCGTATTTCCGTTAAAATTTGAAATTCGAAAATTTGCGTAAAATCATAACTTTCCCTATTTCAGTAGGAGTATGGGAAAGTAAAAAAAATGTTCGGTTTTTAACTACAGTGCAGGATGCAGACACCCCCCGGCGGGCCATTGCCGTTCGTTCCCATTACAGTAGTAAGAGTGATACGAATGATATGTTACAGCTGTAAATCGACTTTATGTTCAAAATTACGACCAAACTTAAAAAATCTTCACTATGATTTAATGGTCGTGAAAACTGAAGATAAAATTCCTGCAATTGTATGGTTAACGTGGGAAAGTACGTTTACTTTGTCAATAAACTGAACTATTCCAGTTCACAATTAATCTCAGCGTTTGTTTCTGATATACATGACGTTGTTATTAAACATTTCATTGTTACATGGAATACGGATGCACTTCTTAAGAACGACTATTATAGTAGCAAAGTACATCCATTAGCAGCAAATGGACAAGGTCGAACCAAATTCATACATATAACAGGTTTGCTGTATTTGTTTTTAATATAGTTGTATTGGTACTACTTAGTTAGTCTTGTATGATGCGTACGTTCACTCCTTCATTTTCCCTGAACTGGTAGTCCGATTTTGATGAAGCTTGATATTATATATAAGTATATAAAAAAAAGTACATAAAAAATTTAAGGACCCAAATCTATTTTTAGATTTTTTTTAAGAGTTGAAAGAACACAAAAAACCAACAAACAGTGAGGCAAAAAAGTGAGAGGAAGGGGAGGATAGCAGTCCTAATATTGCACTATCTAAATATTAATTTATACAGTGTGTTCACGGCTCGGGTGCCAAATAGGTATTTTTTCCTTTATTTCTTGCTCTAGAGTAAACATTTGGAAAAAATTTTAATTGTACAAAACTGACAGTGACAACAGTAGTGTAACTAGATTTGTCATGACTACTAGATTTATGGACTTTGACAAAATTTCAGTCCTATTCACATGAAAATATCCCTAATTGAAAGAGAAATTAAAATAAAAAAAAAGTACGAGAAAGTAAAAATGTGTGGGCAGAGCAATATAAAATCTTGTAACTCAATAGCCTTAGAAGAATTTAAATGCAAAAGTTTTTTTGAAAAAACTTGAAAATCGACCAAATTAAAGCTTTTGAAAATACTAAAAATGATGTTGAACTAACTAGTAACAAGCTTTTATCAGAGTTGCCAATTATATGCGTCCATAAAAAAACCCAGTAGTTTTTTGGTCGAGTACAATTTAAAAAGCCCAGTGGATTTTTTTTGTGGGTTTATAAGGTTTTTTCGTTTTTTTTGGGTAGGTACAATTTAGAAACCCCAGTGGGTTTAAAGTGGGTTTTAAAATCTAAAAAATTGTAAGGTTTTTTAGCAGCATAAGCAATATACGCATAATTTTTAGCAACTGTTAACCGAGATCGTATTTCAGTGGCTCGGCGCATTCCTTTTATTTATTTTATGACGCAATAATATGAAAACATTGAAAACTAATACCACAACAGAGAGTTTACCAGGTTGTTTATTGTAACTCGATCTGCCTGTGCTGTGCGATTGAACGAGTGAAACAAACTGCATTATGAGGAGGATTGTGACAAAGTCCTATTCAACCCAATGAAACCCAAAAAAACGTTAAAAAAACGCGTTGGGTTGGTTTCTTTTTAAAACCCCGCTTTTTCCCAATCCTGCATTTTGTTGATCAAAAGTCAGCGATGAACTCTTGGTTTGTTGCTGTGACAAAAAAGCCCAATTCAACCGAATAACAGCCAAAAAAATCGTTGGGTTGGGTGTTTTTTTTTAAACCTTGGTTTTTCCCAACGCTGCATTTGTTGGCCAATAGTCAGGGATAGACTAGTTTGTTGCTGTGACAAAAAAGCCAAATCCTTCCAAATAAAATAAAAAAAAATAACTTGGGCTAAATTAAAAAAAAAAACGTTTCCTTTTAAAACCCCGGGATTTTCCCAACCCTGCATTTTGTTGGCCAATAGTCAGGGATGGACTTGAATTTGTTGCTTTCTTTAATGCGCTAATCGTTGTATGACGTCCTCGATGTAGGTTTTGCGTTTTTATTCGATTAACGGGGTTGCTAAAAAATCTTATGGAACTGCTCTATGCGTATTTTTTAAATACAAATGTTTTTAGGGTTTTCTGGGTTTAGGGTTTTAGGGTTAAGTTCTACCACTTTTCGGCAAACGGATTTCCTTTTACTTTCTTTATTTTAATGCAAAATTATATATTTCAGAAAAAATTAATAAGTTTTTTTAGCTTGTTAGTAGCGGTTTAGAAAATTAGAATTTTACCATTGCTCAGGGCCTAATAATTAATATAAAGTTAGGTGCTTAAAGACGTTTCTCAACAATGTAGGACTGACTTAAATTGCTCTTTAAGAAATTAATTTAAGTCAACTTCCAATGTCGAAAGGCTTTACATTTGTATTTTGTTAGTTACATAACTCACAAAAGGGGAGCGTCGTTGTCATATACAATATATTGTTTATTAAATTCGCCCAAACGCAATGGCTAATACGTTTTTAAAATGTTTAATTAATTAATTTTAATTTTCTTTTCACATTTAATGCAATATTTTTCAATCAGACTCGTTAAAATCTACAATGCGTCAGTACACAGTATCTATACGTTTGTATACATAGAACTTATGTTAAAACCTGTACAGATTGCATACATGCACTTGGTGTCTGGAGCATGATGTCACTATGTTTACTTATCTCATCGTTGGAAATTTAATATCAAATTATCATTTTACATTGGTTTATATCTCAGGTTTACATGAACTCCTATGACTTAACTAAAAAATACTACAGAAACTAGGTCTTATGCGTAAACTTTGTTCGTGTACATATTTGCATCAACAGCACAAACTTCGAAACTTGACTGTCCTAAAGCCCCCCCCCCCCCACGCACGCAAATGAGGTAATTGGGTTCCCATTTTTAGTAAAAATACAAAGTGAAATTGTATTTCTACGAAAAATTTGTAAATTTCCCCCAAATTTCAAGCCGAACTACCGAAATAAATAGTCTTTAGTCTGTGAAACAAGCCAAAGCTGATGCACTTGCGTCTATATATAGCGCTTAAGATAAAACTCTCTTCGTTACTGTAAACTTTAAAACTATTTATACCGATTGATTAAACTTTTCCACGTTGTTGAGAAATTCCGGTTCAATATTCTGAAACGAAATTTCAAATTTCATTTATATCAAAATCCAACATAATAAACATTGCTTTACTTTATAATCCGAGTTTGTACTTGCTTGAACATTCGCTTGTTTAACCTTTTTAACACTCGTCGCACTGTAAATTTCTTCCTTTCTCCTGGAGAAAGAAATACAAGGCCTAAGGTTGGGCTACGTCCTCGACTACGTGCTAAATGTCCATCACGTTGTTCATTTCATACCCGTGCTTGACTTTTTACTATCTAACCTAACCACAACGATCAAAACAATATTATTTTTGCAGCCAAAAAACCTATCAAAATATAGAGTTAATAATAGATACCTTATTTCCTAGTGAGGAAAAGTCACTTTACTTGAACTTCAAAACAAAAGTAAAAGTAACTGCGATGATTCGAGGTCCATCCCCTTTTTAAGCCCGAAACGTCTTCCCAATGACGTCAAATCTCGTATCCACCTCAACGAACTACATTCTTGCAACCGGCTCTGATTGGATCAAACCTGTATTAAAGGATACCAAACATTGCTTAGTGAATTTTTCATTTTGAACTGGTAAATTCTGCCGTGTTATGCAATTTCAAATTGGCATGATAAATCCAGAAAAAAAATAACGTTTACGCGATAAACATTGCATTCTACTTTCAGCAAAATTTGTTAAAACCGACTGCGAAATTCTAGTTCGATGGCAGACCATTTAACAACATCAATCATCGAATTTGATGACTTATGACCTTATAACACGGATTAATTAAATTAATCGAGGTCAGATTGAGATTCGCAAGCCTGGATGTTAAATAGGGGACTCACGTGCTTACAGAAAGAAATTCCCAAAGTAAACTTCAAATTGAACCAAACTGCGAAAAAAGTTCAGTGAAACTTTTCAAATTCGAAAAAATATGTTAAAGAACTCGCCATACTAGCAAAACCCGTGGGTTACGCTCCACGTTTCTACTAATTTCTTTTAAAATACGCAAACCGTTGAAACTAAACTTCGCGCCGCCCTACGTGACTTACATAAACATCGGTACCGGCAAACATAATAATAAATAAGCTGTGTCGAGATGTAAGAGCATTTAATCCGTCGACACCAGAACTGAAGACACGAGGAAGGGTTTTGGATTTACTATACAGATTGGTTTCCTGCGGCGCAATTGTTTACCGAAGTGACTTCATTAAATGTTGGAAGTTTTCAAAACAATTTTCTTCCGCAAAAAAATTCACGAACATAGTAGTCTCCCTAGAACTACTACAATAAAATTTCATCTCGATTTGCCGACTCCTTCGTAAATAATGGTTAGAATTAAAATTTTAAAAAATCGTAGCAGCCGCCATTTTATAGCTAGAAAGTTCGGAAAAAAGCAGGTTTTAACTTTACATGCAAAATATAATTATGTACATTACACGTGCATATAATAATATGTAGACATGTGTGTTAAACAAAACTGGTATATCTACACCTTTTTCTACATATTATACAGAAGAAGAATGTAGAATAAGAAAAAAGTACCAAAGATTCTAAGAACAGCTGTATGAAATCATTATGTTTACTTTACCATGCATTTGTAGGTAGGGGGGATGAATACGTGCGAGTATTCAAGTACGAACCGGGGATGCACCAAATAGTGGTATTGGTCACTGGCCGAATGCCAAATATTCGGCCAGTCTCTTAAGGCCTAATAACGAACCAACTATTCGGCGAATATTCGGCCAAAGTGGCAAATATTCAGTCGAGTAGCGAATATTAGGGCCAAGTAAGAAATGACCCACTAATCGGTTAAGTACCGAATATTAGTAAACACAAGCCATGTGCCGAATGCTTATTGGTAATAATTGTGTGGGTTAATTGCTTTACATAAGCGGATAATGTCCCGTTTGGCTACCGAAATTACAACTTTGTTTCAATGGTTTTTATCTAAATTATACCACTAAAATTTTCAAAAAAATTGCAATTTGGTATTGTTTTCATTAAGTACACAAAATCCCGAATACTCGGCAGACTTAAAAAACTATTTGGCAAGTTCTAAAAAATGTCTGAATCTTCGGCCTACCGAATAGTCGGTAATTCAAACGCTGCACTGCAAAAAAAAATGTCGGCAACTAGTGAACGACCAAGAAGTCGGCTCCATAAAAAAGTATACAATAAAATTGCGCCCTTTAAATCGGTATGCCTAGTGCGGAATCTCTGCTGGCCCCGTTTGGTACAAACTACTAACATGCCAAGCACGCATCATCAACTCACTTAAACTTGTGCTTTCCCTGCGGACATGGTCTTCTTGTACTTAGTAGCCGAAAATTTTTTTAAGAGAAAAAAACGATTTTTGTATTATTGGGAAAAGATTCCTTAAAATCTTTAAAAAGCAAAAATGGAAAAACACATTCGTCCACCAAACATTTGATAAGGGGGGGAGGAAATTAACCCCCTAAATATTACCCCACCCCTTAAAATAAGGTTCTGAATCTTAAAAATTTTTAAAAATCGCCAGGTCGGGTTTTGAGTAATACGTATTTGAAAAAAATTAATATTTTCTCGCAGAGAAACCTATAAAGAATTAGAACCAATGACATTTTTGCTTGTAAATGGAAAAATACGATTTATTTCCGCCTAACAGTACTTAATTAGTTTTAAACATTTTCTTTTTTGAGTTATCTATCCTTAGATCTTTTATCATCTAATAAGCTGTTCTAATTATAACAAATTATTCCCAAAGTTGCAATTAACATTACCGTCTACCGTAACCTTAACAGTTTTTTTAACCATTACTAATTAATTAGACTTTTAACCTCAAAACAGTTCTGTCTCAGGACATATTTGTAAGTGCCTTACATTTTCAGTTTATAACATTCGAGATTTAGAATTTGTTAACAAATTGCTTCTGATTAGGTGTCAACTCCCACCTAGCTTTAGAATCCAAAGTGCCTCCGTAAATAACCAAAATATTTATTTTGGCACACACTTTAAATAAAAAAAAAATAATCGAAACATTAACCTTTTTAGAATTTTATGAAACTTTTTCGTGGCCTTGAATTTTATTTGTGCATCCCTTTAAAAACAATTGTAAGTAACAACGCGTAGCTATTACCTTGAGCCACAATAAAATTTTGGTATTATTAAAGTTTTTATGTTTAGCGTTCAGACTTGAATTGAATTCGCTGCATAGTTACTTTGCACGTAGAATAGTAAGCCCCTATTCTGCAAATTCTGCATGTAGAAAAATACCCATGCAAAATCAACCGTTTAAACATAAATAAATACGTATACAACTAAACAAGTGCTTCCCCTACAGCTAAGTAAAATAAAGTTTTTATTGACGACTTCTTTTAAAATACGCAAACTTTTGAAATCAAATGCCACGCCGCCCTACGTGGCTGTTACATAAACATCGGTACCGGCAAACGTAATAATAAATAGGCTGTGTCGAAATGTAAAAGCGTAGTTCGCCGTAACCAAAAGTTGAGACAGGGTAAAGGGATTCGAATTTAACATATAGATTTGTTGCCTAAGGCGCAAGTGCTTACTTAAATGTTGTAAGGATCGTAAGGACCTTGTGAATTTGGGGAACTAAAAAATGGGGTAAAAATTTGAAAAAAGAAAATCCTGTAAAAAACAAGTAAAACCTAGGAATAAACAGCACCGTAAAACGTGCAGGAAAAGCTCCCCCAAAAAATTCTATAAAAACCCCAGAACAATTTCTGTGAAAAAAAAATTACAGCCGAGTGCCTTAATAGATTTTAAAAATCTTTTTAGAACTAATAAATACGCACTAAAATGAAAAGTGTAACGGTCCAATGTGGTTATGATATGTATGTATCAATTTTGCAGTACATGTGACAGAGAGATCCGAGACAAGGAACCTATAAAAAGTACCCAATCGTCAAATGTCAATATTTTAATAGGTTATGCCGGTTGATTTCTTGACGGTGTCGGATCTATCAGGCCAGATTAAAAACTTTTGTAACTACAATCAAATTCGTTGACAGATTTAACCTTACTTGTGAACAAAAAACCATATTAGCCCGAATCAGAACAGCCTTGAAATAGTACATTCAGTAGTTTCCTTGTCTCGGCGCTCTCTTTCTAAAACAGTACAGAATAAGACCATAGCAACCAGGGTTCGTGCTTAGTCTTAATTATATATTATGCTCTGTGGTACAAACGAATCTGTGCCTTATATAATGGACGCGTAAATTAAAATATTAAACATTAATATTTAATATAAAATTAATATATAGATTATTAAAAATAAATTTTAAATAAGTCGGAACGGTAAAAAAAATAAAAAATAAACATTGAATATAATTACAACTAGTGCCGGAATTAGGGTGGGGCGAGAGGGGCTTTCGCTCCAGACGTAACGTTTTAAACGGGTCAGTTTTATTGTATATTTTTTATGGAGCCGACTTCTTTGTCGTTTGATAGTTGGCGACAATTTAAAAATGTTGGCAGTGCGGTACGTTCGAATAGAAAATAGAAAAGGCATCCCGTTCGTACCGTTGCGTTGGGTAGTCGCACGTCCCCGCCCAGCACCATGCACACATGCGTGTTTTTCTAGAATGTATCGTACTTGTTTTGTTTTATAATATGTACAATAGGTAGATATACCAGTTTTATTCAACTTACATATTATATTCTACGTGTAAAGTTACAACCCTGATAATTACCCATCAATCCCACTCTTTACTCATGCATTGCTTCCTACTCGCTAACCACTGTTTATTGTTTATATTGATATCAACGATTAATAACCTCAACCCTACACATATTTCAGCTTTCGTGTTTACCTGCTATTTAAATTTAAACAAGAGAAAACCAATACTCTATTTAGAAATTTTCACCGTTAAATCAATTTGTATATACTTGTTATGTAGTTATCATTTTTTAAATGCAGATTCAACAAGTTAGGTGTTTTTAATCACGCCAATTTTGAATCGTAAATAACAATTCAAAATGTGCAAATATTTAGTTCATATAACATATCAAAGACTAGTTTTGTTGATGTTTGGTTTATGAATTACTACAAACATAATTCAACTAGTAACAACAAATGACAATAAAACTCCAAGGAAAGCAGAATAATATAGTTTACGTGCAAATACATATTGACCCCCTATGACGACGCATTTAGAATTTTGAAGCCTAATTCTTTTTTATTGATGTTGTCCTGATTAATTTTCAGAATTTTTAATTTTGGATGGCTGTTTGCCAAGTACATTTGTTATATATTTTTTAATCGCAATGCTTTTCTTACCATTTCAATTGTTGCTTCTTAGATGCGATAGTTGTACCGTAAAAACACTTGCTTTTCATATTTTCAAAACTATTTTAGGTCCAAGAGACGTAACGATTTAAAAGGCGCAATTTTATTGTTTAATTTTTTATGGAGCCGACTTAATCGTTTGATAGTCACCAAAAAATAAGATTTTTATATTGAGGAACGTTTAAATAGAGGAAAGGCTGCGCGTTCGTACCGTTGAATAGTCGCACATCTTCCGCAGTCCATACCATGCACACATACGTTGACATCTGCATAGTTAAGTAAATACAACAATTTCGTACATGTATGTTTCTAAAATGTATCGTATATATTTTAGGTATTCTACATACTTTGTATTTACATAAAAACTAATATATAGAAAAACGTAGATACCGGTTTTATTTAACATACATATTCTACATATTTTACGTATTCTACGCACTTTAAATAAATAATATTCTACGTGTAAATTTACAATGCTGTATATACAGATCGTGTATTTTAACCGGGACACTATAGGTATGTCGGAAACTATAAGACATATACATACAGTCGGTTAAATCAGATAAAAGTTGTCTAGTCAGGGAAACAATGTAATAGTGATTTTGTTTTTCGCAAAATACCCATAGCTTACTAGATACGAAACCTAAAAAAATAATTTCTTTAAGGTAAAATATCTCCGTTCGTGGTCTAAATAGAAAAAAACTAGCAAAGGAAAAAATTGTAGATTTATTGCAGTTGTATTAAGAAAACGGTGGCGTTTTGTTTTATTTTCGAGATGTAACATAAACATGCAATTTTTGAAACAACGAAACAAAACATAGTTGGGAAACTATTTTTTTCTTAATACAGTTTCAATACATCTACAACTTTTTCCTTTGTGTTTTTTTTCTATTTTCAATACGAACCGCGATATTTTACGTTAACGGAATTCCACATTTTCAGTTTTCCGCTCATATCTAGTAAGCTGGGGGTATTTTGGGAAGATATTTACACGTGTTAATTGATACATTTCATGTTAATACAGCCAGGACAGGACTGGCTGTCCAATGCGCCCTGGGGCATTAGTTATAAAACAGCCCAACTCGAAAGCAGCAACGATACACTAAATAAACAGCCCGACGGTAGCCCTGGCGGGCCAGCCCGGCACTGATGAGCAACTCGTAGCCGCCTTGGCGGCCACATATAAATATTCCTTGAGAACCACTGGCCTCAGGCTTCTATTGATGTAGTTAAACGCGCCGTTATTCAACAGTTACTATGCGATCGTAATATAATCACCACTGAGGCGCGTGGTCAGCTATCCATTCGCGCGTGCCCTATTCCTTAATTTTTTGGTGAAAAAAAGACACCTTTTTTTTGTTTTTGGAGATACGATTTCCTATGATTAAAGAAAGTAGTCCCCCCTAAAATTACCTTGCAAATTATATTCTCCTGCACAAGACGGTACAAGCGTAATTTAGCTTAAAGCGGGGTTGGCAAAAAACGTGATTTTTTTAAATAAAAAAAAATGATACATTTTTTGATTTTTTCGATAAAAATGTAAAATATAGTTAAGACTTGATGTTTTTTCATTCATTCTTTTCATTTCTACGATGTTTCCTTACGGAGTAAGTAATATAAAGTGTTGTTATTTTGAATTGATTGTGTGGTAGGCACGCGGTGAAACATTATTAATAAATAGGTATTTAACTATTAAAATTTAATAGTATAATTTCACAATGAAACAATTGGTATTCGTTTCACAATCTGTGAATTTTTATTTACTCGAGTCAATAAAAATCAACAGATTTTGAAACAAATACCAAGGGTTTTATTTTGTTGCGTTGTATTATATAAAGTATCGTTTTTTCAAAAATTTGGAAAATTAATAAAAAACAAATTTGTAGTTCACTGCAAGCTCTATCGGCCCAGAAAGCTTATAAAAAATCGTGTATGCAGTTTTTGAACATTTTGAAGCAGCGATACTGCGATTTTTTTGGGATTTTCGAAATTGATTTTGTTTCATCGTATACTACCTACAAAGGCCTCTCAAAAAAGTTGTAGCTCATCCCGATCAGACAACTTTGGAGTAAATGGGCGTTCAAGTCGAGATTTTCAAAAAAGTATAGCGGCTGCCATTTTGGAGCTAGGGAGTCCAGTACTTTAGCCTGTGGAGGCGTCACCCACCCACCCACCCACCCACACACACACAAACACACACAGACATTTTTTAAAAACCAATTTTTGGGGTTCCTTGAGCACAAAAACGTGTATTTCCGTTAAAATCTAGATTTCGAAATTTTTTATGAAATAAATACTTCCCTATACCGAAGGTATGGTATGGAAAAGTAATACAAAAATAATGATGCCAAAACAATAGTTCGTCCAAAATCGCGTCATTAAGTCGTGATCTGAATCTGATGCTGGTACAAAATGCTCCAGCAGCAGAAACAGCTCCTTCCAACTCCACGATTGTCCGCTGAATTGTCATTAAGAACTCAGACCCCGCTCAGCTGCATTCTTTGCAGTAAAAAAAAACGGTTAGGTTTTGGTCCCGAAAATTGCGGGATTGCAAGAGCTCCAATCCCGGGATTTTTAGGCCTAAAAACTTGTCGAGATCCCGGGATTGTATTCCCTAAACAATAAACATACCCCTTTCAGATTTCCAAAATTCCGTTTCAGAAAAATATGAAAGCAAAGATCATGTGTAACTTCCGCTTCCAGTTTCGGACTATTTTAAAAAGCTTATTTATATTGTCGATGCATTTTTCATACGTACCAACGTCGTGAATTCCTTGAGCCCCAAAACGTGTACTTCCGTTAAAATACCGAAACCGAAAATTTTCATTAAATCAAAAAGTAAGTAACAACAAAGAAATAATGTTATTTTCCAAAACGCATTTATATTTAAAGAAATTATTTTTATTGCAGTGTCCCAAAATCGGTCAAATTTACGACTTGTCCTGGTCTAACATAAATTTTTGTATTGAAGAGAATTTGAGACTGGCGCCGTATGTGTTGAATTGCGAAAAAAAGCAAGCAAAAACTTAAGAGCACACTCAATGTTGCCAAAATATTTTCATTTAGTAATAATTAGTCATTAATTTTTTATTTTTATATTCAATTATTAGGAAATAATGGCAAATATATCAGGTCGAAAAGAAAAGCTAGTTTTGATGACGTATGGCATTTATTCGTGGAAATCTGAAATTACCTTTGATATTTTGCCACCAAATTTGAAAGAATTCACTGCCTCGTGTGTGTTTACTGCACAATGGATAACGTAGCGCCACTTTTCAGAATACGTACGATGACGAACCACGAGGAAATGTTCTAATTTTTACCCTGAATAAGCATCAAACGTAAAAATCCTATTTTAAAGCGTCACCATTCTCTCATTTACCGCCGTGAAGATTATATAAATAGATAATCTTGAAACTGTTTTGTTTCTGCCAAGAAAAAATACAACCAGCTACAACTATAAACGAATCTTTCAATGAAAAGTTAATGGTTACTTTTCTCAGAAACCTATAACCTACAGAGTAATAAAAAATCGTTACTGTCTTTCATTAATAAAGACGAGTATTTCAAAAGATATTCCTGCAAGCGCCCCGCTAATCATTTTCCGAGAACGTCGATGAAATACTATTGAGTCATCGGTAATATCTATAATGTGTTACCTGTTATTTTCTCTTAAACGACCTCCAAAGGCCAACTGTCACAGAAAACACGTTAGCGGATGTACTAAATTAAACCGTAAATATTTTCCAATAGAACATGCAAAACCAACATGCCAACACAAATATATTACTGCTAACTAGGTAGATATATACATCTGCATAAGAAAATATTTTTATAAAATTTGATCTACAGTTTTACAAGAAGTAGGATGCATTCACAGCGCCAAAAACAAAACGATTCGCTATGTAAGTAAAAATAACAGAATTTCTGAAAGTTTGGTAAGTCTCCTGACCTTACAGCATACAATTTTAATCTGCACAAGATATGGATCAAAGAAACGGTTCCAAACGGCTTCAAAAAAAAACCAAAAAAGGTTTTTTAAGACTTTCTGTAGGCGGGATGGGAGGATGCATTTATTCCCTTGCGGAACCAGAAATTGTACATGTTTTCGGTATCATTCTGTTCAAACCGAAATTTTGCAAGCAGCGAATCAGATACGACGTAAATTTTCGATTTTAACGTTCTCGTTTCCTCATAAATGAACTGCAAATTTGACATTATAATAGTCCTGTTATAGCAAAATGTTATGGCATGAAATTATTTACAAAACAAACTGTCAAAATTGCGATTAGTTAAAATTTAATAAAAAAATTATAAAAATAATATTTCTCACGCACGACTTCTGTACAATTTCAGCTAATGAGAATAGAGATGGTCTATCTTTCAGTTATTTCCCCCAATTCTCTATTTATATGTGACGCCCTCTACGAATTTTTGAATTTACACATTAACAGATTTGTATATAATAAAAAGGGAATGATAGAAAACAGTCTAAAATATGTACATTATTTATCTGTGTGCAGTCTATGAATTTTTGAATCTAGAAATTAACGGATTTGTATACAAGAAAAGGGGAATAATTAAGCTCAATATATTCAATTTACTTGCCAGTAGAGTAAGATTCCGAACTTATTATTTAGAAGCAAAAACTAAACTACTAAAGACTATTTATGAAGCACTCTGTTTACTGTAGAATACTAGAATTGCCTGTGTTTCATAAACGTACAAATTTTATCTTTCAATCTTTGCTCACCAACAGAGGACGTATTTAAAAATAAGTTTCGTCCGCAAAACAAACCCACTAGCCAAATTTACATCCCCAATTAAAAAAACACTTGAGGAATATTTTTAATTACACTGTTTGTTTTTGCACCTGTAACTTCTATATAACTTTTATTATTCGTGATTGCGATTAGATTTAATAATCAAACAGAAACCAATAAAACTGTTACTGCAATAACTAATTTAGGTATTACGACTTTGGAAAAACATTTGCAAAATTATAAAACTCGGCTATAAAAACGTCGAATCAATCAAAGCAAGTATAAGCAGATTGTTGATGTTTTTCTGGAGCCAGTAATGACGATATACGCGTGTTAATTGTGCAAAAATTGCAGGATTTTTGAATTTCAAATTATTTATTGTTACAACTCAAAAAACTCAAAACTTTAAAAACCATGCGTTTTAATGTATAAATAATTAATAACAAACAATATTTATTTATGTTTACCTTATACCATATAGGTATTATAACATGTTTACATACATACATATTGTTTAAGTTATTGATTATTTTACGTATACATCAATATGAACTTCAACGAAGTAAAGTTGGAAATTTATTAATAAAATAATTTGTTTATTCCTCTTGGCTAGACATTTTACGAAAATTAGCGTACATTACATTTCAGGGGCGTTGTTGGGATTAAAAAACTGGGGGACGCACTGGACCCCATATAAAACGCGTGATATATTTCAATATATAAAAAGAATGTTTCGTTTTTAATGTTAAATTATTGAAGTTACTATAATAATATATTATTCTGTTGTTTTTTAATATAAAATAAATTAAGGGGAGGCGCAAATTACAAATGGGGGTGTTCGTCTCACCCCTCAAAAACCTCCTAACGACGCCCCTGCATAACAAATACATGCATTCAGCTAATTTGTTTTATGTAATGTTATCTTTTATATTACTTGTATTTATACTTTTGTCTAGGAATAACAACTTATAAATCTTAAAAACCAATGCAATTAATTACAACTAAACAACATTACAGATGTGTTATCAACGTAAGTAGATTCCATCTCCTTTGCGATGTTGACACTGAATAAAGTGTCATATATAAATTTATTACATCCTACAACTGTCACTTGTACTAGGAACATGATCGAAGGAACAAACTACAAATGCATTATCGCTTCTTTCAAAATTTGTAAATAGAAATGACTTATCACAGTAGAAACTCAAAGCTCAAATCCGGTTTAGTTTAATCAGTTGCTGAATTAGGTACGATCGTGAATATAAAATATTCCGAAATTACGTACATATTTTCCTATCACACTATCACAATCTTTTCTATAAAAGTTTTTGATGAGAAATTGCGACACAAAAATTTGCATTGTACATTTAACCATAGAAAATGGAAAATAGCATTAGAGACGAATTATTCCTGTAAGCATAAATTTAACAACATCCTCTATCTCAATTTATTCCCACGACTATATTTTCTATAGTAGCTCAGGATGGTTAGTTGAAGTTTCAATATAAATTTCCTTCGTGTATCAAAATAATCATATTTTAATAGCATCGTAATTCGAGGAAAAATGACGTTTTATTAAGAATCTAATTAAACTTTGTAAAATTATTAATTACGTGTCTTTTTATCTACCGCATGTGTACGTGCGTGCCTATCACACGCCTACTACATTGATGAAGAAAAAGGAAAAACCACCAAGTAGCAGCTTATTTTCTCTTTCCGTACCTACCGGTAGCTCACACATTGGAAATTCTCTGGTAGATAAAACAGTGGTAAACCGCTTATGATTCCCGATTCATAAATAAACATTTGTATAACAAACACGAATGTTTTAATAAAAAAAAACGTTGACATGGAAATTAGAACGTCCGCTAAATTAGTGCTCCTGGTAGTGTGGCTGTAAATTAGTATATTTTTAATATGGTGAAAAAACCTGCAAATACATTAAGGGAAATATAATATTCATGCGACTGAAGTTGAGTTTATTTTTAAATAGAGAAAATGTTCAAAAACCCCAGCATTGACCTAATTTCTATTCTTTTTTTCTTTAAAAAATCTGATGACTTTTGAACGAAAATCTGTAAAATTTCTATTTTACCGTTTATAGCATACAATATTCTCACTTTCTAAAACTATTAATTTCTGAATATTCCATAAAATCCGTTCCTATTTTCTATGTTTTTAATTAAAAAAAAAGTCGATTTTAATCGGATTTTTTATCGTGCCCCGTGTATTAAAGAGAGGCATGCATTTGCGGTTTTCAAAAATTCATAGAGAGCGTCACAGAGAAATTAGCGGATTGGAACACAAACCAAATAGTTGCTCATTTATAGCTCTACGAGCTTACAAAATTTAAACAAAATCGTGTGCAATTTTTGAGCAGTATGTTTTTAAAAAAGTCAATATTTTGATATTGTTTTCGTTTTGCAGTTTTAGTAGTTGAGAGAGTGATAGTATACCCTTAGGGCACTTCCAATATCAAATTTCATCCCGATCTGATAACTCGTTTTCGAGTAAAAGGGCGTTAAAACTGCAATTTGCGAGCTGCGATACGAACCAAATTGTAGCGCATCCCCAGACCTCGATGAATTTACAAAATTTAAAAAATCGTGTGGCCAGTATTTGAACAATATTTTTTTGAAAATTTCCTTTTGGAACTTTTTTCACTTCATAGTTTCCAACTTTTTAAAAAATTTTGTACTCAAGTAACATTGTGCCTTTTTAAACTACTACGATAAAATATTGGAACCCAATCTGTCAACTTGTTTTTGAGTAATACGGCGTTAGTCAAAATTTTCAAAAAATCGTATAGAGAAAGTTCGCAAATAAGCGTTGCTTTTGCCCCACAGTTTTCTATCCGATTCAGTTTTCAAATTTATAAAATTTGGTTTCAGAAAAAAATACTACCAAAAAACTTCCGATTCCGGTATCGCAATTTTTTAATTTTTTAAATAGGTACTCCTAGATTCCAAAGCTCCGACCATCCGTTTGATAGTTATGATGCACCACACAGATACAGATACATACCCACACACCCACCCACCCAGGCAGAATTTTTTTTAAACCACTCAGCAGGTCCAACACAATGTATTTCCGCCAAAATTTCGATTTCAATTATCATGAAATTAATACTTCCTTATACTGAAAGCATAGAAAAGTAATTACATTTTAATGTATACAGTTCAAATAAAGCATACAGTAAAAAGTAACGCGTTCGTAAACATTGATTGTATGAAGAATGTGCCTGTATAAAAGTTGTTTTTAAATTGCGCATACTTTGTCGATATTTAATTTTTAATAGGTTTCGTTATTTGGTTGCTATGGCAACCAACACTATTTTTTTTAAATAGCACTCTATATTTTCAACACGTTTTTGGATTCAGCAATCGTTTCTCCTTCTGGTAAAATATTTTTTTCCTAGAATTATAATTATAAGATAAGAAACTGTTTGAATTACTTACTTTTAAATTTAAAAATTTCCTGGTGCAACTAAATAACGAAACGTATAAAACGTTGAGCACAGCATGAGTTAAAGTTTAACAAACAACTGTTATTAAGGCAATATCTACGAAGTTGTACATTATCCGTTACGTTCTACTCACCCTGTATAATTGTTTAACTCTATTCTATCTTAAGCTTACTGTCAAATTATGTACGTTATTATACTAATGAGTAGGGATGCAGCGAGCAGTACTTTTTCAAAATGCCGGATAACGGATATTCGGTATCCGGTTGCTCAGCCGGATAGCCGGATATCGGATTATACGGCATAGTTTTTACTTTCGAAGTAGTTTCAGCTTAAATTCAGTAAAATTTAGGTTTTAATCACAGGGCATAATATATATTTAAAGAGTGTGCAACGCACGAACCCTATGGTCTTATTCTTATGTTTTAGAGAGAGAGCACCGAGACATGGAAACTATTAAATGTAATATTTCAAGGATGTGCTGATTCGCTCTAATATTGTTTTTTGTTCACAATTAAGATTGGAAATCTGTCAACGAAATTGATTGTAATTACAAGAATTAATAATTTTCAACAATTGTTAAAACTAAAACGTGTTCTGTTCTGATAGATCAGACACCATCAAGAAATCAACTGATATAAACCAACATATATGGTTTTTATCGACATTTAAATAAAATATTGACGATCGAGTGCTTTTTATAGGTTCCTTGTCTCGGATCTCTCGGTCACATTACTGCAAAATTGAGACCTGCATATCATAGCAACAAGCGGTTCATGCATCCTCCTTATGTTATATATTACTTCGTGGTTTTAATAAATAAATACTTATTTATGTTGTTTGAAATCATTTCAAATTTTTAACTCGCATAAATGCTGATCTCAATAATATAAATTTAGTAATATTATGCAAATCTGCAAAGTACTGAACTTATGGAGTTTTTGCTCTCTTACTTTAAATTCTGTTTAGTCTATACTTCCAAATCAAATTGCATGTATAATCTCTTTTACTTGAAGAAAAATCTCTGGCCGGGTATTTGATATTATCCGGCCAAACCGAATATTCGGTGAAATGGCCGGATAACAGATAAAAACCGAATATCCGTTGCATCCCTACTAATGAGAGTATTTGTTATGGAAACGACACTCCAACCAAACAGCAACTGATTTAAATCAAAGATGTTTCATTTAAATCTTGATTTAAATCAACTTTATTTAAAGCTTCGCACCCTGATCTTCCTGCAGAAAAAAATTGTTCTGCAAGAATCTATTAACAAATATACAAGGCGCTATTTAAAAACAGGAAGTTAGTGTCATTTTCGGTCACAGCAAAAGTGCTAAATTGGTCACCTATAGATCCGTATAGATTTTATAACGAGCTTTTATAAATAATTAAACATCCCCAAGTTTAATTTCATTGACTTGAAAATTTTCCTTTCGTTTACACCCTTTATAGATAATAATTTAACAATACCCGCATACGCAAGGTTAGGGTTTAGCACTTTGGAAAGATGTCATTCGTAAAGGTTTAATGAGCCATTATTTAGTACCTTACAGTGTAATGTTAAGCATTAGAAATTACTAAACATATCGACATTTTTTGCAGCTTTTATGCAACACGACAAAATCTTATTTATAAGTTATGTCAAGTTTAACGTAAAGAAAAAATTAAGAATAAGAAAAAATACAAATTGCTGTATGAACAGAAGAATGTGGCCTATCCTGTATACGGTAAAGGATTGGTAAAGTCGATGTATGTAGTCGGAATCCTTTATGAATCTGTATACTTAACTCTTTAAGTGGATGTCGTGGAAAACCATGTTGCGAGTTCGTTGCTGTATGACATGGGCTGTGTTTATAGTTTGTTTAAACGATTATTTCTTAAGCGAAATCGGTTTGAAGCGGTTCGGTGCAACTGCCACAGCATCTACTTGTCGGTTCTCTTTCCAAGCAATAACAATGGCAAACAATAAATATTTATGAATTCAATTGCCGATAAAATAAATAAGGGCGACTACAAAATATAGCTAAGTATAAACATCATTGGCAAACCTACATTGCGGTGTTTACAGTGAAATTGGATCCATCAACTCGCTGGCTATTGTTTTACGCTGGTGGGTGCACTACCACCGGTTGTACTGCTCACTTCATTCATAAGTACGAGGGCTCAGGTACTACAACCGCATTATTTATAAACAAAAATTTTAATGGGAGTAAGTCTATAAATATTGACGCTTATGCGATGTTTTATGCATTCTCGCGATTTTATACCCGGTAATCGTCGATTATTCGTGACCAATGGGCATCTAACATTTTATGCTGCAGAGACAGGTG
Organism: Ctenicera cuprea; assembly: GCA_958336395.1. Lineage (NCBI taxonomy): Eukaryota > Metazoa > Arthropoda > Insecta > Coleoptera > Elateridae > Ctenicera > Ctenicera cuprea. The sequence continues at coordinate 4,093,901 of OY284496.1, forward strand.
TATTTTACATCTACACTTTCAATTCCATTTAACCACTAGCTAAGTATCAATAACATTCTCAGATGCTTTAAATTTTACAATACATATTTTACCAAAACTATTAGTGAATGTTTCATTTCCTAGATGAACATTTTCTTAAGATGCTTACATAGTTTAGTGTTGAGTGATAAAATTTAATAGTTCTTTAAATAGGTACAACCATAAGCCTTAAGAACAGTGTTCAACTATCAAACCCACAGATTTTAATCGACCTACGACTTTATTTCATTACTTAATTTTAACTAATCTTGCACACAAGATTAGTTTTTACACAATCATTTGATATTCAAACATTCTTTTAAAACACAAGTGGAAATACTAATAAAAACCATTTAAGCGACGGATATTCCTTCATGCAACTACGGCTACTATTATCGAAATAAATCATGTATTAACAGAAGTATGAGAAAGTACATTATACAAAACAATTAAATTAATAAAAATAATCTCCCAACAAACTTCTATAACAACTCCATTTCATTTATTATTTTTGTTTAAAAAACAAATAAAATAAGACAGAAATTGCCATGGAGTTGAACTGTTATGAAATAGATTTTGAGATTTTTGAAAAACATCTGTGTTTGTTTGTAAGACGCATCGAAATCGACTGGGGCAATTTTTAGAACATCAAGCTATAAGGAGCTTGCCGCATATTGAGATAAACCGAATATTTCTTCGAGTCTGTAGAATATTCGAATATGGTGCACTAAATAGAAACATTACAAATTTTTCGAAAAATATATTGAAACAAAATTATATTTTCGATAGCCGAACGAGAACGCTATCCGCTTATTTGACGCAACTAGCGCACGCATTGAATACCAAAGAGTAATCGGTACTAGCCAAGCAGCGAAAATTTAAATCAAGTTGATTTAAATCAAGATTTAAATAGAATGATTTAAACAAAAAATCATTGATTTAAATCAATTGGATTTTTTGAGTGGGGTGTCATTTTGATGTGCAATTTTTCAATTAGGCAATAATGTGCATAATTTGCCGACAAGGTTAAAATAAAATAGCATTACATAAAAGTGCCAATTATGTACAACAATATTTATTTATCTTAACCTTATATGTACGTATTTCGACATGTTTACATGCCATTGTCAAAGGTTATAATTAAAGTAAACAGTTGGTCTTGCTATAGGAACAATAGAACTTGATGGCTTGATCTTGGTTATCTATATGTGCAGATGACTTGATTTTTTTATACCAAAATTTCCAATAATGGTGAATGTGGGAGATCAATTTGATCATTCATTAACGGCATTCTAATTATTTAAAAAATTTGAGAAATGGTTTGGAATATTCTATTGCAATTTCTTACCGGTATGGTTATAGTAAAATTCTAAAATGCCACCAGGGGCGTAAGTGTGGGTAATAGATGAAACTAAAAAAATAAATAAAAATTCATGCACGCCACTGTTTTAATTTTTGATTCGCTTTTTGAATTTCTTGTTGCAATCTAAATATAAACTGTCTCTTTACATTTATATAAAGCAAAGAGATGGAAACATTTACAAATAGGAACAACCTAAGACGCGCTTCGTCCTTATTAGAACTCCTCAGTTACGTATAGTTCCTATTTGTAAATGCAAACATTAGCCGGGTCCCGCCATTTTTAGGGGATTATAACTTTGCTAATTGATACTTAGCCATACATTATACACATAGATGTTTCTAGGGACATCTATCACCGTTATCTTTAATTTTTATTTTCTTTTTTACTCGTTTTTAAAATTACCCCCATTATCCACACGTACGCCCCTGATGCCATTTTTAGAATTTAATTATAGCCAGAAAGGTATAATACGGCATGAGAAAGTTCAAGCCCATTTTTTAACCACCCTATGACATGCCATGCCCAGTTTCATTAAATTATGTGGAATAATTCTCTAGAATTTGTACTATAAAGCATCCTTGAATTCGTCCACTAACAAGAAAAATTGATTTACTTTTAATTTTAGAAAAAAAATTTAACTTAGCTGAAAGTTGATGCCCCGAGAAACATTCTATTCCAAATTACGTCTTTTTAGTACCATAAAATTTGTGTAATTTTTTTTAAATCAACATTTGCTTATTTAGCAAAATATTCGAAAATACAATTTTGCTTGATTCTGCTTCAACCAAACGTTGACCTTTCCACGTGTTGTTTTTCGTAATTTCCAAACACAAAAAATTAAAAACATAAATCCAAAAATACATACATGGAAAAAATGTTAAAATAATGTTAAAAAAATTTCACAGAGAAAACAACTTTCTTCCTTGACTTTTCAGAAATGGTCATGACCTGTTCCAATGTCCTTATTTAAGAAAATTTGAAATTTATTAACCTTTAAATGTGGTTGGTTGATCGATATCTATTTTTCAACATTTCATGGCCTACTTGAAATAAAAATAAGAAATTTTATTCGCTTTTATAATCATTGAAATAAAAATGACATTTAGGCTTATCTATTGACATAAAAACTCAATTGCATGTGCAACGTAAAAAATAAAATAAAACAAGTCGTGGATTGTAAACTTGTAACCGAAATTGATTTCTTAGTTAAAAAAATATACATAGACATGTTAAATATTACAAGTTTGATACATGAAATTTTAATAATTATCTGTAATCCATAATGTGGAAATTTTCTACATTACACGTAGTGAAGTATACAGAATGCGTAGCATATGTATGTTACATAAAACCGGTATATCTACCTTTTTCTACATATTATAAATATGAAATATGTAGAATATGTAAAAGTACGATAGATTCTGGCGGTGGTGGTGGTGGTGGTGGGAGGGGGGCGACGTGCGACTATTCAATGGTACGAACGCGCTGCCTTTCCTATTTTCTATTTAAAACGTACCGCACTCTAAACATTTTTCAAATTGTCACAACTACCAAACGACAAAGAAGTCGGCTTCATAAAAATTATAAAATAGAGTTGCGCCCTCTAAATCGTTCTTCTCGCTTCACCCTAATTCCGGCACTGATCGCAATTATTTTTGGTTTTCAATTTTTACTATTCTGAGATATTTTAAATTTTACTTTAATAGTCTATATAATATATACAGATCCCTTCTATCGGTCTAAACACATTTAGTGGTGGGGGATTTTCGCTACTAGAAGTCACATGTTTACGCGTCCATTACATAAGGCGCAGAATCGGTTGTGCAGATCAACCAATTGAGGTTCACAGAAGATGTTCGGTTTATTGGGAGCCTGATTTTTTTTAATGCGTTCCAAAAACATTTTGAAAATCTCTGTAAAGGCACTCCCCTGGAAATGCCCATTTGTTTTTTAGTTTTTCAGATTCAACATGTAACTAAGCACCTGCGCCAACCAATCTATATATTAAATTCGAATTCCTTTACCCTATCTCAACCTCTTACATCTCAACAGTCTATTTATTATTATGCTTGCCGGTACCGATGACAATGCAATATTCACATAGGGCGGCACTAGATTTCAGAAGTTTGTGTATTTTAAAAGAAGTCGTCAATAAAAGCATGGGGCGTCGCCCACGGGGTTTGCTAGTATTATTTATTTAGGTGTATGTGGGAGGCAGTTGTTTAGTTGTATACATGTTCATTTACGTTTAAACAGTCTAATTTTGCATCTGTATTTTTCTATATGCAAAATATGTATAAAAAAAAGCTGAATATTATACATGCCCAACCCTGGTTTAAAACATTAAAAAATCATGTTTATTATTTACATAGTAAAAATTAGGTCATTTTTAAATTGTTTGCTTTTTAGAAATTCGCGTAGGTAACGGGTTCTAAAAATTAAGTTGTAAAGCCTGAATTTACTACAATTCAGGTCATTATTATTTTTTAAACTCCACGATCCGCTAGTGTTTCATTTTTACGTAACTCTAGGTGCAAAGGCAGTAAACAACTTGAATTTATGCAAACTAGCAGAAACAAACACAGGTGTTTATTGCTGTATTTTATTAGCACTAGTTTAATTAGCGACGTTTTAAAAATTGTATTTACGACCCATATATAACGTTATTCAATCAGCATCTAATATATTTTTTCAAGCCCTGCATGGTTTAAAATTATGTTTATTAAGAATAGATGCGGGTGGTAATTTTTCTTGTTTTCAAAACCATTCAACCGAAATCAGTAGCAATATACGTCGATTGCCACAATGAGATTAATAAAATAATTTTAATGAAAAAAATTAACTTTTTATGTCGAATTAATCCAAATTTAGGTGTCCACTACCTACAACTTTAACCAAGTTTATAAATAGAAGCAATCAAAATTAGTGAATGCTAAATGCGCAATATGTACAACAACAAAAGTTTTCTCACGGACAAGTAAGGTTAATTGTTAATTGAAAATTATTAACTGCATTTATAAAATAAAAACTGTCAATAATTCAATATGAAGAGCATAACATTTGACTTTATGAAGCATAAATTGGTTCTTTATTTTGTTAATGTATTCAGTAAAGAGTTCGATGGCCGACTTAGGCGCCTAGAATTTTAAAATCTAAAAATATCCGTCTCGGCGGCTAATTACTTGTATGTGGAAGCAGAGGCCCATCTTGCCAAAATGTTTTATTTTCACCTCAAGGTTTATTCAGGCAGGTGTACGCGGGGGTAGCGGCACATACACGACAAAGATCTACAAGGTCTTATCTTCCGACTAGTAGATTATTTTAGATGTTTTATTTTTGAAGAACTGATATGCGTAGCAGCCTTAAATACGGACCGACAAACCAGGATCATCATCCAAAGATTTACAAACACTTCCCTTTAACCAACACACACATAATGTTGATCAACTTCACTTGAGCTACTATCAACAGACAGGGAATTTCGTTTTATTTTGGGAATCGTGAACAAACAATTTTTAAATTCGTTTATAAAATCTCCAACTTCCTTAGGGATTTCCACCAGAATGTTATATCGAACAGCTCGAATTTGTATGAGTCACATTAACTCAGTTGCGCTTAAATTTTATTGTGAAATGTGATTTCATTTAAAAAAAACTTCCCACACAAAAAAAAATACTAGCTGAACCCGTGACCTACGCCCACGCTTTTAATGATAGCTTCTTTTAAAATACGCAAGCTTTTGCTTGCCACGTCGCCCTACCTGACTGTTGACATAAACATTCGCTCTAGATACAGCTAACAAAATAATAAATAAGCTGTGTCGAGACGTAAGATTATAGCCTGTCGTCAACAAAAGTTGAGACAGTCCGGATTTAATATATAGAGGATAAAAACACTTGACAACTTTCATTCGTTTGTACAGGTTATATCAACTCAGTTGAGAACTTAATATAGTAAATTTAATTTTATTTGTTAAAAAAACTGTCGCTTCCCACCAACAATTCACACTTAAAAAAATATTGGCAACAATAGCAATACATTAATTTATGTGAATCACATCCAGTCGGTTGAGCCAAAATTTTATATTGTATAGCAAATTTTGCTCGGAAAACGACGCATATCCATGATTTTGCAACAAGATGCAAAAAACCTGATTTTTATTTTAAAAATACAAAATTTTCGATTTATTTGATTTAAATCGGATTTTTTTTAACAAATCGATTTTTTTAACTTAAACAATTTACAAAAAAATTAACATTGCCATAGTTACTTGCACTAACCAATAACTTATTGTCTGCAGCGTTTGTTTTTTTGTTTACAAGTTTAATGTAATGTTTGACATACACATGTTAGGTATCTGTTTTTATTTTAAAATATTTTTTTTTAGAAATATCATCGAGTCATATCTAAGCAACTCTACAATCTATGCGCATTCCACTTACCCCTCTCAGCGAATAACGGCTATAACGGCTCTACACCCTTACCCCAACCCCATTTCCTAACGAATTCACGAACTAGGCAGCAAAACATTTTTTTGAAATTCTGTCACTTACCAAAATTCAAACCCGTGCCCAAAATTAAATTATTCTCCATAATTAAAATTATACTAGCTGAATCCGTGGCGCAGCAAAGTGCACACGGGGTTTGGGTAAGGAGGTAGATCCGTTGTATAGCTGTTATAAGCTGATCCAGGATTAGTGGGGTGGAGAAAGATCATAGAAATGCTTAGATGCGACTGTTATGATCCTTTTTGAAACAATAATTATAAATAAAAAATAATGTGTTTGTCAAACATTACCTCACACTTGTTATTAAAATTATTAAACAAAACATGGCAGATAGCACGTTATTAGTTTGCGAAAGTAAACAAGGGTAGCTACTTTTAAATTAAAAAACAGTTTAATCAAAAAAATCGATTTAAATCAATTTTTTTGTAAAAATCAGGATTTTTGCAACACCATGTCGACAAGGAAACGTTGTGGAAATTTAATATAGAAATAAAAATTTAATAATTAAATTCATGTGACATTTTTAACGGAAAAAACTAAATCATGATTTTTATTTTATTTATCCAAAAACTCTATGATTTTTGATTCTTTCTTTAAAATCATTATTTCTTCCAACCCCAAAATATAACATTAAATATTATTCTACGTTTATTAGGTCAAGTCAATTCGGTTAAGCCGTCGTTTTGTATTTAAAAAAAATCATTTCCTTATTGTTTTGTTACCAATTTTCCCTAAAGATTACAATAGTCCTTGAACAGCAAATTCAGTTGTGCTGCTATTTCACAAATTTAAATTTATTCTAGAAGTTTAGAAAAAATATCACGTATTTGGTACTCCAACTAAAGCGATAATGTTATATACGTAATATAACGAGAAATTACTCTGTTTATTTGTATGCCAAGTAATCTACATCCATTGTTTTTCAAATTGAAAGTAGGTAGACCCAATGAGCAATAAAAAATCAAATAAAATGAAATAATTAAAAAATACATGCTTAAAGTAAAGCAAATCAAATTAACGCATAGGTCATAAAATTATAACGTCCATACACAACGTAAAAAGATAATTAGTTTAGCCCACTGAAAAGATCAAATTAAACAACAGTCCAAAACAAATCAGTTGCACTTTAGGTAATTTTGAAGTTTTAAATTAATTTCAAGCATCAATCGGTATGAATTAAATATTAAATCATTCCTTGACGTCACTTTATTTCGGGGTTGTAACTTTACACGTAGAATATTATTTTCTATATTACACGCGGAATATGTAGAAAATGTATGTTAAATAAAACTGGTATATCTACCTTTCTCTACATATTTTAACATGTAAAGTATGTTGAATATTTAAAGAAGTACCGATCGATTCTAGAAAAACACCTGACTACAATTATTGTGTTTACTTTACTATGTAGATGAACGCGTGTGTGCATAATAAAAAGGCGAGGTGAGACATGCGACGATTCAACGGTACGAACGCGCCGCCTTTTTTCTGCTCAAACGTACCGCGCTGCAAAATGTTTTTAATTGTCTGCAGTTGTCAAACGACAAACCAGTTAGCTTTTTTCAAAATTATACAATAAAATAGCGCCCTTTAAATCATTAAGTCTGGGGCGGAAGTACCGCTCGCCCCATCATAATTCCGGCTCTGGTCGCAATTATTTTTTTTTCTATTTTGACTTTTAAATTTCAGTTTATCAATATTAATTATTTTATTTTGATATAGGGGGACGCACTTGTTAAGTTGTATACGTGTTCAATTACGTTTAAAACACCGAGAAAGGTGGCTCCGCGGTAAGCGCGTCCAACTTCCATTCGGCCTTGGTACCATTTCCTGACTCGGCCGGGTGTCTTGGCTCAGTTTTTTCCGTGGTTTTCCTGGGCCCACAAGGTAAATGCTGGGGCAGTTCAGCACTACGCGCGGAAATTTTCCTTTATCCAGATTCCTTGTTCCATCCTTACCATATTTTCTCTTATAGCGGCCCGCCCCTTCACGAAGGATGCAGCCACAATGGAATTCCATTTTTGACGTTTACACCGGCTGATTTTGCATTCTACATGTAGAATATGCAGAAAAAGGACTTAATATTCTACATGCAAAATAACCATGTAGAATAAGTATATTTTACATGTAATATTCTGCATGCCCAACCCTGCTTTATTTAATAAAAACATAAGAGATAACTAAAACGTTAACATTTAAACATTTATCTTATGAGAAAGAATGTCCATTTCTGTTTCAGGATAACCGCCCCCTGGAAAAGTAACTTTTGTATTTGTAGGAGATAAAAAAAATTTGTTAATATTATGTACATGATTGAGTGGTTAAACCGGAAGTTCTATAAAGATATTGTTGTGTGCACAGCCCCCCATTATACAAAATGTATTACGAATTTTTTTGAATATCGGAAAAGTTATTCCCAATAAATTGTCATCGTGAAACTCCTATACAGACGCGAATCCAGGAAATTCTAACAATGGGAGGGGGGGGGGGGGAGTAATCACATTTTGCGATATCAAGGCGTTCAGGGTCAGTTTTCTGGAAATTACTGTTTGGAGAGAGGGGGAGCGTGCTAAAAAATTCTTGCCATGTTTAAGCCACCGTCATATCCTTGATTTTTTACAGAAAATATCCCCATTACAAGGACAATAAATGAGCGAATCACATCGCTTTGACTTTCTTATACTTTGGAAATTGTTTTACTATATATCACAAGTATATTTATGATTTTATATCAACGTTTTGTAGATGAAAAGCCACTTGTAAGGTCGCTTCTGTGCTGCCACAACAACGGCTCGGCGAGCGGCATTGACGCTGGTAACCTATTAGTTGTAACTCGCTCACATACAACCGACCCGCCAATCTCTAGTGTACAAAGCGTGTGTAATACAAAGGTATAATTCTATACCGCCAGTTTACTCTCCCTACTAACCCGCTCCATGTCAAGTGACAACGTGTATGACAACGTGTACGTACTTACGTAGCCATCTATGAATGCGCGCATTCATAGACATGCCCGCGGGCATGTTTTAGTGTATTTGCGGAAAAAAATTTTAGTTATAAGAAAAAAACCTAATAATTGCTTTTTTGGGGACACTTTCGTTGAAATTGAGAAAACTAAAAACAGAAGGCCAAATTCACCAAAAAATTTGGTGGGGGCATAAATCTTCGATTTCAAAAATTTATAGATAGCGCCACATAAAAATTAGCGGACTGAGACACGAACCAAATTGCAGCACATTCATAAATCATAGGCGTGTGGGCCAGGGTAAGAAAAAAATTGAATTTAAAAAAAATCGATTTTTAATTTAAATCGATTGTTTTGATTTTAATTAATTTTTCTTATTAAATCAATTTTTTATAATTCTGCTAAACAAAATTCATTATTTACAATGTTGGTTATTTTTTTTTGTATATTATAACTTATAAAAAACCTTTCTGTTGATTGAAATCTTTAAATTATTTAACGTTAAAGATTAAAACTTTTAAAATTTTAACCTTTCATATAATTTATACACTTGTTATTTAACACTTACAAAGTTGTTTTTTAAGTACTAATAGAGGCTTGTAATTTTTTATCGAAAGTGAACGCATTTTTTTTAGTAACATGGAATGCAACCAATAAGAATATTTATTGTAAAGAACAATTCTATGCTAGTGATGTATTGAAAACTTTTAATGATGATTGATTAAAAGATTAAAGTAAAGCTGGAAATATTAAGTGAGGTAACCAGGGCCAGTTCCTCATATAAATCCATAATCTCTTGCATCCTGGCGTCATGTACAGCCTGTAGAAGTGTACGTTTCTGAATTTTGTACTTTGTTTATTTAATATTTTTGGCCGATGATGGTAGCATAGCTACCGAAATACGTACTTGAAGTAAATATTTTGAATTGTGGTAAGCGGTTTGTTATTTTATATTATTACCGTGTAATAAAGCTTTATAGTAAAAATTTTCAAAAAAATGGTACCGGCCGTCATTTTGAAGTTAGTAAGTGCGGGAAAGAAGCGTTGAATTTGCCCTTTGATCTTCTTTCAGATTCCGCTTAAAACCAGTTGTTTCAATAAAAAAACGCGATAAAAATTCAAAATTGGACAATTTATGTTTTTTATTAAAATTATTTTTTATGGGGCATTAAGGAGAGTCCCTATAGCCCCCTCCCCGTAGTTCCGCGCCTGTAACTGTATATATATTTATAAAAGATAAAGCAACGGTTTTTTATTTATCCTTATAAAACTTTAATTCGCTAATATGTGTTTCTTAATCTATTTTCGGTAATTTTCTGTAAAATTAAAAAGTTTTTTGGTAACGGAAAAACAATGATAGAAAACGGTATATCTTTATAACTTTTTGAATTATCTTCATTTCCTAGTACATTTGCTTTTAATAGAAGCTTGAAATGATGTTGATTAACTTAGTCATATTCTTCCTCGTTCTTATGTTATCATCCAGTTAATTACTTCTAAATATATACACAATTGACGTTTGCACTTGAACTAGTAAACGGTTAAAAAAAACACTAACTACATTTAAATAATCAGCGATAAGTGTGGAAAACAGAATATCTAAATGAAACACGCATGAGGACATAATAATGCTTTTATTTTCCCCATATATAAAAATTATAATGAACCAGTTGAAAAACATTGATAAAATCAAGTCGATTGTACATACTATGAGAGAAGTTTTTGAAGCTGCTTATAGATTTCGTTTGAAGGGAGGGGGTTTTGTTTCTAAGTCTGGAAAATTAGATGGCGTATCTTTCGAAATAGGATAAAGGGGATGTTGTGAGATTGAAAAAGGAGATAATATGTGATTGAAGAAAGTCTTCCAATCGTCATGTGATAAGAAATTGCAATGGGGAATAATAAAATAGACGATCGAAGAATAGCGGCAGTAACGATTACATAAATAAAACTTAACAAAAAATTTTAAGTAGCTATATTTCAGGGTGCAAACAGAACGTGATTTATATTAAAAAATCGATTTATTTGATTTAAATCGACTTTTGTTTTATTACAATAATTTTTTAACGTGAACAATTTTTGTTTATTTAAAAAAAATTAAATGCTCCTATATATTTGCACAAAGTAATAACTGTTTGTAAACTTAGTGTTTTATTTACATATTAATTGTTTAATAACAACTGTAAGGAAACGTTTGACCAAATAACATTCTTATTATGCATTTGAATTATTGTGCAGAATTAGATTTTTTATTTACGTACCGATTTGAGTAGTAGTAAAAAAGTACATTATAATGTATTCAGTTTAATAAAGCATTAAGGGTAAGTAAATAAGTAACGCAATCTTTGTAACTTCGCAAATATTGATTCATGAAAGAAATAGCCCTAATAAAAGTTTTTATTTCGGCGGATACTTTGTATATCTTCAATTTTTATATTTTTCGTTATTTTGTTGCCATGACAACCAACTCGTTTTTTAATAGCACCCTACATTTTGGATTCGGCTATTGTTTTTCTTTCTGGTACAATATTTTTTCATTACGGGACATAACAAAATTTTTGACATACGTTTGAAACTTAATTTCTTAGTTGTCATAGCAACCAAATAACGAAACGTATAACAAAATGGAACATTAGAAAAGTATGCGTTAAAATTAACAAGACAACTTTTATTACGGCTATATTTTTATAGAATCAATATTTACGGAGTTAGACACTGTACGTTACTTTTTACTCACCCTGTATAATTGTTAAACACTTTTATTTAATTCTATTTTGATCTATAAGCTTACTGCCAAATTATACACCATATTGTACTAATTGAAATATCTGACTTGAAAAGCACAATCCGCTCAAAAAGCAACCGATTTAAATCATGATTTAAATCAACTTGAATTAAATACTCGCACCCTGTCATATTTCTACCTTGTTAACATTTGCATTGCGACTTTAGTGTAATAAATGATACAGTGTTGTACTTTATAATTAGACATCGACGAGAAATAGTCATCGATACCTAGTACATATTCCAAAATTGTCCTTATTAAAGTTTTCAAAATACTTTCAATAAGTAACTTCGGACACTGCAGCAGACTCGCACTGATACAAATAATACTTCCTCGTATCTTCAGCTTATGGTATGGAGGTTGCTATGCTCCTCAGACAAAATTTCCTTATTGTTCAAGAAAATATTTCTCACCGCAAGTGAAATTCTAGTTAAACACTCCACGGTTGTTTTGGAATAACATAAACATACATTTTATTCTTTTTCTCAAAGCTACTGTGACGAGATGGTTTCTACCGGATGTAGAACTGCTCAAGATAACTAAGGGATTCGACCATTGAAGAGGTGGATAAGCATCCCTTTTGTCAGACAAATACAATTGGTTAGTCCAAGACCTAATTGGTGAGGGTAGTTTTAACCGTTAACTACCGCCCATGGTCTGTAATCCATTTAAATATGACGTCTCCGTATAAAAGTCAGCTAGGGCCTTCATTGAAAGGCAAAATAGGCCCCGAGTTTGGAGTTCGAAAACAGAGGCTAATTGTGGCCTCGAGCACGAGTCTATCCTACAAGTAGTAGTAGTTTATTCAGTATTTTTTCTTGCAAGTTTTATACCTACTACCCATTAAATATAAGTCGAGGTATAATAGTAGTTATCTAAGTTCTTAATTACTTGCTAGTAACCAAATTAACCATGCCTATTAACTTGCAGATTGCAGACGAGGTTCTTAATTACGAATCATAATTTATTTATGATTTATGAAACGGTTCATGATCAAGTAGATCTAATCCAGGATAGTTTCGCATGTAAATAAATGATGTAGCCATGTAAGAACGTTTCCTGAATAGAAAGTGGCCGATCAGGTAGATATGTGTGAAAGCGAACGGGTGGCTTTTGGGCGAGCAGGTAGACAGGTAGGTAGGTAGGTACTCACTTGAGATAATACACCTGACCTTCAGGGGTGCGAGCCTGTTCCCATCCAGGGGGCAGGGGAGTGTTGTCCTCGGATGACTTGCTGGCCACGTCGTACGAACGTTGTTTTATATGGTGGTGAGTTGGGGCGGATTGCTGTTGGCCCACAGCATAGGTTTGTTGTAAGGAGGCGGGTGAACTATGGGCACGATGATGTTGATTTTGTAAAGGCACCGCGTTGACAGCCGTGGCGCCAGCACCACCGCTACTGCCGCCGCCGCTTGATGACCCGAACGCCGAATCCACAGAGTTCTCGCGAGAGTGGTTGATGGATTTAGACCCCGTCGATGGAGGGTTAAAAAAGGAGTCTGGTAGTTTTCGCATACTCCATGGCACTTGTAGGGGCCTTTTGGAGTCCGGTTTTAACACGCTGTCAAACAAAGCCTGCAAGTCAGTTTCAGAATCCTGGTCCACTCTCAACACTTGTTTACTAGATTCGTCCTGGTTTAATGCCATTTTTGGCACTAAAATGGACCGACACTAATCACTACTACCTGCACTCGCACTGCGCACACACAACACTGCCTCACGGTCTCTGGCCGAGTACCGCCGTGGTTTGCGGGACGCGGGAAGGCTATCCTACCGTATGATGTGAATGCAGACACAGGTCAACTACGAGAGCTCGTTTTGTCCCCGGCGAGCCTTTGCCTGACAGATAGCTAGCTGGTTTCTCTGCTTAAGAATGCACGCCCATGGTATACTTACTTTTCTACTGCTCCGCACAAAGTTTAGTACAAGCTTGCCATAAACAATGCCTAATTTCTAGTTTTGACCAAAACCAAATCTATAATATTACACTATCCATCCAAGTAATAACTGGAGAGAGAAAGCGGCATCACACACAATTGGAACTACATTAGTTTTATACCTTCCTTTCCTTAAATTTAAATTTTAACAAGGGCAATACGGGTGTAACAGCGTAATTGGTATAACTAATTTGCTGATCAGCAAAACATTTCTGATTTGTTGTTCGGCCATTTTAACTAGTATCAGAGATTTCAAATTTTATTTAATGCTTCCCCAAAGGTCATTTAATTAAAAATTATTATTACTTTTTCTACCGCTATTTTAAACCCCTAATTAAACTTGCAGTTTTTAAATGCCCTATCGGTAAAGTAAAATAAAAACGGGATGCGAATGATACCAATTGTAGTTAAAGGGAGCTCAATACAGCAAAATTATAATGTTTTTGCTCAAATATCAGAAAAACTTCGCCCAAAATAAGTTTATTGCGGATATCTCGCGAGCGGTTGCACCTACATGAAAAATTTCCTTAAACAAAAATTTAGAGCGCGAAATTTCCTACAAAAAATGTTTAATTACATTTTGTCGCCGGAGCAACCCTTCGGCGTATAGATGTACGTTGATTATTTCACGGAGGGCAGGCACAACACATCAAGCAAATACAGGGTGTTCCGAAACTGGCGAATGAGGAACTATGAAACAAATAAATAATGAGGTGCCGTTTTTAACAGTCAATAGCGTGCCACTGCTTAATTACACACGTAATTTTGAGCTGCACTTTAAACAACATTTATAATTTTTCCTGTCAATTATCGTTTTGAACTATATTTTGTGGCTGTAAATTATGGATTTATTTTCAGTACTTGTTCAAACATTTAAATTTGAGTTTAAATTTTTATTTATTTTTTGATTATTTTTAGATTTTTCAAAACTTTAAAAATATTGGTTAAATCGAAAAATCGTAGGGGAACTTTTTGTCCAGTTTTTATTGTAGAATAGCCAGTGGCGGAACAAACACTCCCGCAACCGCCGCATTGCGGGGGGGGGGGGACGCGTCTAGGGAACCATAACAAAAATAAAAAATAATTTTAAGCTTTTTTGTAAATTTCAATTTACTTTGTTAAAATCCGTATTTGACAATTAATAATAGAATTAATGTTAATTCTTCAACTAACTTTATTACTTAAAGAATTAACAATGGTTTTATCATTAAATTTTTTGCATTTCTCAAGATTTACAAATGTTTTCTCCTGGATTTGGTTGTTTATATAATTCGTTAGTTATTTATGAGTCGCTAAATAGCTCGTGGCGCCAGCGCCACTATTTTGTTTCTTCTACAATACAGTATTAAAAGGTGGGGCAATTTACAAGTGACAAAAAACGAGGGTATAAAACACACACTTAAGTCGTTATGTGCAACTAGGTGGTCACCACGATGGCATTCGGTATCGGCCATAAGGTACAACTTTGTTTCCATCCTCAAAGTTATCAATAATATTATTTTAACGAGCAGAAAAAGAGACGAAATAGACGAAGCTACAGCTATCCGAAAAAAGTGGAACAATTTGAATTTATTTTTATGTTAACATTTCAGTGTAAAATTTTTGGAAAATATTCACTTGTGTTCAAAAAGTTTACAAAAAAGCGATGCTAGCTTAGCCTCGGCCAACGAACAATTATAAAATACTTTACAAAGAGTTAAAAACATGAGAAAATATTTCGTAAAAATTAAAGAGAAGGCAGTGGACATGGCTACACGTACAAAATAATGCCTATTTTTGAAAATAGACGAAAGCAGAAAATTAAGAAATTCTTTGATGAGTTATCTGGAGATGAGAGACTAAATAATGCGGAAGAAATTTTTAAAGTAGAAATTCTTTACTGCACAGTTGAGATTCTAACTACTCAATTAGAAGAAAGATTTAAAAGTGCTAACGCAATTTTAGAAAATTTTAAATTTTTATCTCCACAAAATTTTATTACTTTAAATCAGGATGAATTATACCCTAGATCAAGAAAATTGCAATCCATTTACGACAAAGATTTGTCAAATGATTTTGCCTATCAAATTATTAGTTTAAAAAAAAGTTTTAAGCGACAACATTATCAAAATTAGAGACAATGTTGAACCTTGCACATTATTTATTTATTGAAAATAGATGTATTGCATCCAATTTACCGGATGCAAGCAGTGCAGGTGTTACTGTTTTTAACTTTACCCGTGAGTGTATCTTCGGCCGAACGTTCTTTTTCAAAATTAAACTAATAAAAACATATTCATGCAATACTATGGGACAACAGCGCCTTTCAGACCTATCTCTGATAAGTACAGAACATGAATGTATAAAAAACTTAGATATGGACACTATTATTAATAATTTTGCGACAAAAACCTCTCGACGAACACGCCGCTTCGTATGAGACTTTTTTACGTTCATATTTTGGGCCTGGGGGCCCATACTGGTTTGTTGCGGAGGGGGCCTAACACTTTTTGTTCCGCCACTGTAGAATACCGTCCCGCAGACTGTGTAGTTTTTATCATAATCGGTTTCGTGGAACTGGTTATTTCAAGGTCACGTGGCTACTCTTTCGGTTAGGACTTTTTTATTGATCACGTGACCTTGAGATCAGCAGTTCTACACAACCGATTATGATTAAAATTACACAAGTATGTACCTACTTATTAAAGATGACTTCATATCAAATTTGAAGTACCTAGCTCAAAACGATCAACAGTTATTCAAGAAAAGCTGCATCTTACTACAGCCTTATTACACCCAACCACTTGCAACTCTTTAGGAAAACATTTTGGAAACATGTTTATAGTGCTTTAACATTTGATTTTTGAACGTACAATATGCTCCTTTGTTAGGAGACAGGAATTACGGAATCCTCTGTATAAAGGGAAAAATAATGTAATCGATCATATTAGTATTATACATCAAATTGAAGAAAATAAAATTCTCTATTTAATGAAAGTAACAAAATCTTTGTGAGTGTGCAGGGAAATGGCATGTTCTGTAACAAGTTTGGAACATGGCATATTCCCCACGAGTGGAAAGTTTATCACGCTAGCCGAAAGGCGAGGGGAACGAGCCACGAGTGCGGAATAGCCATTCCAAACGTGTTCCAGACCATAATTTTTCTACGACTATAAATTATTTAGGACATTAAATTTGGAAAACAAGAAAATTTTAAGCTTCCTATCTAAAATACGTTTTGTTTGTAACTGTCAACAAAACATAAAAACAGTTGATAGACGAGAGACGCAACCTTTATTATCCAGAACAGTGTTAGAATGAAATAAACAGACATACAGACAAACAGTGTTAGATTGAAGTATTCTATAACAAGTGTAGAACGTAAGTTATTCCGTAATTAAAAATTGTATCAAAATGTTTATATTCTAAAATAGTAGTAGAAAAAGATATTTAGCAAAACAGCTTCGAATGAACAACAACTTTTTGACTGTCGATTTTCAAAGACTATCTTAGAAGAGTTTTAAATTACCTACTATTTAATGCTTCGCTCGTCATGATATCTGCTTAAATAAAAAATTTATATATCTGGGGAGTTTTAGATGGCAGACGCTGTATAGAAAAATGAAAGTGTTACTGAACATTTTCCATTTTTCAGGAACTAGAGAGCACTTTATTAAGCAATTAGACGTAACACCAAATTAAAGAAATGAACACTGGGGGGTCAGCTCTTCGAGGTAAAAGTTGCGTAATGAACATGGCAGTTAAGCAATGGAGAATTACATCCATCAAGAAAATCATCTAGAGTTGGCGTTTTTAATAAAGTGATCTGATATTTTTCCTTAAGAAAAAATTCAAGACTAAAAGTTGAATTGAAACCTTAGTAGTTTTGCATGTTTAATACAAACCTTTTTATTTGAAAGTGTTAAATTTTAACTTACGTTGGAAAATCACCATGAATTTGATGTAGTAGGTACTATGTTAAAATTCATGTTCTTTCACTTTCAAGAAATCTTTTTTCCTCTCATGGAGACCTAAAACAAAGTCATTTTCCCCAATCTGACATCAAACGAAATTAATTTATTTTAAATAAAAGCAAAATATGTAGAACAGCACTTTTTATTTGGTAATTGCAAATCTAGATATATTACTACTATTTCAATAAAATGAACAAATTATATACTAAATAGAACATGTTGAAAGACAAAACAAATTTATAAATTCACTTTAATCAAACACAATAATTTGTATGTACGTTCTCTGTGGTTTAGAATTATACTTACAATAACATTAAATTATTTCAATTTCTGGACACAATTTAAAACCAATTCTTTCAGACGCACGTCATATTCAGGACCCACTTTCTCATTTTTTAAACTCGACAATACACCTCTTATCGAAGTCAGTGATGTCAAAGCAAAATTATTTCGAAACTCCAATGGATGTAAGCAACAGTTGGAAATTATTGCACCTTTAAAACCAAGATTTAAGTATGCTGAAGTTTTAGCAGTCAAAGCACAAAAAATAGAAGTTGCAGATACTGCAGCTGAAACTGTCAAAAAAAGAATGCAAATCTTTTACAACTGTAAATCAGTGCTTAAACACTTCTGGATTGCTAAACGTATCTAGTTTAGGCGCATTAGACCATCGCACAGTGATTCAAAATGATTTTTGTGGCATCTCAAGATTATCTCCAACAGAAAATGAATTTATAGAAAATGAAAAAAGAAACAATTTTGCAATAAAATAATTTAAAAATTTGGATACACAATTAAATATTAATAAAAGTGTAACCGTTAGTGGTATTTAACTAAAATATAATAACATAGAAGTCAACAATTAACTACAGAATTATGACTTTTTAACAAAATTATGAGAAAATTAGTATAGCAATGCTTGTTTAAAAAATAAATTCTAAAAGGAACACAACCGATTTTCTTTTGATACCCTATTGAAAATAAATATTGAAACCTCATACAACCTTATAATGTTTCCATCAGGCTGTATGTGGTGTTATGAGGTTTTTGAAACAACCGGGTTCAGTATGTATGTGGTTTTATAAGGCATGTGTTTTTTATGAGGTTTAACCAGGAAAGCAATATAAACAGATTACCAGGTTTGATAGGGACGTTGTTTCTTCTATGAGGCTCTATGAGGAATTCAAAACATGTGGTTGTATAAGGAAAACCGGCCATCGTTTTGTATGTGGTTTTATCAGGAATTCCCAACACACAGATTTACCAGGAAACCCCTGTATCGTCTTCTATGCGGTTTTATGAGAAAATTTCAACATGTGGTTTTATAAGGAAAACCGACTATCGATTTGTATGTGGTTTTATCAGGAATTCCCAACATGCAGATTTACCAGGAAACCCCTGTATCTTCTTCTATGCGGTTTTATGAGAAAATTTCAACATGTGGTTTTATAAGGAAAACCGACTATCGATTTGTATGTGGTTTTATCAGGAATTCCCAACATGCAGATTTACCAGGAAACCCCTGTATCTTCTTCTATGCGGTTTTATGAGAAAATTTCAACATGTGGTTTTATAAGGAAAACCGGCTATCGATTTGTATGTGGTTTTATCAGGAATTCCCAACATGCAGATTTACCAGGAAACCCCTGTATCTTCTTCTATGCGGTTTTATGAGAAAATTTCAACATGTGGTTTTATAAGGAAAACCGACTATCGATTTGTATGTGGTTTTATCAGGAATTCCCAACATGCAGATTTACCAGGAAACCCCTGTATCTTCTTCTATGCGGTTTTATGAGAAAATTTCAACATGTGGTTTTATAAGGAAAACCGGCTATCGATTTGTATGTGGTTTTATCAGGAATTCCCAACATGCAGATTTACCAGGAAACCCCTGTATCTTCTTCTATGCGGTTTTATGAGAAAATTTCAACATGTGGTTTTATAAGGAAAACCGGCTATCGATTTGTATGTGGTTTTATCAGGAATGCCCAACATGCAGATTTACCAGGAAACCCCTGTATCTTCTTCTATGCGGTTTTATGAGAAAATTTCAACATGTGGTTTTATAAGGAAAACCGGCTATCGATTTGTATGTGGTTTTATCAGGAATTCCCAACATGCAGATTTACCAGGAAACCCCTGTATCTTCTTCTATGCGGTTTTATGAGAAAATTTCAACATGTGGTTTTATAAGGAAAACCGACTATCGATTTGTATGTGGTTTTATCAGGAATTCCCAACATGCAGATTTACCAGGAAACCCCTGTATCTTCTTCTATGCGGTTTTATGAGAAAATTTCAACATGTGGTTTTATAAGGAAAACCGGCTATCGATTTGTATGTGGTTTTATCAGGAATTCCCAACATGCAGATTTACCAGGAAACCCCTGTATCTTCTTCTATGCGGTTTTATGAGAAAATTTCAACATGTGGTTTTATAAGGAAAACCGACTATCGATTTGTATGTGGTTTTATCAGGAATTCCCAACATGCAGATTTACCAGGAAACCCCTGTATCTTCTTCTATGCGGTTTTATGAGAAAATTTCAACATGTGGTTTTATAAGGAAAACCGGCTATCGATTTGTATGTGGTTTTATCAGGAATTCCCAACATGCAGATTTACCAGGAAACCCCTGTATCTTCTTCTATGCGGTTTTATGAGAAAATTTCAACATGTGGTTTTATAAGGAAAACCGGCTATCGATTTGTATGTGGTTTTATCAGGAATGCCCAACATGCAGATTTACCAGGAAACCCCTGTATCTTCTTCTATGCGGTTTTATGAGAAAATTTCAACATGTGGTTTTATAAGGAAAACCGACTATCGATTTGTATGTGGTTTTATCAGGAATTCCCAACATGCAGATTTACCAGGAAACCCCTGTATCTTCTTCTATGCGGTTTTATGAAAAAATTTCACCATGTGGTTTTATAAGGAAAACCGCTAACGTTTTTGTATAAGGTTTTATGTGGAATCCTTAATATGCGGAAGTATCAGGAAAACCCGTTATGGTTTCGCATGCGGTTTTATGAGAAATACTTAATATACGGTGTTATCAGGAAAACTGTTAACGTTTTTATGTGGTTTTACATGAAATTCTGTACGTGCGGATGTATCAACTATTTCAGCATAGCGGCCCCTGCAACGAGTATAAACACTGGCCCTGAGCAAAGTTGTTACGCCACTGCAGACAGGACTGTTCCCATTAGCGCTAAATAGTGATTGACTTTGATGGCTTGATAAGATTTTGTTTAATATATTTTTATTTTCCAAATTACGGAAGTGTGGGAAAGTTCAAGCGAAGTGTTTCCTTACTTTTTACAGCTGTTGTAATTGTGAACATATTTTGAAACTATAAATAGGCAAAAATTTTAACATAGTAGCCCGAGATGGGCAAACCCGTTTGTCCGTCGTCTTTAATTTGGCATTTCATTGAAGGGATACAGTTAGGGTTGATGGTGCTATTGTCATTGTGAGTATACCTGCAAATATTCAAGGAAAAGCTTAAAATACCTAAAAGTGTCTACAGTGGAATATTACCAATAAGTTCTAGAATATCGTCAAGAAATAAAATTTAACTTGCTTATAAACAAACGTAATTTCAACGGAAGTCCATTAGACGCACTTTCCCCGTACCTGCACTCATATTTTTAAACTGATAAGATGACAAAACAATATTTGAATTTAATACACAGTATGTTTTAATATACTGGGTGTTTGATTTATCGGTATCTAACTTATATCGCCTTAAATGTTAGAGATAAATAGAAACTTTGAATAAGTGACGTAAAAGTTTCGGCACTTTGTAGCCAAACACTTAAGTCAGTAATTTTTTACTATTTCCTTCCTTCTCTGTAAAGTAATATAAAATTCTACTGATTTAAATATTTTCAAAAAACGCAGCTTTATAGGATTTTACAAAAAAAACGACAACAAATAACAGAAGTGATAAACATTGGAATATATATCTGTAATTTTTCTTTTTCTACTAATATTATTTTATTGTACTTCTACATTATTATAGGATTTTTACATACAAATAAAATATTACTCAAAAAACCTATATGAACAAATTTCCCTTTTACTAAAGATTGATTACGTATTTTATTACCTTTCCAATGACTTTAAAAATGGGTTGTAATGTAATACATATTACATAGGTATAATAGCAAATGCTAATCGCGATGCTTTTAAAAGTCTAGATTCCGGTTTCGGTTCGTAAACCAGCGTTTTGACTCGACAAATTTTCCTTGTACCATAGACTAATTATACTGTTTTGTACCTAAGTGTACTAAATTTTAATAACTAGGTCCAGACATTCCTGAGATTTCGCGTCATCACACACTTTACTCGCCTACGTACCTTTTTTTGTGGTCTTATGGAAATGAATGCTATTAAGAAAACCCGATACCATTTTGTATGCTGTTTTATAGGGCGTTCGTAATATGCTGTTTATACGAGGTAAAACCGGTAAAGTTTTAAAAGCCGTGGAAAAACTCCGTGCTAAAAAAAGGGAAAGAAAACAGCGGTAAAAAAGCCGCGGAAAAAGAAAGCAGACGGGGAAAAGCCGACAGAAGAAAAAGCCCATGGATGAAAACAAATATTTATTTTCTTGTACTATTACTAGTTTTCGTCTAACAAATTTAGCAATGGTGCACAGTTCAAATAGAACAGCCTATTATCAAATAATTAATTCAAAATTTTAAGTCAATATTCTGAACAAAGAGCTTAATTTAGAAGTCAATGCAAATCAGAATTTGTGTTCTAAATCTAAATAATTAAAATTTCCTATCCTGAAATTCAAATTCTCAGAAAAGTAAATTTTGACGCTATAATTAAAATTTTATTGTTATACCCAGTGATGACAAAAATTGAAGTAAATAATATAAAATTAACTTTTATGAAGTTTGCAGTCAAGTAATGAAAGGATCACTAAAATAACTTAGTAATTGTTATACAGTATTAAGGAATTTTTAAAACTTGTTACATTCTATTACAAGCATTTGCAGTTTTTTTTAGACAGTGGTTTTTTTAGACAGTGCGGAATCACTTGATTAGGTAAAAGCTGCTTATTGTGAATCTATAATGGGATGCTGGTAATTCAAGGAATTGTTTGTTTTCACAATGTTTAAAGGTGTAAAGCATTATTAGCCCCACTGTCACTTGCAAGTACTTTCATTTAAAAAAAATTTCAAACTTGCAACGTTCTTGAGTTAGAGGTATGTACTATTTATATGGTTGAAAAGTACCATGATATTCAAATACAAATATGCATTTCCTAGTTTGGTTATATTATTCCCTGTAATGCAAAAAAATTATTAAGAGGAAAGTTATTTTCTCCCATCGGTTTTTTTCGTCTGCTTTTTTCCCGCGATTTTATAACCGTTTTTTTTGCCTTTTTTTCCAGGCTTTTTTCTGCGGCTTATTTATCTTAGATTCTGGTTTTATACGGAATTTATAGTAGGTATGCGATATCAACAGGAAAATCTGTTGGCGTTTTATATGTGTTGAATTAAATAAGTGTGGTGAAGTAACTAGTATAGTGATTCTTGCATCTCCTCATTTTTTAAATCCTTATTCATGGATAAGTTTGTCTTTAATCAAATTAAAACCGGGTTAACTTTTATTGTTACGTGAAAGATGTAAACAATATCAGGAAACATCTGTTGATTAAATGTTAATGAAGTATGAAAAACATTAGACATTAACTTACATGTGCATATAATACACAGCTTCAATTAGAAATACCGATACACGTAAATATGTAAACTAGGTGTGGTGGTGGTGATCGTAAAAAATCGAATTTCAGATTTTGACGAATATGTACGTTTGCAGGTTTTTTGACATAAAAATGGGACAGAAATGGATTTTGGATGTAGTTTAACTAAATATATCTACCAAAATCGTTTCTGTCCGATTGTTTTCCGTCAAGCGCTAAAAAAAGTCGTAAGTCTACTGGACTAGTTTTGGAAAATTTCCAAATTTTGTGTTTTTTTTTTAAATTTCTATACTGCAGAAGTATGCGAAAGCCCATACAATGTTACGCTCATTTTTGTATTTAAAAGTTACAAAGAAACTACTGTAAATCTATTCCTTGATTACCAGCCGCTCAGTCGCAATTTAAAACGGTAAGCGGCGGCGATCTTGGCTTTCGTGGAACTTGCAAACATCTGTTGGAGTTTTAAAGCAGAAAAGGTAGGTATTTATTTTTATTATCCTATTGTGCTGATAAGTACCTACCAAACGCAAATGCCCCAAGTCCTAGCAACTGCAAGACGCAAGTAAATTCTTGATCATCCCCAAGAAACACAATTTTCTATCATGTTAATAATTAATTACTGTATTCATTGTAACTAACTTGAGCTCAATTAGTGAAATGGAGAGGTACTGTTACATAATGAGAATGTGATAATAATAAATGTTTGAATTTATAACGTGTTTCGCCCTAGATAGTAAATATGAAGTTTTGTGTTTTAACGCAGTCTACTTTAATTGAAAACCCGGATTTTCAATAGCTGCACGTTTTACAAAAACGTACGTCTTATTTAAAAATATGCAGACATAAGCTGTATTTTCGGATATTTTTATACCTGTTTGAAACCTATCCCTACCAATTTTACCTGTTCAAAAAGGACCGTTCTACAGACAACGCTCTTAAACTGTGAGTCTGTGAGCGATCTTCGTGTAGCAAACTTCGTTCATAATAAAATTGACTTCAACATGGCTGATATAAAATTTGTATTCTTTAGATTTTTAGAGGATGATACCTTTATGACGGTGCCTATATAACGCCTGCTACATTTTAAATAATAAAGTGGGGTATAAAAAAGCTAAAAAATATAACGTGGGGTGGCAATCAGAAGAAGGCAATGCGTATCCTGCATACGTGATTTGTTATGGTGGTAAGTATTTACTTAGTATTTATTTTAGTTTATACATTATTTAGTTAGGTATTGTAGTGGTCGAAAAACATCGTATGAAAAAAATAATTCTCGGAAAAATATTCTTTTTTTTTCGAATGCTGTATCTTCAAAACGAAGCCACTACGAATTTTTGAAAATGTTGACTTTAATGCCCGATTACTTAAACAGAAAAAAAATAATCGATAAAAATTATATCATTTAATAGCCCTTAATAAGTATAATCACGTGATAGAAGAATATTTTTGGCAGTATAAAAGTTGTAAAGATGGCACGTTCTCAAAATTATGGAAAATTTCCAAAAATTATTCTTCGAAATTGTATTCTATTATCTATATGATGCAATTTTGGGATTTGTACTAATTTATTTGTTTTTCTTTATCAGATTACAATTCATGACAAGTAGAAGGAGATGAAGAACAGAAGCAAAGAGGAGGTAATGAAAAGGAAGGAGAAGAAGACATGAAAGGAGAAGAAGACATGGAAGGGGAGAAGACATAGTACGAGAAGAAGACAAGGAAGGAAGATGGAGAAGGAGAGAAGGAAGAAAAAGAAGAAGCGAAATAGAAGAAAATGGAGAAATACAAAAAATAGAGGAGGATGGATTAATCCATGATTTAATTAATAAATAATTTTGCTAGTTTTCTGTATATTATATATAGTACATATAATGTTCGTTATGAGAATAAATAATAAATTGTAATGTTTTAAGTTTATTCTTCTTATTTATATTCTTATCCTATGCTCATTAACTTTAAAGGTTTTTTCTACTTTGCAATTACCAAATTCAGAAAAAACTTGGAAAGCCTTATTAATATTTAGCAAGGTAAAGTATTGTTGAATATTTGAAAGTCAACCTCATACAACCGAATTGTAAAAAGTTCTGAATAACCTGACAATATTTTGTTTATGCAAATTTCAAACTGGTCAAATTCTGATACAACCTGATAAAACTCCTGGTTAAACCTTGTTAAGATTCCATATGGTAAACGATTATTCAACCTGATAAATATAACCTCATACAACCTCATTTAAAAAAGTTCGTTAATAACCTGATAAAATGTTGTAAATTTCGAACTTGTCGAATTCCGATAAAACCTGGTAAAAGCATTTGCTATATTTCCTGGTTAAACCTTGTTAATATTCAATAAGGTAAACGATTATTCAACCTGATAAATATAACCTCATACAACCTCATTAAAAAAAGTTCGTTAATAACCTGATAAAATGTTGTAAATTTCGAACTTGTCGAATTCCGATAAAACCTGGTAAAAGCATTTGCTATCTTTCCTGGTTAAACCTTGTTAATATTCAATAAGGTAAACGATTATTCAACCTGATAAATATAACCTCATACAACCTCATTACAAAAAGTTCGTTAATAACCTGATAAAATGTTGTAAATTTCGAACTTGTCAAATTACGGTAAAACCTTGTAAAAGCATTCGCTATCTGTCCTGGTTAAACCATATTAATATTCAACAAGGCAAATGCTTGTCTAACCTCTTAAACGCAACCCGATAAAACCACATTAGAATATTCTATAGAATCAACTCGGAATTGCCTGTTTCAAAAACCTCATATAAACCTTACACACATATTTCTATAGGGTTGTGTCAGGCGACTTTCAGTAGGGTAATATACCATCTATTTAAAATTAAGTAAAGAACTGTATACAGTTATATAAATGACCAAAGTCTGTATGTAAATTTCTTCTTCTTCTTCTTCGCTGATCCTTATGCCCTTTCAGGCGTCGGATATGGGTTCCATGTCCTGCATCCATTTCCTCCATTCTTTCCTGTCTCTTGCTAGGGTCCTCATTTCCTCTACCGTCTTTCCTCTTTCCATCCATTTTCTTCTTGGTCTTCCCCTTAGCTTTTTCCTTGGTTTTCCAGTCTCCATTATTTTTCTTGTGATTCTGCCCGGATCCATTCTCACTATATGTGCATTAGGGTGGGGCGAAATACAGAAAAAAAATTTTTTTTCGCAAATTTTTAAACGCATTACCCATTAAAAGTTGCATATTAATATTAGTAATTTTCCTGTGAAATCTCATCGAATTTAAAAAATGTCTTCTGCCTCCAACCCAGCCCCAAAAATTTGATTTGATTCCACAAACGATACTAATGTTACATACCAGTAAATTCTTATTTAATTGAATATAGTTGAGGTTTTCTAGTATATTTTATTAGTTTTAAACAAAATAAACCAAAAAATATTAAATTATATCAAAACGCCCAGCAGTTGGCAGAACTTCTAGACCACTTGGAAGTGTGATTTGGTCTCAAAACTTGGTAGATCCTGTCGTGACTTAATTCTAGCTCGGATGTAGCCATCTCTTGACTCGGATCCAACGACAGACATGCTAGCCTATGTCACCAGTTTCACACAACGTTCCACTGATTGAGTGTGACAAGGATATCTTAAAAAATTGAGCACTGGCGTTTGCTCTTGCCCAATAAGCAACTGCAACTCTTCGTCAGATTTGTCTCTTAAAATAGGAGGCTCAGTTATTTTTGTAGTCTGCCAGTTAATCATGTCAATGTAGTCCGTGGCTTTGAAGTTCAGCAGTGGAATTTTGAATTCTCTAGTAGCATTCTTCGATTGGCTCTAGATTTAAGGATACGCCTCAGTTCTAGCTCTCGTACGTGTCGTCTATCATCAGTTACCATACTCAACAAAACATTCTCTGGATGAGCAAAATAAGCATTTCTTTGAATTAGGGGCTTTACTATTTTCTTCAAATCTTTACTCAAGTATCTGGTCAAATTAATACTCATCCAGGTATGACGAGCCCCGTCTTTAGAAGATGGATGGGTCTTTATTTGAAACCATAGAGGAGCGTAAACTTTTAGTATAAATACTACTAAAATTTTCAAATTGTTTGACGGCCCTTCTGTTCCAACGTACACTCTAAGAATGCGATTGGCCGTCGTTAGCCATCTTGCATGAGACAACTTGCCGGGTTCTCTTTTAGAAAAACCAACAGAACAACAGCCATTTGAAATACATGTCCCAGAGGTACTTCTGATCTGTACTAATATCTGCGCTGACCCTGTCAATCGCTGGTAATTCGCACTCAATGCTCTCAAACTCCACTAAAGGCAACTGCAGACAATTTTCTCGCGATTTGCCGAGGCATCCAGAAAAGTTTGAAAAGGTATGAAAAAGGTGACGTAAAGTAAGTTCATTCCCATGCAGTTGGCAGATAAACCACTGAAGGGGACGTTTCAGTTCTAGTTCTAAGAGTCTTATAACACCTCCTTTGATACCAGTGTTCACATTGGTACCGTCACAACCAATACAAATAAGATGCTCAAGACTCACATCATTTGTTCTGAAAAAGTTTAGAATGGCCTCCTTAATATTTTCTGCGGAACCGGAAGACGGTATAACATGACCTAAATATTGTGATCCTGGTTCTTCTATCAACGACAGATGTTCTTCAATTATAATACAACGATGGTGCTTGCCTTCATTCACTTCCATTCCGAGCGTCTTGTCTTTTCTACCGTCAAAAAATAGCGCACAAATTAACCTCGACTCATATCTGTTTTTCTCAAGTTATTACGAAGTTTTACTCTCTCCCTTTGTATTTTACGTTTATCAATTACTTTTGATGTGTCTTCTTTGGTAATAACACCAATATCTTGTAAAACAGCAGAGGCAATGGCAGCAGCTGCTCTATTGGAAACTCCAAATCTGTCACACGTTTTGGCCAACGTAGGTAATTTGACTCTCATTTGAGGTTGATGTAGTTTAGATGTAGATGTAGAAGTACTCTCTTTGGTAGAAGTTCCAGGCTGATTGAAGGATTCACCAGTATCAATCCGCTTACGTTTTGTGCAAGAAATCGATATTTGAATCTAATGCTATAATTTGGAACGCTAAACATTTGGAACGGAGTAATGTATAATTCAAGGTCAAGTTGGAGGCAGCAAATGGTGTTCTAAACATCTGAAAAAAATTGTAGTTAACCACCACCTGCAAAGACAAGTTTCGGCAGGTAATGCAATTTGACTTTTCGAATTTCATTTTTTCGCCCCACCCTAATGTGCTTACCAGTTCAATTGTTTCTTTTTTATTTTTTCCATTATTGGCTCCTGTTCTGTTATTTCTCTAATCCTGTCGTTTCTTACCCTGTCCCATTTAGTTTTCCCTGAGGTGTTTCATTTCGATAGCGTTTATTTTATTTTCATCTTTTTTTCTTAATGTCCAGTTTTCACAAGCGTATGATATTGTTGGTATTGTTACTATATTATGTATTTTCCTTTTCACCTATACGTCTATGTCTTTATGCCCTAGTATTGTTTTGTTTATTGAGTAATATATTCTTGTTGATTTATTAGCTCTGTTTGTTAATTCAGCCTCTATTTTCCCATCCTCCGTTATTATACTTCCCAAAAATTCGTATGTTGTTACTCTTAATTTAAGAATGTTTTTAAGAAAAACTTGCTTGTATGAAAAACTTGTTATTGTTTTAACAATTCGTGATGTTTCACAGTAGAATTGTTCTTTCCTTTTCCTTTTCCTGCACATTTCAATAAATACAGCATGCCTTGCAGCAGAAAATTCTATTTACACACATAAACTGAAAGTACTTATCATTTTACTTACGTACATACTATATGATACTAACATTTTTTAAATTTGAAAAATTTCTTTTGAGATAAAATGTTTATCTATGGGGAATGCACTTATGAAATAATAATAGAGAAATCGTTTGCTAAGTCTTTTTGGTTGCTATATTGTTTCTTAATTAATACATAAATTTTCCCTTTTTCTAAAAAAAAGGTACAATACCTATATTACATGATTTACAGTATGTTAAAAATATACAGTCCGCCACCTAAAACTCCCCAGGCACAAAACTTTTTTATTTAAAGAGGTTTCATGACGGGCGTGGCATCAAATTGTAGGTAGTTTAAAACTCCTTCGAAATAACTATTGAAAATCAAAAAACAATTGACAGTCAAAACGTTGTTATTAATCTGAACCCGTTTTGTTAACATCATTAAATGGAGCGTTTTATTACCTTGAATTTGATGTATAATACTAATGCGATTAATTACATTGGTTTTTTCTTTATACAAAGTGTTCCGACATTCCGGTCCCATAACAAAGGGGCACATTGTACGTTTAAAAATAAGACAAAAATGATCATTGACGTTATATATAATTGTATTACTTATATAATTTTATTAAATGCTAATATAAATATTTTCTTATGCAGTTTTTTTCTGTTTCAATAATGTAAAAGTGTCATACATTTAAATTACATATCGAGACCAGAAACACTTAAAAATGATCGTTCATTTCCTTAGATATTATTTAATGTAGATCAACAGTTAAACAAGATCTTATTTTCAAAATGGATATTAATCGTTTTCGTGGCAATAAATTAGTTGATATGGTGTTAGTTATTGGCGACAGAGAATGTGTTGTTATTTTTAGTAAATTTTCCGATGATCGTTTTTGTTATTTTTTCGTTCACTATAAATTAAAGGTAGTATACGTACTATTTACTTTTATTAAGAAAATTTAATACATATTTTCATTAGTTTAGAAAATAGTAGGGAGTGCCACATACACTGAGGTCGTAAACTGTCCTCCTCTCCCTCTACTAACTTAGAAACGCATCAGCGTGCCATTTAAAAAAAATATTAAGTAGCACAGGGGATCAAGTGACCCCTCATTTGAAAGGTATCTTTGAGTAGAGTATAATTTTAGATTTTGAGAAAATTTTATTGATTTAAAAACAAATGAAAAGCTTCTAAATTATCTGTTTCTATTTGTCAGTACCTCGATGCAACATAACGTGGACGATGGATTGGTTGTCGTAGTCCAACAACAAAATGGCCTCCGCGATCGCCTGACCTTTATTAGGCATTTTTGTGCAAGTATTCTAAATCAATTTTTTTTCAAACAGAACCTGACTCCCGTTTGGATTTACGACGTAGAATAACAAAGCCTTGTGCGAATATCGCAGTTAAAACTTACGAGAAAGTACGAGATATTAAATAGATTTTTCTAGCGCCAAGAAGTTCAAAGAGCACATGTTGAACATTTATTAAAATAGTATTATTCAGTTTTTGTTGTGTAAAACAAGTTTTGTTAAGTTATGTTTTAGAATCTTGTCATTTGTCATTTTGGATCGATAAAATTATCCTAAGTCTAGGATTATACTGTACTCAAAGAAACCTTTCAAATGAGGTGTCACTCGACCTTCCGTGTCTTTTAATTTTTTTAAAAGATTCCCTGTAGCGAATTTGTAAATTCAAGGCGGTATATTTGTTTTTCAAAAAATAGTATTTGTTCTCCAATAATAATAACCTAAATTTTGTAGCTCACATCAATCCGTTTAAAAGTTAGTAGGAAGGGATACATTTTATGACCCCACTATATATACTGTGTCCCAGGTTTGAAAAAACAAGTTGTATTGGACACAAAATTTTTGAATTTCAATTTGATATTTTAGAATTCAGCCCTGCTTGTCTTAGAACTAATCAAGTGGGCTTCGACAGTAGTAAAAACTATTTTTGTTTCGAGTAAAGTATTTTTTCCGTGAAAGATATGACAACATTTTATTCAGAAAAGTTGTTCAGAATACAAAATTATGTCTTTATGCAAAATTTCGAAGAACTTATTTCAGAAATTCATTGGATGCATTCAGCAGACTCAACTGTTGACTAAAATTCTGCTGGATGCATATGATACCAAAAGCTCCCTGTAATTGCTACCTATTTTTGGGAGCGTAAAAAAACTATGGTACCTTGCTACCGATCACAATGATCGCTGTTAAAGAAATGCAGAGTTGTCAATAATGAGTTTCTGTGGTAATTGCCAACGATTAACGTTAATCTTAATTGAATTATAGAATGGATAATTGGAAGACTTAAATGTTGATCTTGATGGAATGCATCTAGCAGACAAGCAGCGTTCACTGGTAGCAGTAATACCGCTACATGGTATTGCTCACACCTGCTGAAGGAAACCATTGTATCTTGAAGTCCAGCTGTATTCTCTTTACAAAAGCCGACTTTCTCAAAATGAGCCAAATTGTCTTGAAATACTACTTAAAGTCGTAGCATTTAATTCTAAATAAGTTTTTCCTATACAAATTTCTATATCTCTTGTGGAAATGACACTATCACAAAAACTTACATCAAAGTAGGCGAATCTTCCCGAAATTTTGCATAAAAACATAATTTTGTGTTCTAAACAACTTGCATCAATAACATTTTTCCATATATTCTATGGAAAAGGTACGTAACTCAAAGCAAAAATAATTTTTACTTAACTGCCAAGGCCCACTTGATTTGCAAAAAAGAAAATATGCTTAAAATTAGATCTAAGACAAGCGGTGCTTAATTTTAAAATATCAAATTGAACTTCAAAAATTCTTTGTCTAATACCCCTCTTATTGTTCCTTCAATCCTGGGACACATTGTATATGACTCACACTGTATACATTTATTGAAAATTGGATCAGTATTTATCTGTAAGACTGGACTTCGATTCCAACTACTATTAAGTTTTAAAATTAACAAGATTGATTATTGATTTTATTTTTTCGGTTTATTTTGTTTAATTGATCCGCCATAATGTTTAATATATCTTGTCATTAAAAAAAATTGAAATTGTCTTGCAAGAAAATTACAGTACACCAGGTAATAATAAAAATAGAAGCACTCTTGTTTTTTTAACTTTAGTGAATCTGCACCACATATTTAATACAATTATTTGACGTGAATGGTTATTCTGTTTTGCAAAAGAAGAGTATTTAGATTTTAATGAAAATACTTTTTTTAAGCATTGTATGATTTCTAGAAGCGTCTTCTTAGAAGCTTATTCAATTTCTACTACATTTGGAAATATTGTTTTAAACTAAAAGTTTTGCAGAAGAAAAATTTAACGCTTTTCTCAAAGCGAGCTTTTTAAATTAACTAAAAAATATTTTTCCAGTAACCAACAAAATTGAGTAACCAAAACGACATCATAAACTTCTTTAATTAGTGAAATATTAAAATACAAAAATATGGTTGAAAATTTAAATGCTGCGAAAGTAATATGTCCTAAAATTTACACTGTTTTTTCTAAATAGATTATTTCATTGTCTTTTTAATTTCATTAAATGTTATTATATTATTATTTATTAAACTTCCTGATTTTCGCCATAATTTTGATTCTGTCTTTTTGCTGTTACAGTACAAAGGAATTTGAATTCCCGCCATTTCGGCACTCAGATATGTTATATATCTGATAATAATATTTACAAAAAATAGTTTTAAAGTTTTGTTGTATCAAACGATTACTTAGAAAATATAAGTAAACGTAAAAAATAATCCGATCCGCTTCATTTTTAAAATATGTAATGGAGTTAAAAATGTTGCGCACGCCTATGGTCATCTTACTCTGCAACGTGTCCTGTTTGCTTTCACGTTGCATGTTCGGTTTTAGTGACGTTGCAGGAGCTTAACCTACAAAATTTCTTTACTTTCTCGGTGCTGTGTAACAGTAGTGCACGAAGCAGGTTGTGATCATTTTTACAGTTCCAGTAGTTGTGTTATTCCATCAAAGCTTACTAATACAAGATGCCTGCCAAAAGTTCATCAAAACCATTCACAAAAGAGGAGGAACTCTTGCTCCAAGACTTCAGCAGAAACGTTTCCACCAAATCTTCTGCTCTTTTCTATGGAAATGCCTTCATTGTATCCGCAATACCCATCTGGCTCTTCTGGAGGATCCATATGATTGATGTATTTGCTACAATACTGCCGCTTGTTTTCATCACCGTGGCCTCAACATACTTAATCGCCATTGCATACCGTAACACAAAATTCACATTGAAGCACAAAATTGCTGTGAAGCGTGAAGATGCTGTTACCTGGGAATTAAACAAGAAACTTTCCGAAGACAAGAAAATGAGCAAAAAAGAAAAGGACGAGAGAATACTGTGGAAGAAAAACGAAGTTGCCGATTTCGAAGCCACTACCTTTGCCATTTTCTACAATAATGCTTTGTATTTGGCTATTGTTATCTTCGCAAGCTTCTACTTGCTGCGCAGCTTTACCCCTGCCGTCAACTACATATTTTCTGTAGGATCAACAGCTGGACTTCTGGCTCTCTTGTCAACTGGATCAAAATAATTGTTACTTTAATTATCATTTTATGTTATTGTTGTAGAGAAGTCAGTTTTGTAACAAAACTTTAATAATAAATAAATTAAATGTACATTTTTGGTTTCTATGTGTACACACATATTTGTTAGGAATAAGTTCTACAAAACATAAAAAAAAGTATGTTAAATCAGTTCTCCCTACTGCTGTGTTAAACAAATAAAAAAAATGTTGCATGTAAAATCAACCTAAAATATCAAATCTGCAAATTGTAAGTACGCAAAGGTTGCATTATAGTTAACAATCTGTTACGATCACTGCAAATTTCCTTTAGACTTCATACATCGTATTAAGACATATTAGAAAAATTAATTTTTCAACTTTTATGATTTCTAATAACATCTCGCCTTACTTGTTGCAACACTAGAAGAGTTCGTAAAGCCTGGGCTTGCATAGAACAAAGTATCATCTTTGATAAAATGATCCCCATTGTATAGAAAATCAAAAATTCTATGAAAAGATCAAGAAGATATCTGACAAAAAAAATATTTTAATGTGTGAAGGTAAATTAATACTCTGTATGGGTGAAAAAACCTTGGCAGCCAAATGTTGCAAAAATAAACAAATCCTTACAGGAGAACCCTCTTCTGGCTTACATCTTTTTTTTAAATTAAAGATATTTACTGTTATTTTGCCATTAGTTCAAATTTGAAACATGCAGTTAACAGTTTGTTTAATATCATTGTTTTCGTGGGGGATTGGGTCTGTTTGATTAAATAAAAAACGTTTAAATGGTTAACAGCTGTTTTGGGCTTCCCAGTCCCCCACGTAAATGATATTGTATGTCCTCCTATAAAGTCACAAAGAAATTAAACAAATCAATTTGTTTAACAATCAAAATTTGAATTCAATCAGACTGGACTACGCAGAGTAACTGAAGATTGGCAATTAGAAAAAAAAAATTTAATGAGAAAAAATGAATTTTAGGATCTTAGGTTATAGTAATATACAGCCCGAGTCAAAAGATACAGGTTTTAATATATATGCTATTTGAGAAGATAGGTAAAAAGTTACTAATAGAAGTTGCACGAACTGGCACCTACTATAAACTGACAATAAAAACTTATACAGGGTGTCCCATAAAAAAGTATTGAAAAAATAATATTTTTCTTAAATGGAATGCCTCCTTGTTTTTTTTCTTAATTGTAATACGATTTAATTTCTAACAAAAAACCTAAATAGCTTTCTTTTGTAAATGCCATAGTTTTCGAGAAAAAAATAATTTCATAGATATTGTCATACAGCTTGCGCAAATAAGGGAATCGTTGCACGCGATGAAAAACAAATGAAGTTGACAGGTGTGTTATTCACTTTTATTACATAAATATCATATTTGCCTAGACTTTTCTGTAATTTTAATCAATAATATATTTACTTTTATAGATATCTAATCACAACAATTACAGCACATCTAACTAAGAACTGTCTTCAGTTGTAGGGTATATAAAATAAAACCCTGTTTATCCCTCCTTCCAAGAAGGACAACTAACAACGACCATAAACCATGTGCTGGGTACAAATTTTAGGGTCCTGCGGTACAAAGCTACACTAAATATTATCACCGGATTATACTATTTTTATTTTTTATGCAGTACACATTGATGCTCGTATGCTGACTAACTTACGAAGAAAATTAAAACTTTTGTTTCATGTTTTGGAAAAACATACCTCAGAATTAAGAAAAGGGAAGGCCACATTTGTTTTCCAAAATTAGGGAAGGAAGACAAAAATTAACCCCCCTAAATACTGCTGCACCTAAAAATTAAGTTCTTGATTTCATTGTAAATGAAAAAATTTTTAAAACTTGTTTAAGAATTTACACAGCTGATGTTCAGCATCTATCATTTTAAGTGAATATGAAATGGCAGGAAAATTAATTGATTTAATATTCTAAAGACACGAGTAAGTTCAAATAGGTAGAAGAAAAAATAGAAACCTATTGTTAACTTTTGCATTTATTTTTTTTTACACTATATTTGCTAATAATTTACATTTTTTTAAAATAAACGTATCTATATACATAGAGTGCCTATTTTTAGTGGGCTACTTTAGATCCTATTTTTAGAACAGAAAAAATTGTAACAATATGTAGCTTAGCTTATCTTACAAACAAAACACAAAATCATAGCCTACTATCTTGATTGCAGAAATCATTTCTGAAATGTGCAACTACAAAATCTCTAATAATGTAAGGAAATTTAAGAATGTAATATTATAAGCTGAAGGCTTCTGCAATCATTGTCAATGGTATCTTGGTTTCTGGTTCTGCACCGCCTCATCAAGTACTGCAGAAGAGACCACCACCCCGAGAAAGTTCCATGAACACAAAATCGGCAGTAGCAGTACCCATGAGGCAGTACCAATCCAGAAATACCATTAAGAATCGAATCTTGTACAGAAAAATTCAATTAATTTTCATTTAAAAAAAATAATTTTTTGAGTCTTCTCTTATATTTTCAGTATAGTGTTAATGTATAAATAAAATAATCAATAACTTCAGCAATATTAATATTGTTGGAGTTATTAGTTATTTTATTTATACATTAATATGAACTTCAACGAAGTAAAGAGGGTTATTATAATTGATTTCACAAAAATTTTCAAATTCGAAATTTTGACAGAAGTACATGTTTTGGACTTCCAGGAACCTAAAAAAGTGTTTTTTAAAGTATGTGTGGGACTCATCTGTATATCTCCCAAACGGAAGAGCAGATTTTGCTGACTTTCGGAATGTGGGGGTATATAAAAAAGTTCTTCAACAAAATAATCTTTTCAATATTCAACAACGAAAGGGGAAGTTAAACATATTTTTTTTTCAGAAAAGAAATTCTTTAAATTTGAAAAGGGAATCTTATAGAAAATGTGAAGCTTTTGTTTAGCAGTGGGCAACTGGGAAAACTCCCAAAACGGGTTATTTTTCATGGAAGAAACTTACGGAAAATTCTCAAACATTTCCAATTTTAAATTTGGTGCCAAAACAACAAACTAAACTTTGTGTAAAACTCTAAACACTAAAGACAGTTTAATAGTAAAAACAAGAAGTTAAAAGGTGGATTTTCAATTATGAGTAGAATGCCAAGACATCATCAAACAGTTTGGCAATATTTTTAATTCACATAGGGCAAGTAAAAACTAAAGCGTAATGTCTAAGTAAATATTGGTTGTATGAAAAATTTACCTTAATTAAAATTAGATAATGCATACATTGTTGATGTTCAATTTTGTATAAGTTTCATTATTTGGTTGCTATGGCATCTAGAAAATTTTTAAACTTGAAAGGTATTTCAATCAAATTTTGTGATGTAATCCCATGAGAAAAATTTTGTACCAGAAAGATAAACAATTACTAAATCCAAAAACGTAAAAAGAAAGATTTAAAAAACAAATTCGTTACCATACTAACCAAATAACTAAAGGTATAATACGTTGAACACCAACAAAGTATGCACTAAAATTTAAAAACATTTTTATTAAGGCTATTTTTTCATAGAATCAATATTTACGAAGTTACAGATATTTTGGGTTACTTTTTACCCACCCTGTACAGTTTTACATATTTTTCTTTCTTCTCTTTGCGTTTTACAGAATTTACAAAACAAAATCCATACAATATTTTTAAAATTATTAATTATTATAAGTTTCATTAAAAGAATAGGAAAAGACACGAGAAATTGAAAACTGGGGTTATTTGGTATCAAAATTAGTGCAACAAGTCTGATCAAAAACAAGAAAAAAGCGTATTGCGAATTTTCAATTTTCACAAACATTCTAGCTTCACAATGACGGCCGCTACGATTTCTTGAAAATATTCACTTTAACTTAACTAAATATTACCCAAAAATGAATTGACAGATCGAGATGAAATTTCAGGGTGTATACCAAATTGTTTGTCGAAATTCCCTGATATTTATAGGTTTTCCAGGATTTTCTCATAAAAGGTGACCGGGTCAGAGCCTGGCGGCCTGACGATAAAGAAGAGGTTCCAAAGACATATGGGACCGAACGCACTCACCCACAAACAAATATTTTTTAAAACCACTTTTTTGGTTCCTTGAACCCTATACTTTTTCGATATCATTTCAAATAATGGAGTTATAATCTAAAATCAAAACAAAATTTTTTTAAAGCCTAATTAACAAACGGATGCTATTAAGTTCTTTTTGTGGCATATTACGAAGCACAAAATTCTTATTTTATAATACCTCTTGGGCCTACAACATTGATGCAAAAATATGATAGGTAGCAATTTTTAAAGTACAGAAAAGTCCAGGCAAAGTGCTTCGCTTATTTTTGATTCTGTTAGCTGAGCAAATAAGCTATGACTTTAAGTTATATTTTTACAGATAAAAATCTCTTATAATAAGCTACAAATTGTGTTGGAATAATTTTCTTCTGTTCTAACAAGACAAGAAAAATATTCAAAATGGCATAGTTCAAATATACATCCTGTATAGTTTATTAATTCAAAATTATTATAAGTGGGGAGCCTTATGTTTGGTTTTGGATCTACATTTGCAATCACGATGTTACAGCACTGTTTTAAATACGAGGAATAAAATTTATTCATCATGTTCTTTTCTAAAATATCCAGGACACGATGAGACTGTACCCTGTTCAATATAATCACCACAATACATGCAATAACAATACTGTCTCCGAAGATACATTATCATATCACACAACCTCGGTTCACTAATTTCTTCCAACTCTTCCTCATCTTCATCTTCATCATCATCATCATCATCTTCACTTTCTTCTTCAGTATCTTTTTTATTTTTCTTTTTTAACGATTCGCGAGTTTCTTTGGACCAGAAAAATGGTAATTGTGGAGACTGAACACCCTATGAAATATTAAATTATGTATTACATTGAACAACACAAAAAAATGTGAACTTACTGATTGAAGATCTAATTCTTCACAGGTTCTTTGAGCTTTCTTATAATCCTTCTGCACTGTCATCAAGTAACGACGTTCAGCATTTGATGACCTAAACTCTTCTTCTTTTACTTGAAAGGTCTTTTCTTTTTGATCTCGTTTCTTCAAGACGACATCCTTTAAATGGGCTTCCCTACCAACACCAGATGCATCCTCTTTTGTTTTAATACCAACAGGTTCAGTTATCCCTGCAACTGATTTCCCAAGTCCCGTTCCAGCTTTGTAGCCCATTTTTTCGAGTAACTTGAAACCTTTATTTTCAGAAGAAATGGCAGTACTGAGACCTTTGTCTCGAGTTTCCTTTTCTTGCTCGTGGTACGATTTTGGTTTTTTCATTCGCTCTTCTTGTTGCTTTTTATATAGCTCATGCTTACGTTTCTGACTTTTGTTAAATAGCAATCCTGGTCGAACATCTTCTTTTTCACTGAAATTTTTTTCAAATTATAATTACTTAAACATGCAATTGTATTTATATGTACCATTCCATTAACAGCTTATCTGACATATAATCATCATCAGAATCAGACATTTTTGTTCTGTAATTAATTTACTACTCCCAAATTCGAAATTAACATAAAACCAATGAAAACATAACCTCCTATGCCCTTCGCAGTAAACAATTAATTAAAAATTACATAGATTCCTTTATTACCCAATACTGGCTATAGTGACTTTATACCGAAACAGTGGTGACAATACAATACAATCTTAGCCCCGCCTACCCACCATTGTGTGGCAAATTTTAAACAATATATTTTTAAGTTAACTCACACATTCTAATACATTGTTGCTAAATTAAATATGGCTGAAATTGTAGAAAAAAACGATTAATCAAATTTATAACAACTTAAAGCAGTTAACTCACGTCATAGGTATCTATTTTACTCAATGGCGTAGCTATCATAGCGTCAATGGTCGCAAGGCGATGGGGCCCCGAAGATTTAGTTAAATTAGTTTTTAAAGTCAATATCGTATTTGCAGTCAAAATGCTTAAAGTAAAGTTGTAACATGTTAAAAATTAGTTGACAACGCCTTGAACGCCCTAAAAAAATGTCTGGAACAGGCCCCTCGCTTATTTTGCGACCATGTCAAAACATCCGAGTTACGCCACTGATTTTACTGTAAGTATATACTTATCAAAGGTTTATAGTAGATTGGTGGTAAAAATAAAAACATTGTTCTTGTAACCAATTTAGCACTTTTGCTGATATTGATTGCTGAAACAATCGCTAAGAAAGTACGAGTAGCCGAAGTTAACACTAAAAATATCAAAAAATATTAGATATGTAGAAATTAAGCAAAAACAAAATTTCTTGTTTAAGGAAGTTCTAAGAACTAAATAACATTGAATAAAGTTTTTATAGTTTACTGAACCAAGTACAAAAAAATAAATTTAGTTTGCTAGCAAACTTACTAGTTGTCACAAATTAGCGGCCAATACCACGTGCCTAGATCAACCAATCAAAATTAAGACACTTTATTGTCTGTACCACCGTACCTGTATATAGTCACTATAGTGTTTGTCAGATATTACTGCCATCACGTGGTGAAAGCTTATACTAGTTTAAAAACAAGTCAGGAATTTTCTCTACAAATTTACAAAAATTATACCAAATTAATAGGTTAAATTAATTTAAAAATTCTAATTGCTGTATTTAGTTAAAATCTTTAAATGGAATAAAGATTTTTGTTTACAATTAATTAAAATTTTCTAATTTGAATTTACCTCCCCTATTGTGGTTTTTGGTACATACTAAACTTGAAATCAGGTTTTGAAAAAATAAAAACTTTAATTCATAACCAATAATATGTATGCACAAAAGAGTTATTAGGAAAATGTGTAATAAATTTTAACATGCAAATTACACCGTCCTCTGTTGACAAAATTTAAAGCTACTGTCTACTAGGTTGACATAACCTACATTTCGTAAAACGTCAAATCAAATTTCTAAGGTATAATGTGTTATGTTTACGTATTTGTGTTGTACGACTAGCTTAAATTTGCTTTACATGTAATTGACTGAAATTATTGAAGAAACTTATAAAATAATCTCTATGGCTTGGCTTCAGAATTTAGCGGTTAAAGCCGAAGATTTGTTGGTAAAATTTGATCAAAATGCAGCAAATGTGTTAGGTGATACAACCCTAAAGTTGACAGAAAATACAGAGTAAGTAGGAATTTATTACTAAACAACATTAAAATATATTAAGATTTTTCAGATCCAGTGATGAAAATAATTCTAATGTAATTGAACCATCTCATGAATTTAATTCGT
The DNA here is from genome assembly GCA_958336395.1 of Ctenicera cuprea. Classification (NCBI taxonomy): domain Eukaryota; kingdom Metazoa; phylum Arthropoda; class Insecta; order Coleoptera; family Elateridae; genus Ctenicera; species Ctenicera cuprea. The sequence continues at coordinate 4,134,747 of OY284496.1, forward strand.
CCTCGAGGTTATCCCAATCGGAGGTTGCTATTCTAGTTGAAACTAAAAATACAAATAATATAAAGAATTGGGGAAAAACTAATTCATTTGCCGACAGCAATGACCTACCTGCATTTAACGACAATGTTTCCATTATTAGTGAGAAGTCGAGAATATCAGATAATGATGATAGTGGTATAGTTTTTAATGCAACTACGGCTGTGAATAAACGGGATACACCTTCACCTGTATACAGCGGTACAATGGAAAGTTTTTCAAAAAAAGAAACAAAAAGTGAATACTCCGCTGTATCTTCCAAATCTGGTTCTTTACAAAATAGGTTAGTAAGGAAACCTTACTTCAAAGCGTCTTATTACCTAAAATAACTTTTATAGTTTTATATTAATGGACGACACTGTAATTAAGTACGAGGAAAAAATAGCAAAAATTGAACGACAAAATGAAGAATTTAATCAGCAGCTAATAAATATGAGGCATGTATATTCAGAATTACAAAATGAAAATTCCAATTTGCGAAGCCAGTTAGATAGAGTGAATGAAGCATTAAATGTAACTCAAAATGAAATGGAACAGTACCGTGCCAGAGCCCAAAGAATTTTACAAGAGAAAGAAAAACTTATAGGATTAAAGCAAAACAATTTCAGTGTTGAAACTGTTGCTCAAGATCAAATTATGATGACTTACAATGAAGAATTGAAGTATTTATTTGTTTTCAGTTAAAATTTGCTTCTATATTTTTATTTTTAGGAAGGAATTGGCATTTCAGGAAGCAAAGTACAAAGAATTATCTGCAAAACTTCTGAAAGCTAACACTGAATTGTCAGCTGTTCAACATAACTTTGTGGTAACTCAAAAAGAGAATCAGACTTCCAAACAAGTTCTTCAAGAGACTCTGATGAATGAACGGAAAATCCGAGCCACTGTAGAAGAAGAATGCCGTGTTAAAATAAAGGTATGTGTAACTGAAGTTGTTCGTTCAAAGTTAAGATTTGTTGAATAAGTGTTTCAAGTTTTAGAACTTCTAGACAATTCGCTTAAAATTTTTTTTTACTTAATGTATAAAATGCTCAGTTAATTCACTTTTTCCCAATGCATGTTTCAAGTCATATTTAAATAAAATATTTTTTTTTGTTGAATTTATGGACTACATCAAAAATATACTCAATTTCAACATATAGTTCATTAAACTTTTCTCCTTAATTTGGTAAGTTTACCATTAAGAAGTATTTTAAATGATTTTTGGCAAACCCAAGAGCAAAAATGAGCAAAGAACATTACCTGGATTTTCCCATACTTTAGATATTGTTACTTACCTTATTTGTAAAAGTATATTTGTATAACATTTTACCGCACCACTGTAATTAAGGCAGCATTGAAAAGTGATTGTAGAGAACACTAGTAAACACGGAAATGACTGGGGCATTAGGTGCCTTACTAAGTTGCCGTCGATGTTTTAAAATTTTTTTTGGGAAGTTTTGATTTTTTGAGACACAAATACAGCAAAATCATCTATCAAAAATTTGATGGGAGGGGGAAAAGTAACCCCACCTCCTAGATATTGCTGCACCTGAACATTACGTTTGGCATCTTATTTTCACTCATGACCGGTTTAGGTTGAACAGAAATATAAATAGAAGACAAATCCAACGCTTTTTTACGAACTTTCTAGCTTCAAAAGGGCGGCGACTGCTACGATTTTTAGAAAATTTTGACTTTAACGCCTTAATACTGTAAACCGAGTTGACAGATTGCGATTAAATATGGTATTCTAATAGCTCTAGGCAGACACAATGTTACTATGTACAGTAATTTTGAAAAGCATACAAACTGTAAAATTAATTTTCAAAACAATATTGTTCAAAAACTGGGGCTGGGCTACAATTTTATTTGTGTTCCAGCTCCCAGGGCTACCACATAATGATTTAGTGACCTCTGGAAACACATAATAATTACTAAATAATTATTTTTGCATCTTTTTACTTTCTATGTTAGAAACTAAAAATCTGCTTCCCATTTTTAATAAATAGGTACACAATAAAACATTGCAATGATTTTAATTTTTATTTAAATATGAAAACACCTAATCACTGACAGCCAGTAGGATAACCAATAAAAAATAAAAGGAACTGCGGAGCATGAAGGCTACGTTCGAAAATCAAGAGTAGGAGTAGAGTTGGGTTTGAACTAGTTGCACTTGCATCAGCTATCGTTTCTAAGTTTTTTTTTTAATTTAAAATTCACTTAAACAAAAATTTTTTATAACCCTCGGTTTATTACTAAACAAAAATGCATAAATTTTCAAAAATTCATAGCAGGCGACAGAGAAACTAGTGAACTGGGACACGAACTAAATTATAGTTCATCCCTAGCTCTATTGGCCAAAACAATTTAAAAAAATCGTATGGTTAGTTTTGAGCAAAAAAAGTCAAAATTTTGATTTGATATTTTTTCACTTCACAGTTCCAACAATTCTCTTAGCTGGTAATAGTGTGTACCCTTAGGGAACGTCAAGTATTAAATTTCATCCCGATCTGATAACTCGTTTTTGGGTAAAAATGCGTTAAATCTCAAACTTTTAAAAATTCACAGAAGGCGTCACATACAAATTAGCGGGCTGGGACATGAACCAAAATTTAGCCCGTTCTCAGCTCTATGAGCTTACAAAGTTTAAAAAAAATCGCGCAAGCGGTTTGTGAGAAATATATTTTTGAAAATTTCCAGAATTATGAAAATCTTTTTTATTTCATAGTTTTTAGCTATTTGAAAATTTTTGAGCACAGTAACATTGTGTATCTATAGGACTATTATAGTAAAAATTTTGTACCTGATCTATCAATCTGTTTTTCAGTAATACGGCAAAGTCAAAGTTTTCAAAAAATTGTAGCTAGAAAGTTGGGAAAAAAAGCGTTGGATTTGCCCTACAGCCTTCTATCAGACTTAAAAAATTCGTTTCCTGTAAAAATATGTCTAACATCCGCTTCCGGTTTTGGATTTTTCAAAAGCATATTTCTTTGATGGATTTTTGATTACCACCACATTCCGAAGCTCATGGAAATTGGACCATTAGATTGAGAGTTGAGTAGTGATGCACCATCACAGCAGACATTTTTCGAATCAAAAATGCACGCATTAATAAAGGCAGGGCCGATAAAAAATTTCTGCTTAGTCTAACCCTTTGATTTTCCTTATTTTTTAATATCTAAGAAATTTTTTTCAAAAAATTGATTTTTCTTTTCGCACGAACTTAAATATATTCGGTTACCTACAATACAACGTGCAGCTGATGTATTTACATTATTTTGAGCTTTAATGCATGTTTTATGGTATATTTCGTTGCATGCGTAGACACAATATTTTTCTTGTAAAGTATATCCATTAGCTTTTGATTTTCTGGAATTATAAATAAATTGTAGAATCATCCATTCGGCAATCTTTAAATCATTAATAAAGCATTACTAGGAACGCCATGACCAGCCTGTACAACGCAAATTTTCAATGGCAGACACATGTCCAGAGATGTTTGCAATGTACGTCTGCGAGTGAATGTTAGGTTTAATTAAAGAAGGGACAGTGTCTGTCTGGTAGTGACATCAGAAACTATACTTTAGGTGATTCATTCACACTGTCTTTGATAACATGTTTTTTTGTAATTTTTAAAATTTTTATGGTAAAATATAAATTCTCCTAGAATTTTGTTTTTTAAACAATCATGAGGCTGTGCGTGAGCACGACTCCATGATTCCCATCCCACCCCCTTACCCGGGCTCAGCGCTATTCACCGGTCTAACATGCCCCACCCCTGAAAGACATGCAACCCAACATACACACCACATACACCACCCATGGACCCGTCGGATTTAACTTATTCAGAAAAATTTCCGACGGGCAGAGGACTCAAACCTACTGCCGTTGGGAGTCTAGTTTCAAAGCCTGGGACTTTAACCACTAGACCACCCGCTGGCCCTCTCCTAGAATAACGCATGCATTTTAAATTCTCTAATTTTTACAGGAATTACAGTCTGCTTCACACCAACTTTCACAACAAAATAATATTATTACAAATAAATCTCAAGAAATCTTCCAATTACGAGAACAATTAAAGCAAAGGACAAATTACATAGTTAATGAAGATCTTGAATCCCGTTTGCAATCTCTTACACAAACATTGATGTCCAAACAAAGCACGTTAGAAACAGTGACCACGGAAAGAAATGCTTTACGTTTACAACTTGAAAAATTAGAGGTACCGTGGGTTCTTAATATTCTAAACATGATTACGATAATAATTTTTTCAGAATGAACACCATAAAGTTATACTCCAAATGCAAAGAAATCAAGTGAAAAGTTCAAGCATTATTGAACCGGATGAAGGTATTTTATTGCTGCTTTGAGCGACACTTAATGTAATCAATTTTTTTCTTAGTTAAATCACAGGTTCCGCATTTTTTGAAAATTTCTCCATTTGATGCTGGTGTTACACGAAGAGTTAAACGTGCATATTCTTGTTTGGATGCTGTAAGCATCCGGACAGGTGTCTTTTTACGACGATATCCCTTTGCTCGAGTGTTTGTGTTTTGCTATATGGTGAGATTATTTAAAAAAAACTTTTTATAGAAAAACTAATGAATTTTATTTCTTCAGGTACTTTTGCACCTTTGGGTATTAATTATATTATGTACATATGTACCTACATCTTATTAGGATTCATAATTAAGTCTTAAATTAAGATTCATTGCTATTACTGCTCTTAATGATTCAAAGTTTTATGAAAGATTATCACATACTTTGTATTAATAGTATTTAGCAGCAGCAATAACGTTTTAACAATGAATCTTGTATTATTATATTTATGTTGAACATCGTACACCATGGAAACAGTATTGTGCTATGAAAAAATGTATTTAATTATCAATAATACGTATTATTTATTTTGTAAAATATTGAAGTTAGAAATTTTAGTCATGAAAAGAATTAAATAGTTGAATAAAAGCCAAAAGATTTATTTTGTGATTACGATTATCATAACTTTCATGCTGAAAATTATTATTATATCATCATTAATATTAAATGGATATAATTTGTTGGAAAATATTGCTTCCATAGTGTATTATTTTATTAAAAATAACTATATCGATACTGTATATGAAAATATAGTATTTTATTTACCGTTGTAATGTTAACAAATAAAATATATTTTATAAGAATGAATTTAGATTTTAATGCCCTGTGATATAGTTTCTATGTGTTTTATGTACAGTATGTAGTTTATAAATGGCAGTGAATCAGTATTCACCTAAATTGAAACAGAAACGCACAGAATTGTTAACAAGGAAACAGAACAGTACTTACTAAAATTTTTCATATTAGTGATTCGCACAATCACGGATAAAACTTTCATTATATTCAGTTTTAGTATAATAAATTCGGTTTAAGTTCATACAGTGCTTGCTAACAATTCCTTTTGTTAGGTAACATGTACATTAATCTAAACCATATAAAATACAAAGCTGTAATTTAAAAAATACTATTCGAAATTATTTCATTGCACGGAAAATCCTCAGAAATATTTTTATAGCACCATCGGACTGGATTTGTAATCCATGATTCCAATAATATTTGATGAAATGCAGAATCTGCCAAGGAATTTTTAATACATAAACCATTCGCACCACTTTCTTTTTAGAATAACGTTTTGAATAATTAGTTAAAATTTAATTTAATTCCCATGTTACTAGCATATGTGCAACATGCAATGAACAACGCTAGAACGGGAAAATACAATGATAAAATGAGAATTTAAGCGGTAACACGTTAATTACCATGAAAAACCAACTTATTTTTACTTTGGAAAATAATTATAAAGAATCTAAAATACATTTCATGGTACACTCTAAAATGCAAGCGTGATTCTAAATACAAAATCAAAAACGTTCTGTTCACAACTCCCCTTTTAACATTGAAGATATGGTTGCGAACATTATTTAGAGAGTTCCAAACAATCTTGAAATCCTTATTTAAAATTACCAGGATGCATACTTATTCCCTTTAATTTTTGTAAAAGCAAAAAAATAAAAAGTAGTATTGCATATGGCTTTTCTTATGATTCACTATCATAGTAATAATCTGTTTTTACTCTGTGATAAAACATAACAAAAAGAGTTACCCAATGTAACTACAACGCACAGGAAAATCACACATATTTTATCACAGAAATTTAGAAAAATTTTAGATATTATTTTATCCCACACGTACTATGGCAAAAAAATCTTACTGTATCGCAACAATCTTACATAAACTAAAGCTAAACTACATCAACAACTTATTTTTCAGTACATTTGAGTTTTTTAAACCAACAAATTCTTTAAAAGCTAACGTAATATTGAACCTCAGTCTGTGGAATGTGTGTAGGTCAACTTCAAAAACTAATTTTCGACCATTGTCCAACAGCATGCTAATTATTACCTTTGGCGGAACCTCTACGTTTAGGACGCTGAAAGAGAAACATCAATGTAAATGACAAATAAGCACATAACTAAAAAACACACTAACCCACACGTGAAACTGATATCGACCCTCCACTTAAAAGACGACAACTTTTGAATACCCCCTTGACTGCGACTTAAAATTAAACTTACAGCTTGGCCCTTGTGTTTGAGCGGGAACTTTTCTAGGAACTCTGTGCTGAAACCAACTGCAGTCATGGTGTTGTGAAATTGTTTTTCGTCTGTTTCCATAAACACTCGCACCACAGAGATGTACAACCCAAGAAGGTCTAGTAAATCTCCAGCACTTAATGCAAGGGATTCGGTACCTTTCGCGATCTGGTTTACATCATAAAACTGCGCTTCCTTAATTGCAGCTTCAATGGCCACTGAAACAAAATAAAAATATGGGAGTGCATGAATCATCAAATTAGTATTTTACTTACATGCCATAAGCTGCTCCTGAACATTATGAGGAACTCGGCAGGCCAGATCAATAGCATTTTTATTTGTAATTAAGCCCGATAAGTCACTCATTTTTCTACAGCAAATAGAAAATCAAGAACTTCCTTTGCAGGTTAACTCTTTTTGTACTACAAAAACATACACGGAGAACTGTATACAAGATGACTGGAAGGGTATGGTGTTGTCACTCGAGTTTGATGCGGAGAGATGGCGCAGCAGATCGTAGTTACTAAAAAAATGACGTTTGCGCGTCAAATTTGAAATCCGCACGCAATGCTATTCTAACCTTACTTTGTTTATACTGTGATATTATACTGTCATAACTCAAGAATTATAAGAACATTATAGTGACAACTATTCTCGATCATATTTTCCTATAATTCATTATTTATTGCAATATTGAAAAGGTTAATATTTAATATAGCCTGAAAATTTATATCTTCACACTTTTTATCACTGTAGCGAGCACTGTAGTTATGGAATTCAACTACGGAAAAACGGCCGTTAATGCGAGGAAGCGGTAAAACTTGATTTGATTTTCTTGGAAAATTCGAAAAAAACAGATTTCAATGCACTCAGTTTTGACATCGATAAGGCCCCCAAAAGGCTTATTGCAAAGCAAAAACACAAAAAAAAGGAAAACACAAAATTGGTTCTGTAAAGCAATTTGATGCGCCCGATTTGACGTTTATTATGTGCATGGTTCACGGTGGAATGCTACAGTTTATGTAGTTATAGAATGGAATGATTGTAAGGCATTGTAATTAAAAAAAAAACAAGAAAAAATTAATAATACGCCCATATGAAACATACTTTATTGCTTACTATAAATATTTCCTTAAATACTTAAATACTATAGAGCCTGTGATAGAAGCGATTTAGTAGTTATAGTCAAGTATCTAGCGGAATACGTATCATTTTGGTTACAACAAAAGCCAATGTAAAGCTTCAAATTTGCACTTATTAGAAACCTGTATAGTACTACTAGAATACCGATTCATACTGATTTAAAACTTTGTTTTTAATAATAGACTTGTGTGGATGAATAAAATGATTTCTCGTGCATATGTTGTGTAATTAAAATTACTTTATAAAACTTGTTTTTATGTACTTATTACTTGCAAAGTCTTATTTATAATTTGAATTGTAAATTGTAGAAGGAACGAGCAGACAATAAACAAAATGGGGGAGAATATTACCTTAAATAAAAAGTGAATATCCAGGTAAAGTGTAGCTTATTATACCTACAATATATTTTGGTTGCTTTGGATTATGGTTTCGTTTTTTCTTAGACGTGATTGGTGCCATTGATAGTTGTCACATACCAGTAAAAGTGCCTGCAGATCAACAGGACAGCTATCTAAACCGTAAATTTTTTCGATTATTCTGCAAGGAATATGTACTGCAAAACGAATATTCAAAAACATTTGTAGGATTTCCTGAGTCTGCTCATAATGCAAGGGTAAGAGTAGGTAATAAATTACTAAATTACACGAAGGATAATATCGATACTTCATTTTAGGTGCTGAGATACTCCTTCTTGCATAAAAGTGTGGAACAATTTGGGGCACAGAAATATTTCTATGGAAAATACCATTTGGTTGGGGACTCCGCATACCCCTGCCAAACATTGTTAATGACACTATACAAGTTAGTATTATCTATCATAAATGTTAATGCAATGTTTTATACTTGCCATGTTACTGTCTGGTCTTTAATTCGTATTTTGTAAATAATCAATATTTTAAATAATTATATATTGTTATTTATAGGGATAATGGAAAGTTGTTGAGAAGGCAGAAAGAGCACAATAAAGGCTTGAGTAGAGTATTAGTGGAACTCCAACAGCACACAGCTAAACAGGAGTGCCTGCTAACAAACAAGGATGTGCCTACAAGTTTGCAAAGGTGCAACTACAACATACAAATGGTTCTTTTTAGGGCCCAAAACTCGTCCAAAAAAGAATTTCTAAAAGTAGAGTCTGTAATCGCTAATTTATAACAATAAGGAAATTAACCGAGTACAAGAGTGTGTTTTTAGTAACAAGCTTTGTACATATATTAGCTTCAAAACTTTGATTCTTCAAATTACACCGTGTATTTAAATGTGCTTGTATGTTGCATTATACAGAAATATATAATAAATGTGCATTTAACTGTGGTGTCTTTATTCTGTATCATGGTACATTAAAAAAGTCGTTAATAACTTAAAATTTCAATTGAAAATTTAAATGAATCAGATTCAAAAATATTGGCAACAATCTCCTTTTTCTGCTGCGATCCTGGTAGCTATTGCTCAAAAATTTGAAATTTTTAACTGCACAAATACCTAACAGCACCTTATTTATTCTGTGCTCCTGGTAGTACTTGGTTATCATATTGTTTCAGGAAACTTACATTTTTCCTTAAATAATTTTGATGCAATACCTTTTTCCTCCTATATAATCCTGATACCAACTGGGCAAATTTTGAGCCCAAAAGTTGAAGTAATTATTAAGAAAATTAATTATTGCAACACCTTATTGTCCTTCTGTAATCCTGATAGCAATTGTCTGGAATTTGATTATAAAATTGGGGTTTTCCAGCTTAAAATTTTTACTAGTTGCTACCTCTTTGCACTTCTGTGATCCTGGTACCAATATTTTCTGAATTGATTTTAAAATTAAGGTCTCAAACTTGAACTTTTTCCGTTTACTACCAGGATCACAGAAATGGGAAAAAAGGTATAATGTCACGAGTATTTATTGAATCTGAAAATTTAAAATTCTGACCATTCGCTATTAGGGTCACATAAGTGCGAAGAGATCATCAATAAGCAAAAATTTTAATTTTGAAGGCAAATTCTAATTACTTGCTACCAAGAGTCCAGAAACGATGTAGAGGTTTGTCAAAAATACTTTGAAGTATAGTTTCAAATTTTGACTATTTAATAATATGATTCCAGCAATACAGGGATATCAATTTTGAATAATTTTGACTGTATAGATTAGAAACTTTAAAACAAATTTTTGACCACTTGCCATATCAGATGTATTTTAGTACTTTTATGATAAATGACAAAGTTGATAATTAAAACAAGCTGATTGTCGCAAATATTATTTTATTTGTTATATTTTTATTACAATTTGTAATTAACATTTTAATAATACGTATGTAAATACAATAATCAAAATTAATATGAAAAGTTTCACTTTTTCACATCTTCAAAAGATGGGGAAGTTCTCCGCTAGAAGGCTGATTGATGATTCTGCGTCTTCACAATTGAGGTGCCTTGCCATTTCTTGCTCCAATAACAACCTGAAATTTAAAAAAATACAATCAGTGAATGAGCTATTAGAATGATACTAACAGAAGGAAATCAGGTAAGTATAAATGAAAGAAGGTGGAAAGTCTCTCGCACATGTAAACAGCTATGTAAACTCAAAATTATGGAAAAACAAAAGTAATTTAAAAAGTGTAATGGTGAATTATTAATCAAAAGTTAATCGGGCAAGAAAGATAGAGCTACCTACCATAAGGAATGTTGTTTTAAGTCGCTCTTTTTCACATCTTCAAGGACACAAGATCGTCAATAGTTGATGATTCCGAATCTTTATAATTGAGGTGCTTTTTCCGTTTTGTGCTCTAATAGTCACTTAAAATAAACAAATTTACAATCAATAAAGTAATTATCTAGTAAGCTTTTAGAATTAAATACTAACAAAAGGAATTTTGATTAACATAAATTATGAATAAAAGCTGGAAAACCCTACCATCAGCTATCAGCTCCTTTTTTGCTTTTTCATAATCGACTAAAGTTGATGATTACGATCTTCACAGTTGAAGTGCCTTTTCGATTTCGTGCTTTAATGATGCAAATATTTAATATACTATCAATTAAGTAATTATGTATGAAAAGGTAAATTTACAAACTTCATTCTACATTCTTTTGACGGTTAAAAACTTACAAGACAAGTTATCATAACTGCTTTCCTACCCAAGACATCGAATATCCCTCCAACAACTGGCAATGCAGTAAACTAAACATCAAACTCAGAAAACCACCAAAAAGGATTGAACTGTATTAATACTCGAGTACACCAAAAAGTTCTTGAAAGTAGTATATTTTATGTGACAGTCACGCCACAAACCAATATACTAGAGTCACGCGTCCAGTCCTGCTGTCAGTAGTGGTCTAACAATGATGTCAATAGGGGCAGAATCATCGTAAAAGGCAGCAGATCCAAAAGAAGCGATATGAAAACGACGTAAACCATGGAGTTCCTGCGTTATTCTGCTTCTTCATCATTCAATATGCTCAAAAAAAGAAGTGTAGAACAATTTTCTAATTATGTTTCTAACCTAGTTTCACTTTTTCTAAATACTTTCTTGGCACACTCTCGCGTAAATTGTCACAACTTAATTTAAGCACTAATTTTTAATCATACCAAAAATTTAAACACCGACTAAAAACTAAATATAAAGACTTTAAGGTTAAAGCTTCTCCCATTTTTAAAGGTTGGTATCAGAAGAAAGGTGCCAACCTGCTATGGGAAAATTTCCAAATTCCTGGACACTGCTGCCCTCTCGCGGACGTGCTTCTCATACGCAGCAAGGAAGCTGTTGCCTTACTACACTCATGGCAGCGACATAACCTATCTGAACGCAAATCGAACTTAATTTTTCAGCAATTTAACCTAACCTTGCTACAGTTCTAATATAAAAATAGATAATTCTTTATTTTTTTAATACAATTACGACAGAATGATATGCACAAGACATGTTAAAAAAGATAGGTCATAGATAAGTTCCTTAACATGAGCTAATTTCGAGATGAGCAACCAGATTCAACAGGGCGTGGATTGTATTTACAACAATAAATCGGGCTTCGTAATATGCAGCTGTTCATACTACAGGCGATGCAGTTGTTAATATAATTCACGTCATTTTGAAACTACATATTATTGATTGATTACATAAAATTATAACAAAAAAATCAAGGAACTTGACCTTTAGGAGACCTTTACAATACAAAAATGAGTATACAATATTTTTTCTGTTTGTAATCTTAAAAAGCAGCTGCATCTTCTTCTGTATGGAGATGGTGATTTGTTTGCCTCCTCCAGTGGTAGTCTGAGAACGTCTTTTTCTTCCTACCCTTTACCTAAATATATTTCCCACTAAAAACTTTGTAATTGCTTTAAAAAATTTGTATAATTTAGTTTACTCTGAATTTCCTTATACCTTTTACATTGTTACATATTATATGCGTCCATCATTCGATTCCATGTAAACACTTCCAAAAAGAGTGAAAGAACAGTACACATATATTAAGCGCCCAAAAAGAAAAAAACATAAGTTACTCTCTACAACATGTTGTTGATTTTCACTAGTTTCCCAATTATTTTTGGCAAATCCTCCCCGCCAAAGTTAAGTTTAGGGGCAATGCTACTAGCATAACAGTTAGCTTTCATATGAAGGTGTTAGTTTTACCGTAAGTACATAAGAAATGAAAATGTTGACAAATCTGTTGGAAGAACATAGAGTCACAACTTGAAAATTGAGGGGGGCCCTTTTATAACATATATAATATAATATACAAAATATAATGAGACGAAATAGCTAGTAGCAATCCTATCAGCAAAATTTGGGTTCGGAGAAGGGTTGTGCCGGTAATGGGCGCTTGGTTGAAAAAAAGGAGTTTTAACCTTGCGGTGATTGAGATTATTAAGACAGAAAATAATATAGGGAGAGAAAAAACAAGTGCAACGGCAAAACTTATTGGTATCGAGGTCGATGGACCAAGAAAGTTTCCCAACACGCCAGTTGCCGTCCGCCGCCCAACTAGTCGACATGCCCCATCAGAGAACAGAGAAGGTGTCTCTGACGTCGATAATGAATAGGCAGTGGTCGTAATGGGCCCCATACCACGTATTGGGCTCTCCGGGGTCACTGCGCTCACAAGGATTGCAAAATGTGATGGCTCACTGCTGTCAGCTGGAGTCCCTCGCTTGTCGACCAGCGACAACGACCACCAACAAGTGATGCCGTTCAAACTCAGGGCGAAAATTGAAATGGGAGAGCTTATGCCGGTCGTGGCATAATCTCATAAGCAAACTTATAAGCTTTGTGCCTTGTAATAATGATTACAGGAAGTAGGCACATAAAGAAGACCTAATTCGATACTGTCCCACCCACTATACCAAATCGTAGAGAGAAAAAACGAGTGCAATAGCAAAACTTAGAAGTATCGAGGTCGGTGAACAAGTAAGCTTCCCCAACATGCCGGGTCGCCGATGGCCACCCCTTTCGGGCTCCATACCAAGTATGTTAGGCTCTTCGAAGTCACTACGTGTATAGCCAACTACCGCCTGCAGGAGTCGCAAACTTGATCAGCGACAACAACCACTTTCAAGTGATACTATTCAAAACTCTCGAAAAAATAAATGGGGAAATTGGTGGGACTCATGCCGACAATGGCATAATCTCATTAGAAAATAACGAGATGCTGTGTGTGTACTCTTTGAACTTGAGAGGACAAATACGACAACTAATGTGCTATCTATAAATAAAGAAGAAACAAATAGCAGTGCTATGAATAAAACTTGGGTTCGAAGAAATGGTGCCAGTGACGGCATTTGGTCATAAAAAAAAAGCTGGAAACTTTGCAGTTTGAAATTATGACCAAAGAAAAGAATGTAGGGCGGGAAAAAACGAGTGCAATAGCAAAACATGGAAGTATCAAGGTCGGTGAACAAGTAAGCTTCCCCAACATGCCGGGTCGCCGATGGCCACCCCTTTCGGGCTCCATACCAAGTATGTTAGGCTCTTCGAAGTCACTACGTGTATAGCCAACTACCGCCTGCAGGAGTCGCAAACTTGATCAGCGACAACAACCACTTTCAAGTGATACTATTCAAAACTCTCGAAAAAAAAATTGGGGAAAATGGTGGATCATGCCGACAATGGCATATTCTCCTAAGCAAACTTGTAAGTTCTGTGCTTTGTAATAATGATTACAAGAAGTAGGCACATAAAGAAGACCTAATTCGATTCTGTCCCACCCACTATACCAAATCGTAGAAAGAAAAAACGAGTGCAATAGCAAAACTTAGAAGTATCGAGGTCGGTGAACAAGTAAGCTTCCCCAACATGCCGGGTCGCCGATGGCCACCCCTTTCGGGCTCCATACCAAGTATGTTAGGCTCTTCGAAGTCACTTAGTGTATAGCCAACTACCGCCTGCAGGAGTCGCAAACTTGATCAGCGACAACAACCACTTTCAAGTGATGCTATTCAAAACACTCGATAAAAAAATTGGGGAAATTGGTGGCTCATGCCGACTATGGCATCATCTCATAAGAAAATTAATGAGATGCAGTGCATGGGTGCACCCTTGAACAGAAAGGACAAGCACGTAATATGGTACTAGAAATAAAGATGAACCCTTATTAAGAATCAGCCATTTTGGAGGCATTTTTAAATTAAAAGAGTCACAAATGCAAAAAGAAATAGTTACAGTTATAACCCCATTAGAAACAATGGACAAGTAATTATAAGGGCAAGAGTTAGGTGGAGATAATGGCTGCCTAATACACCAAGCTACAGGGAAATGCTACCAACCCATAACGCGATTTCTGTTATAAAAAGTTATAAAACTATTACGTTGTTAAGATTAGCAAAATTGGGTAAATTAACAGTGATGTGGCAGAGACATAACCTATATTTGCATTTGTTCTAGTTACTCACACTTTCCGACATACGTACATACACGTTTCCTGACACCCACATTATTTCAACAAATACCATTAAAAAGAAGCGCCCTTACATCAGCATTAAAGAACACCAAAATTTAAATAAGATAAAGGAAATTTTAATGTTTAAATTTTAATTTGTTTTAAAGGCAATAGATTTTTGAGATTTCACCCAACCCTCCGGCTTCCGCTGATCTGCAAAACAGTCTTTTGAGTGACACACAATCAGAAAATTAACTTTATGTTTAACACGTTCACCGTCCGGTGACCGACATGTGGGTCATGCCACTGTCAATTAGGAAATATTCATTAACCACATTATGGGTCATATAATATGTACTGCCTTCCTTCTATGACGATTTCAATGTGAACTTGTGAATTTACACTAACAGACAATTAAAAAAAATAGGTTTATGTAGATCTTTTAAAGAACTTGAAAATATTACAAAGTATCCACAGGAACATCACAATTTTAAATAAGGCCGTGTGGGTAATAGAGTGTAGTTTACATTAGGTTAGTGAACGTGTTAAATAAAATTTATACGTAAACACAGAAATCAAAATTAAATTTTTTCAAAAAGTTCAAAAAAGTAAAAAAATAATTATTTCAACGGTAAAATATGTATAAAAAATTTTAAGTGTCAAAAAATTCTTACAAATAAATGCCAAAACAAACCTTTTGTTACGCACTAAAAAAAAATGTCTTCCCTCCAATGCTGATGATCTTCCCCCAACAGTTTCAAAACCTTGTTGTATATATTGTTAACAGCAACCCTGAAAGCAAAAATAGTAAATAAACTGGAGGAACAATTAGAAAAAAAACATTCTACAGGGCGTTTCATTTTTGATGTAGTTACATGGGTAACTTTGTTAACCCTAGAGCACTAAACGGGGTCGTAAAATTTACGAGGACTCAGTTTCGCATATACAGTTTCTAAGGTTTCCGCTTATGCATCGCTTATCATATTCACAGTAGCTGTTCATATCTGCCTTGTTTGGATACCCATGCACGTACATGTCGTTATAATTACCCCTTCCCATATTCTCTGGGCAAGTGTTTAGTATTTACGTTACATGTCGAGGTAGTATATTTTACGAGTGTCTAGTGTTTATAGGTATGAATTGTGGACAAAAAACAGGAAGATGTCCCATGTGTGTTTTTGATGACATTATAAATATAGCCACAGGAAATTCCTTTGTGATCTATAATTCCAATAGAAACAGAAATAATGTAAAATGGGAGCCTAGATTAACATTTATGCTGAATCTAAGTGAAGAACTGATGAAACCGTGGTTAGAGATGCGAGTTAACACCTCATATTTGCAATGGTGGCCATACATGCCAAGATATATGCAATATTTTGAAAATTAATATGCCAGATAAAAGACCCACCCAGGGTGCAAAGAAGCGTACTATCTACAATTTGTGCCCATTTTGTCTTCAAAGAATGACAACAAATCATTGCCAACGCTCCAACTGCCGTATTTGTGGAGCACACCGAGCCAGTTGCTGCCAAAACTGCGCACAGTAATTTTTCATTTTCAATTATTTTTTGAGACTTTTTATTCATTAATATACACAAAAACCAACTGTACACTTAGCATGTGATAATAGTTTATTTTTTTCAAAATGTTTCTAATTAAAAAAAAGTAGTAAAATTTACGAGTGTTTAGTATTCATGCTAGAGTTAACTTCGCTTTTTTAAATATGCGTCAAATGCAACAATGTCATCATTGGATGGAGCTCTTTTTCCTCTTTTCTCTGATATAAGGTTTGATGAGTTTATTTCTACAAATAACGGACTTGTAAGTAAAAAACTGTTTTCTCATAGTATAGAGTTGTGAAAAACAAGTCTAACTTCCGCTTCCGGTTTAGGTTTTTTTCGGAAAAGCTCAACTAGAACTACAATTTTCGACATACCTCTTCACTTAAAATTTCATCAAAATCGTTCCAGTACTTTCGCCTTTAGAGGCGTCACACATCCATCCACATACCATACATCACAATGTAATGTGCTGTACACGTATAATTAAACACCCAGTATAATTTGTAATAATTTCACGTTATGCAGCAGTTAATGGTAAACAACTTTCATTAATAAAAAAAAATTGATATTCTCAATAGTTTAGGAAATAATGGTGCGGTGATACTTAAATGACTCACCCTGTATACTAGGATCATGAAATTGTATGCTGCTCATAAGAAATGTTCATGTTTGTTAAAACTTAATTGGCTAATTACCTTTATTGCAATCTCATTAATTAATCAATAAATTAAAATTCTACATAACCAAATCATAACAAAAACTAGGTAGACCTAAATGAAACATAGTGTCCCAACATATACCTAGCTCCCTTACCTCATGGGTAAACACCACCCCCTGTAACATAAAAACTTCCAAAGTAATTTAAATATCTTACCTTAGCTATAAAAAGTCATGTTTGCAGGAAAAAGCATCCATTTCTACTTTTATCAGATATATATGAGTTCCTGATGCATTGGAAAAGGAAAAAATTCTGTCTCCCCCCAACACAATCTGTAAAAGAGATACAAATGAGCAAAATCCAATCAAATATATCATCTTCGTGATCATACAAAATTGATACTAAAGTCACTAACTCTTAAATCAATCAGGCAACCTGTTTTTTATGTTCATCAGTTTATGGTATCATCATTTCGAAAAATAATATAATTCGTCCATAATTATATTATTGTTTTAATGAATTTTCACCATTTCAAATTAAAAGCTAAACACCCACTCACTTTGAAGCATTTACAAAACATTTTTAGGATGTAAAATTATGTAAGTACCTATGTCTGTGCCTATATTGTGTAGAAATTTGTGGTTACTTACGCGTACACACCACACACGTTTAAAACTGCCTACAATTTCTTACAATTTTGAAGTTTTCACAAAGTAATACAATAAACATATAATTAAAAGAATTAAAACAGAACATAACCAACATTGAACATTCGGCAGACATCGCCACCTGAAAAAACTAATAAAAGTATGCAGTGGGAGGGGAAAATGAACCAATCACAGAGCTTTGTTATAACCGAATCTGCGCACCTGCAAACTAAAATTATCTACAAGGTAAAACATGTTTAAACTGGATTTGTTACGTGATGTCATGATGTGGTGCCAGATGTTACATAAAAACAAAACACGAAACTGATAAGCTGATAATGATAAAGATAGCATTGAAGCTTTGAGGCATGTTGTTTATTATTACTAGAATAAATTTTATTCAAATGTTGAAATTAATTTAAATTAAGAAGAACTTGCCAGCGAGGGTTTTCTAAGAATTCTGACGTTTAGCAGAACTGCAATTTGAAACACCACTAAAGGAGTCCTACAGAAAACTCAAACATTTAAGTTTAAACTTAAATTCTGAAGATTTTAATGTACAAGTTTTGAAATTTGTTTTGATGCGTTAAAGAGAGTTACAGGCTTCTGAAGAAAGAACAGTCTAATCACTTTTTGTCCTAACTTTTGCAATAGTTGCACTAAAATTTTGAAATTTTATATGTGAGCACTACTGATTTAGTTTGCTATTTTTACTTATTTTTGTTTGAATAAGTACACCAGAGGTGTCTCGTATGGGGTGTCACGTAATATTTGCTTCCCAATATTTTAGATCTTTACAATTTTTGAAGTTTTGTCTAGAAAATCTTATTCTCCATACAAAAATACACAAAAACGGTGCTCTTGTTGAAAGTAGCTATATCTAACAGTTATCAAGATAATTCAATGTTTTTGTAAAATCGAGTTACCATGAAGCTCTAACTGTGTTTTTACTAGTTAATTGTTATTCTACATACATATTTGATTAAAATTAAAACAGTAAAAGAATACCATGTACTTGCATTCCCTTACAAAATTTCTTCTAATCCGCGAACTCAACAATCATCTGGACGTTCTCGAACAGCTTCTAACAGCAAAATTTCCTTCATTTCACACGTACAGCCAGACGGTTTATCATATGTGCCGTCCAAAGTACAGTTCACCAAATAAATCGCTGGTAAGTAAGCCCTCATTGAATTCTTTCAAAATTATTTTTTATAGCACTGTTTAATACTTGAAGATTATTTTAATTCAAACTTCTTAATATTTTGAATTTTTAATTCAAATGAACTCTGATTAGGCTAAAATGTCATCACCTTATATTATTTTATTCTTCTAGATTCAATTAAAAACCTTCCAATAAGTAAATCGAAGTCACATTATCCAAAAGAATCAGTAATTAATTGGATCTCCGACGATAAACATTAATTATGTTTCCATGTATCAAAAGTTGGCATCCACTTGTATCACTACACCATTTTGTCCAGGAAGTTTAGATACTATTTTTCATGCTACGCCGCCATTGCTCAGGGTACCGACGCTTTCAATATTAATTTATTTTTTACCAATAACTTTTTTATTTGTCGATGAATTTCACTAATTTTTTTTTTAATGAAGAAAACACATTATTAACTTTAATTAAAAACACTGTTTATTATTTTAAATTAAAAATTTCCAACTAATTAAATATAATTATTGGGAGCAATTACAGATGCTACCCACGCAAATTTTACTTCATACCAAACAGGAAACTATTCCAATTCTTCCTTGACGAATAGGAACGCTGCATTTTTCCATTCGTCTAATCATAGTGAAGAACGAAAAATCAATAATTCCCCAGATACATGTACATTCACGTCAATAAATTTACCAACTAATTTACAAACATTTTGAATCAAATTAAAAATTACAATTAAGTTCGTCTAATTACTAGAATAGTTAATTCCAAAATTTTAACTTAGTTAAAAAAAAGTGAAATTGTTGTTACAACAAACCATTACAATATAAACTTTCGTTTTATAAAATTAAATAGTATGAGGTCAATGACTCATTTTAAATTTCGGAGTGTACATAAAAAACTGTCTAGCCTAATTTCTTTACCCTTGACCTACTTTTAATTTGCAAACAAAACTATTATTAAATACATGACTATTAGACAAGTACTTTCAAAATTTATATATAGGGTGTTTCTTACATAAATAAATAAATACGTTCTTTGAACATTTTAAATTACACAAACACTTTTAAACGAATAAACACATTAAACTAACATTACTCATGATGTTTATATACAGTATGATTCATAATAAAATGACTAAGTATGTCCTTTTCATACTGTACCTTACACAAACACTTTTAAACGAATAAACACATTATCATTACATTTAAATGAAATACACAGTTTGAGTCAAAATTAATTACGCCAGTATGTTCTTTCCATACTTTACATAACATGAACGTTAAAAAAACATAAACACACTAATTTATCCTTGCATTTGATCTTGTTACTTAATTATACTAACATTTGTCTATTTGTTTTAGAATTTGCATTCTGGAAAATATAATGCTGATAATTTAAGCATTTTAATGTTGAAGAAAACAAAGCCACAACGCTCATCGCATTACCATCATACAGGATGATGAAAAATAATATACAACATGACCACGAAGAGTACATACAACTAAAAAAAAATGTATATCCTTTTATAATTATCAAAAATAGTTTTAAATCGTATTTTTAAGCAGGAATTTTATGAATTAAAATACACAGCAATATATTAGCTGTCCATGCATCTTGGTTGCATATTCCTTTATTTTTAATGGTTTGATCACAATGAAGTGTACTAAATCAACGGTAAACTCGAGGAGAGTATAAAGCCGCGTTCAGTTTACGCGTACCGAGCGCTAAAATCTCAGAGTTTTTGTCAATGTTGCAAAAATTGCAATGAAAATTAGTCAGTTTCATTGATATTACAATAAAAATTTAACCACTAAATTTATATTACATCGAAAAGATATGGTTTACCTAAGTTTGCAAAGGCAGCCATAAATGAACCCTTACATTGTCTGTAATAAATGCTCATATCATGTAACTGACCAAGACCAATGGAAGATCACCCTTAGTTGTTCGTATAATTTCGATTGTTTTACTATTAACGATTGTTAACGTTTATAGGATTTATTTAGAATATTGTATAACAGATTTCCCTACTTACTTGGTTCTCCTTCATCCATTCCACAGCCCGGGGAAAGTATTGTAAGCATTCTAACAACGACTTTGTGTAGCCTTATTATTCCCCAAAGCAGACATAAATAGAGACCCCTCCCCTCACAAACCTTTTTGTTGAATTTATTTATTTTTATTTGAACTAGCTGCCCTCATTCAATTTCGGGCCCCAATGCAACTGCATTGGCTGCACAGCATTGGCGTAGTTACACCACCGATTAGAAATTTAAATATTACTAATGAGTAATGACTATTTTAGCAATCCTCTAAGCGAAAATCCCAATTATTTAATGAGTAATATAAAGCAAACTTTTTTAATACATTAATGTAAAATCTAGTAACAATTATGTTTTCCACCATTTAAGATAATGAAAACGAAAATTGATATCTAAATATATAATAATTCAATATATGGCATCACGTAATGCAGCCAATCAGAGAGAGGGTTTAATTTTTTGTCTGGCACCGCGTTTTGCCCTGCTGCCCTCTAGTAACGTAATAAGTAATATTTAAAAAAACCTTTTATTAGCGTTTTGACACTACGGTGTATGTAAAAAAAAAAAGAAAAAATGTTTTATCAGTTGTCATTTTTTAGTTTACTGATTTATTCCTTGTTGGCGGCCAAAAGTGATTGTGTTCAGCATAAACTCATCAAGAAAGGATTAATCCAATTTCTACAAAATACAAAACTACAAACCATGGATGACGATGAAGATAAGAATCTGTGATTCTTTCGTCACTTTTCTTTATTGTTAAGTTTACTGCTACCTTTTGCATTACTTGTTGAATGCACCACAAATCCAAATGGCTGACGCTTATCGGTCGTGTAAATTGAAAGCTGCGAAAATGTTTTAAATTTTATAAAATGTTTATTGGATGTGAATGTTTGACAAATGTATTCGGACTTTATGATGTACTAATTCAGGTTATCCCAGAACAACCCACCTGCACAGCATCTATGAAGGTAATAATTGAATCCATTGTAAAGGGCGCGCTTATTTTATAGGGTATAACCTCACTTATGCACTGTTTGTTTACTAGAATTTGATATGTCCCACAAACATTTAAACATGTGTTCAGTGTTTATTCTCTAAAACTGTGTTATTATTAAGAGGTTACCAATAATGTTTAAATTCTTTAATTTTTGTAGGTGTGCCGTGCAGTTTAACAACAACTGAGGAATGCGTTCAGAGCTGTAACATGGCAGACGTTGTATCTGTGAACAACGATGGCACGGAAACAACTTCTGCAAGCAAAGACAAACTATTTGATCCTCCAGTTGATATGCTTGTAAACGACTTTGATGATGAGCGCACATTAGAAGAAGAGGAAGCTTTAGCTGCTGGAGAATCGGAAGACCCCAATGCGGAGCTATCTAGTTTACAAAAGGTAGTACCCACACAATAAGTTAAACGTAAAAACTTACTATAGAATAAGAACTTTGATTTTGTGTGTTATTATCAATTATTAAAATCCGTAAAAAATTCAATGTGTAGTCATGTTTGGTTATTGCCGTTAAAGTCGTATATATATTTCAATACTTTTTAGTTGTATAGATAGCTACCACATTGAAAGTATGTCTTCGGTTTATTTAATCGTAACGTTAAGATTGTCAGATACAATGTTCAATTTTATTGGAAAATTTTCAAGGTTATTTCTGTAAACTTTAAATACTAGTCAATAACCTGTTGTTTTCTCCATACAGACATAATTTTTTGTTACAAAATACCGTATATGGGTTGAAAAAATTATGATATTTGTATATTCCCTCGGAAAGAATAAACTAATTTTAAATTAATTTAAATAATGTTATTAATATTCTAAATTAGCATGTTCAAGAAATAGAGAGCGATCAAATAAAAACTTAATAGCAGTTGCCTTTGAAACGAGCACGGTATGTCGATTATTAGTGTACAATATTATCATAGTTGCATGGCTTATTATTTTACCATAATTGCTCATTTAATATTTTTAAGTAATTAGCAAGTGGGTATTGTAAATTAATCGTAATATGTATTATTATTTTATAAACGTTTACAAATTGTCAGTTGGCAAACTTGACTTATTTAACTTGCAAAATGGAAAAAATATTCGACGGTGATTTGCTGTTTTTATCTAAATTTTTACTTCCCCATACTTCTACTGAAGTAAGGAAAGTTATGATTTTATGCAAATTTTCGAATTTCAGATTTTAATGGAAATACGCGTTTTGGGGTCTAAGGAACCCAAAAAAGTGATTTTAAAAAAATGTTTGCCTGTGGGTGGGTGCGTTTGTTTCCCTATGTCTCCGGAACCCCTTGCTTGATTTTATAAATTTTATTTTATAGTATCATCACATTTACATCATATCTTTATGGGGAAACCCTTAGAAATTTCTATCATTTTATAAATATTGCATCATAGTTAAGTTGGCGACTGAGTTAATAAAAAACGATACAAAATATACGTAAATACTAAATAGTAATTTTAATAAGAGATTCTACAATTGTTTTTCAATATCTACTTAAAACTTTGTTTCAATTAATTATATTTATTATTAGGAAAGTAATATGCCATTAGAAGAGCTTCTAGCTTTATACGGGTACAGAGAAATGCAGGAAAACGAGAGTCCAGTTGAGGAAGACCCTGAACAGTCAGAACCTATGGAAGAACAAGAAAGCGAACCCGATCCACCAGAACAATCTTCGAAACTACGAGCCTTATATGAAAACCTACCGGAAAACGAACAAGATGCTTCGAGATTGTTGAGATGTAGGTTTATTATTGTTTTCTTTTCTTGATTAGTACAGTATTTGACATAGAGAATTTTCAGCTGTTTCTCGAGTTAGCGAGGAAGAAGAAGAAGATTATGATTACAGTCCAGATGAAGATGAGTGGCGAAAGGTCAATAAGGTTATTCATCCATTATCATTCATTACTAATAGGATAGTTAAGTAGACAACTTTTTCATTTGAGCTGCATGAGTGTTCATTTTCTGCACTGACCTGGCGTTGATATAGGTTTTTCGTCAAGCGTCATTGCAAAACCTGGGATAATTTGTTTTTACGTAGGTTTAGAATTTTGACTGAATGTTAGCATGAAAGAGGTAGTAACTATGTATGCATTTTTTGTTCTCTTTATAAATATTAATGTGGTACGAAGAACAAAATGATGACAAAACAGCAGTATGATTTCTGGAAGGCTTTTGCTTCACCATACTTCCAGCATGGAAATTTGAATTTCATGGACATTTTCGATTTTAGGTGTTTTAACAAAAACTAGTGGATGTTGTCTCGTTCATCTATCTCCATAAATACCTGGTATGATTTCGATTAAACATGAAATGTAGGAGTATTTCAAAATTTTGAGAATTAATAAATTAATTTAAAAAAAAACACAATTTTTACTTTACCATACTTCTACTAAAGTAAGGAACGTTATGATTTCATGAAAATTTTTGAATTTAAGATGTGTCTTTTATCAAATATGGTATTCCGGAAGTTACGTTATTTTAACTACGCTTATCAATTAGCTCTAGTTAAAAAATGTGTTTTTCGTTCTTTGGATATTTTTGATAATTCTTTAAATAAAATAAACGAAGCAAAAACCAAGTTCATGGCATGTCAAAGGAAGCCAAAAGACATTAGAGGAAAGCTGAAGATAGATAAATATACCTTTGAAACGGTAGGCAAATTCGATTACTTAGGGATACATCTAAATAGGAATAATGAAAGGTATAGTGAAATAAAACAAAAAATACCTGCTGGTACCAGAGCATATTATGCAAACAAGAAATTGTTAAAAGACAAACAAATTAGGATAAAACAAAAATGAAAATATATAAAAGCCTAATAAGGCCAGTAGTAAGTTACGCAGCAGAAACTATGTGTATCACAAATAAAGAAGCAGAAGAACTAAGGATATTTGAACGAAAAATATTAAGAACAATAGTTGGCCCAATAAGAAATGAAGGAGAGAGCAGAGCCAGGATGAATCACGAGATATTAAAAGACATCATTGGAGAGGACATTGTGAGATTCATAAAAGCACAACGTATGAGATGGCTGGGTCATGTAATGAGAAGTGAAGGAAGTATGACGAAAGCAATTATGCAGTGGGAACCTTGTGAAACACGAGCGAGAGGAAGGCCGAGGACAACGTGGTATAATGAAGTAATGAAAGACCTACAAACAATTGAAATCACAACATGGAAGAAGAAAGTAATGGACAGAAAAGCATGGAGACAATTAGTAAACAAAGTGAAGGAACATAGCAAGCTGTAAACAAAGTGAAGTGAAGTAAATGAGTGTAAAATGGGGACCGATCCGCCCCAGCAATCGGATCTACAAAGTTTCTGGAAACGGAGCAGCTATACTCCATCAGGAGTGTGAAGCTAATTATTATTATTATTTAAATAAACTATTTACGGTGATATTTGGTGATGTGAGAAACGCAATCTGTAATAAGCCTTATGGCACTTTCCTTCCTTCTGTGTGGTAGTCGCTGCTCATATGCTTACCGTTAACGGCTGTCGCAAGTGCAAATTCCCGCTATGACGTTCTTTTTTTAAAATTTTTTTTCTTTAATTTTCAGGGACCTAAACCCAAAAAAAATAACGTTTCGGTTTCCGCTTACGGGTCAAATTTATTTATTAGTATATAATATAATATATATCATTTATTTATGCAAAAATAAAGTAGCTGTGGTCTTTGGCTCTTCATAGAACCGACTGTACATTGTAGTCTTTTGGCGAAAGATTTATTTCGAATTATTTAAAAAAAAACACTCCTTTGGCAATAACCTAGAAACCCTGGAAACATGACAACATTGTTTAAAAAAGTCATGAACAGTGACCATGCCTGGGCTTTTCATGTAATAACCAATTACACTATCTGGCTACGATATGTCACATCGGATAATATGCAACATAGTATCTTCAACACTACAGGCCGTTGGCTTGGTCCCATTCACTCCGGGTTTGGCTTATTCGCTATGTTTCGGAGAGTAGTGGTGCCCTTTGGGTCTTAGCCACTACGCCTTCTCAGCTTACGCCAAACCCTTGGCATTACATTCACTCGTCCAGTTGCTCATCCATCTACACTTTGAGGGGACTTCCAACCGCTCTAACAATGGTCAAGGTATTAGCTTAACCATCGGGACCGACTATTTCCGTGCCCGTCCGCCAGCACGAGGCGCCGTGTTTTGCGCGACTTTGGGACACCCATCCAACTACCGACCATGAAGAATATTGCTGCACTACCGCGATCGCAAGTGAATGGCCATCCTAGCCGTGCCAACCAGGGACCTAGCAACATAGAGCTGTGCCGAGTACTGAATGAGGTTACTCACGAGTTTTTTTTGGCGAGTACTCTATTAAAGTACTCATGAGTACAACATTACGAGTCTTATTAGTTAAACACATACGAATAACGAGTAGTACTCGCAACTAGTGCTGCAAAACTACGAGTGCAGCACGCGAGTACTTTCGCCTGACAGGTGACAGCTAAAATTATTAGGTTTGAATTTTTAATTTGCTTTGTAAAAATAATAATTAAATAAATAATGAATTAAATACCCGTTCAATTTTTACGTAGACAGGGAAATCACAGTTATGTATATAAGAAATCAAATACATGTATTACAGCTTCAACTGGTTTTGTATTGAATGTCCGAATTAGGGGAATCACATACTCGCAAACATACTCGTAAAAACATTGAGTACCATGAGTACTTTGAACTGAGTACTTACAGTACTCAAGTACGAATTTAGAGAAAAGTATCGAGTACTTGCCCAGGTCTGAACATAGTTTACCGGCAATTTAAATTTGGCCAGCGTAAAAATTTCGTACTACTCATGTATTCTTACAGTCGCCCTAGTCGTGCGTGAATCACTCTACTTAACGTAGCTGAGCATGTTAGTAGTATGTAAAGGATGTCTAGTAGAGGAACAAATGTAAAACCATTTTGTTAGTTTTTGAAATTTGTATTATAGTGGTACTCCATTTGCGTTTAGTGGGATCTGCAAAAAATGCACATTTTATGTGAAAACATTAAAAGTCAATATGACGCGCAGTGAAAGTGAGGTGACAGCCAGAAATATTATAACGTTTTATACAAATTTGTTCCTCTATTTACTGGACATCTTTTATATGTAGTAACTGTTGGGGTTAAAACAATATGATAAAAAGTACTTTTGATTTTTGAACATAAGGAATGTAAATATTTTGGAAGTATGGGAAAGTCCATGCAAAGTACTTTGCTTTTAATTGTCACGTTTATAAAGTTTTTATTTGCTTAAACTATGTAGGAGCAGCTCGATTATTATCAAAAATTAGTTCACAGTGCCATTAATTTTGTATGTGTTTGTTTAATTAAAACTGTTAGTCACAATCTGATGGTGTAATTTTATATGTATTTTGGAAAATTTTACGTAATGTTTAGTGTTTTAATAGTTATTTGCATGTTAAAAAAGGTATTCAAATTAAACCATCAAATTGTGCTAGACTGTACAGGGTGTCTCAAGAAATTGGAAATTCTATCAACTTTATTACTATAAAACTAGTCCAGGAAAATAAGGAACGATAAAAAAAAATTGAACAAAGCTTATTTTTGGCAAAGACACTCAGTGGGGCTTCTTGTTGAACATACTAAAAGTCCTGAATGATCCGATGTGAGCTTCGGCCGCTATCTAATAAAAATGGCGCCAAAAAAAGTACCAAGCTGGTACTACTAAAAATTGGATCACATTTTATGATGTTTTTTAAAACACTGATTCATGAGAATGTATTACTATCTGACATTGAACGTTTTCAGTATTTGATTTCAAGCCTTTCAAAGGAAGCCTTAACCTTGGTGAAGAATCTACCCCTTACTGCTGCCAATTATAAAATAGCCTTTAAAGCAGTGGTGTCCAGGTATCAGAACAAACGTGTGCTAATAACCAATTATTGGCAGAACATATTTCATGCTCCTAAAGCAACTAATGACTCAGCTTCTTCTCTTCGTAATTTATTGTCGGTCTTTGCTAAAAACTTGATGCTTTGTATCAATTTGAGTGCAATTTGTGGGATTTTACGAAACTTAATTTGTTGTTCCAAAAAATTGACTCTTCCACGAAAAAAAGGTTCGAAATAGAATTTAGCGATTCTCCAGTGCCGAAGTATGACAATTTGTGTAAATTTCTTGAAAAACAGTGTCATGCTTTGGAGGTTACTGTGAGGACTTCAAGTTATGTTTCTTCGGCCCAGTCTAATTCTAATTTCAAGAAGGGTTTTTTGCCAGTGCATGGAACCCAGGCTACTTCTTCGTTCGTGACAGGTGCAGGTGATGCGGTGGTGTGTATGTATTGCAAACAAAACCATTCACTTCATTCAAGTGTGGCGGTTTTTACTGTCTCATACCTTCGGTATAGGGAAGTATTAATTTCATGAAAATTTTCGAAATCTGCAGGCGAAAGTACTGGACCGATTTTGATGAAATTTTAATTCAAGAGATATATCGACATCTTGTTGGGGGCAGACATATACGCTTAAATAGTGACACAACGTCTTAGGAAATGTAATCGCGGTGAACCTAATGCGATTAATACTGTGTTTGGGTGGGTTCTTATTGGTAAAGTTGATTATCTTTCCGAAAAGGTGGTTAATTTTATTTGTACCTCTTTAGATGTTTCTTTGGAAGGTGCAATCAAACGACATTTCATTAAAATGGCGACCGAAGCTCGCATCGGATCATTCAGCACCTTTGGTATGTTAAACAAAAAGTCAAACTGAGCACCTCTGCCAAAAATCAGCTTTGTTCGAATTTTTTCCGCTGTTTGAGGAATAAACTTCTAATTTTCCTGTACTATTAAAAAAATTGGCTATTTTAATGTACTTCTAATAACAGCTATTTTCCAATTTAATTAGACACCTTGTATTTGCGTACAGCGACATACATAAGCCACTTCTTATGTTGCTAGACGATAATGGTAGGCAGTGACTATCAAGCAGTCATCCCAGAAGGCTTATGCCACTATGACGATGCCCTCCCATATGAAAATGAAGACAAACTTCTTTGGGACCCAAGTCCGCTCGAAAAAGTTGTTATAGAAGACTTTTTAAAAAAGGCTGCATCACTTGCCAAACCTCCGCTGCCATTGGGATCCCAAATACGGGATGACGAGCAAGCTCTGTACCTGCTACAGCAGTGTGGGCATAACGTCGAAGAGGCCTTAAGAAGAATTCGCATTAATGTGATTCCTACTGCCGACACCATGAGTCTGTGGTCGGAGGAGGAATGTAAGAATTTTGAATCTGGTGTACGGTGCTTTGGAAAAAATTTTCATTTGATTCAACAAAATAAGGTAAGTAATATTGCACGATTTATTTATTTATTTTTTGTTAATTTTCTGCTTTTTCATGGGCTAATGATAGGAATCCTGGGAAATGGTTTGATAATAGTTGTTTTGCAACATAATTAATAGGATTATTTGAAGGTCATAGAGTAGTTCATGCATTTATAGGTTCGCACCAGATCTGTAGGCGAGTTGGTTCAATTTTACTATTTGTGGAAAAAGTCTGAGCGGCACGACATATTTGCCAATAAAACAAGATTGGAGAAAAAGAAGTATACACTTCATCCAGGTCTTACGGATTTTATGGACAGATTTTTAGAAGATCAAGATGGTAGAGATCGTAGTTCGTCACCAAATGTGCAATTTAGTGCGACAGATAATAAAAAAGCGCCAGTTGACAATGTACAACAAAATCAAAAACCTCTTCCTGAGGCGTAGT
This sequence comes from Ctenicera cuprea, assembly GCA_958336395.1. NCBI lineage: Eukaryota > Metazoa > Arthropoda > Insecta > Coleoptera > Elateridae > Ctenicera > Ctenicera cuprea. The sequence continues at coordinate 4,164,253 of OY284496.1, forward strand.
TTTTGTTAATCATTTTTTTTTATCAGTTTTTTTATAGATTTTTACGTTAACAGATGAGAATGCACGCTAGTTACAGTATTTTTGTTATCCAGGGTTGGTAACAAAATTAACACAGTGATATCCCAATCTTATTCAGTCTAATTCAAAAAGCATCCTCAAAGAGTCCCTCATGTCCAATATACCTTAATTCTAGTCGAGTACTTATGAAAATAAAATGAGTCATTTAAGTGTCACCCCTACTATTGCCTAAACTATTAGAATATTACATTTCCTTCTTAATGAAAGGTTGTTTGCTACTTTATGCCACATTCAGGGATGTGAACCGAAAAGAATATCGTTTCCGCTACGTTTTGCGTTATGGTGCCAACAAAAAATATCGTTTTCGGGTTTTTTACCTTAAATATTTAACGTTACGTTTCCATTACGTTACAGGTATTTCCAGTAGTTATCGTTGTCTTATTGACTGGTTTACTATATCTGTAATTATGTCAACACGTAAGGAAGGACACCATCACTTCCTATAGCGTTGGACTTCAACATACTGATGATTTTGGTAACTGAAGCGTGGTCCGTTTCATGTAAATTACATTTGTTTACGGTAGAACTGGTTGTTTGGTAATACTGTATTGTGTTTGCCGGTAGCTTATAGGATGGAATGGAGTCCATGAAATAGTTGTTGATTCCCTCTGCGCTGCATAATTCTTGTGGAATCAGCTGCAAGTTTCGCTTTGAGTGTATTTTCCAGAATTGGTTACTGTCTTTACTGAGCTTAGATTGCATGTAAGCTTTCTTTTCCTGCTTGATTGCACCTGTTTTATAGATTTTTAGGTCTACGTAGTATTCCCAGTTCAGCTTGTTTTGTGCGTCGATAACGCTTAAGAGCTTCTTTCTTCAACTGAATCATCATTTTCAGCGTGTCTGTGAGCCAGGGTCCCTACTCTTCTTAAATTTGATTGTTTTTAGAGGTGCATGCTTATCAATCAAATTAATAATTAATTTATTCAAGGTACTGACGTTCAAGTTTAGATCCTCGATAGATGAGATTTCTAAGAACGCTATCGTGGAGGCATCCGCTAAAATAGTTTATATCAAAATTTGAGAAGTCGCGAACAGTTCGCACTTTCCCCCTTTTTTTTTGTATCCTGCATAGGAAACCACAATGAGCATGTTATTAAGCAGTGATCTGAAAGATGCTTTCCACTTGCTTATCTGAAGCAGGTTGAACTTCATAAATAAAATAAGTGGGATAGTTTAATACATTTATTAAATTCAAAAGGTCATGTAGGCAATTTTCGTGTGGTTATATTATTGGGAACATGAAGATGCGGAAGTGCTTACCATTTACTAGTTGAGATTGCTAATATCGTAGACAACGGATAAGAGGAACCTGGAGAACGAAGCCGAACAAGCCTACAGCCGAAAACCAGGTGGAGGAGCCTACCGTCAGTGACGGACGGACAAGAGGGACCTGGAGAATGCAGCCGGACAAGCCTAGTACTGAAAACCATGTGGAAAAGCCCGCAGAGGCTGCCGGAGAAGCCGAGCCTCAGTGACAGATGGACAAGGGGGACCTGGAGAACGCAGCCGGCCAAGCCTAGCGCAGAAAATCATGTGGAGGAGCCAAGCGTCAGTGACGGACGGACAAGAGGGACCTGGAGAATGCAGCCGGCCAAGCCTAGCGCAGAAAATCATGTGGAGGAGCCCGCAGAGGCTGCCGGAGTAGCCTAGCGTCAGTGACGGACGGACAAGAGGGACTTGGAGAACGCAGCCGGCCTAGCACAGAAAACCAGTTGGAGGAGGAGAATGGGAAGGGTTGTTTGGCTGGCTAGATGGGGGGGAACAGGAACTCGTCAAAACAAAAAAAAAAAATTTCAGATAATTTATATTGTCATTTAGGAAATTATTAATGTTGTCACCGCTCAATCACATATATTACATAAAATTTTGCAGTGTGGCATAAAATAGCTCATTAGGCCCCAACCAATTTTTAATGTAGTATTCTCAATAGTTTAGGAAATAGTATGGAGAGCAACACTTAAATGACTCAAGTGAAATTTGTAATGGTGATACAAATAGATAGAGCAAAATTGCATGAAATAGAACAGGTCTGATTTAAATCAATCGAGTTAGTTAATTTTTTTTATAAAGACGGATTTTTTAATTCTTTTACAATTGTGTAAGTGCACAAATATACGAACTTTTGTTCTTGAAATTCTACCAACCTTGTTCTATTATGTTAAAAAGTTGGAAAACTTTAATTCGTCGAAACGTTGTGAAATAAATATGACAAAAGTTATAAAGTTTAATTTTAAGGCTTTATATTTATTGTTGCGGATAATTGGTATATTTTTAATAAATATTAATTGTATATTTATAAAGTGTAAGTACTGTAATTTTAAGTTTCTTTTAATTAAACATGGTATTGATTTACCATGTTTTGTTGGTTAGTATTCTGGTTACAACATATGCAACATCGATAGTACAAACTTCCTAAACTGGTTGTGTTTGAAATAATTAGTAATTTCTTTAAATCAATTCAATTTATTTTACTAAACATTTTTTATTTATAAAATAGGAAATTTTTATAACATTAATCATAATGACTATTATGTTGATTATATTTAAAAAAATATATACAGGGTCGTTTAAAAAGATGTAGCCAACTTTATTATTATTATTATTATTATTACTTGTGTGAAAGGGTGCTGTTTTTTGGAAACTTTATTTACAGCAGCAAAAATAAGATGATTTAACCTAATTTACCTATATCAAAAACTGCATCGTTACGGAGTTACAGCTCTTCATCAAAAATGGAGCAAAATAATTAATAATCTAAGTTGCAGGCTTCCACGGCCGGTGTTAATAACAGCTAGGCTTCCGGGTTGGAACCGCGTCATTGGTGCTTGAACTGCCGACGTTTCGTCCTCGGTTGCTTTGGGATCTGGAACACAACTGTTGTGTTCCAGATCTCAAAGTGACCACAGCCCTGAAGATGTCCCGTGCAACCGAGGACGAAACGTTGGCAGTTCATGCACCGATGACGCGGCTCCAACCCGGAAGCCTAGATGTCAAAATAATTAATCTTCGGAATGATTTAAGGCACGATGTTTAAATTTGGTATATTGTATTAAATAAAACTGCAAACAGCAACCAAAGTAAAAACAAGTTTTAATTTGCAACACAATATTTGTAGTTTTGTCTGTGTAACGTGAAAACTGCTTTAATTAAAAAAAAAATACAAGGCACGAAAAAGCTGCCGGGGTATTGCCACAGAACCTTCTTCACATTTATTAACATTTCTTTAAACTTTTAAAATATGTCGATAGTTTTGACAATTTTATGTAAATTAAGAATGTTTGAAAAATTTACTTTCGAAAATTTTGGGAAAATGTTGAACATTCTTAAAAATTATTAGGAAAATTTTCAGAATTTAAAAAAGTTTTGAAAATTTTGAGTATTATTGGAAGTTTGAATATTTTTGAAAATATTAAAAAATTTTCAAAATTTTTGGAAAGATATTGAAAATTTTTGTTTTAGTATTTGTTAATTATAAACAATATTTATTTGTTGAAATCTAAAATATAATTCGTAATTTGGTGATTTTTCGAGGTAGGGCATGGTAGCATGGTAGACCTGTGTACAGCACTTTGTGTGCCGAGCTGGTATAAGCAGGGAGGGGGATTCTTTTTTATAAAAGAAAATAGCGTAAAACACTTTAAAAAATAAATTCCGTGTCACCATGTCAGTAGCCTCAAATTAACCCCTTGGCCTTGTTCAATTGTTTTGAAAACATTATCAGTTAATTTTCCTTGCATTTTGGTAGGGCTGTAACGATGCAATTTTGATATAGGTAAATTAGGCTAAATCGTCCAACTTCTGCTTCTAGTTTCTGTTGTATTAAGTTAACCATTTCGCTGCGCCTGACTCGGATCCGGGTCAGGCGCGTCCTTTGCTCAGTGCGCCCGACACGGATGCCGTTTCGCATTTACTTTGCCTGTACAAAGGGAGCGTGTGGCATACGATCCTGTGCGCAGTCAGCACGTAACCAAGGCATTCGGAAATCTAATTTTATGTAATAGTTTATTTTCTGAATAAATTTTAATTACTTTTTGAAGTTTTGATACTACAGTCTTTTGCCTTTAGCATAAACAAATGCGTCACGGATCCGTGTCGGTCAGCATTGCACCAGAAATTCGTCACACAATGCGCATGGCACGGATCCGTGGCAATGTCCAAAAAGGCATAAAATTTATATATGATAATATTAATAACTTTTTTGCTACATAAAGATAATAAAGCCAAAAAACCAGTCCGCTCCTGGGCATGGAAGCCCGGACGCAGCGAAAGGGTTAAGCTACATATTTTCGAAACACCCTGTCGAATGATGCATGTTCTTAATGTTTTCCAGGGCCAGCAAACAAAATTTCTAAAATGTGATAATGTAACAAAGAAAAACCAGGTACAAATTTTATTTTTAATTGCCTGTTTATATTGAGGTAATTTGATTCTCTTTTTAATATTAAGTTTTCTGTATATTTTATAATTTAATTTAAAGTAGATAATTTATTTTGTATAAAATCAACAATTTGCTGTTTTTTATGTGGTAAAGTAGTTAAAGATTTTGACATACTTACCCCACCTCTCATAATAACTACAACGTAACTAACTAATTATGTATCTAAAAGAAAACTTTTTGCTTATTCACTTTTTTTTTGTATACTTCAAAACACGTTTTTTTTAAGCAAAAATAATTAAACTCAGAGTGCAGAGTATTTTTTTTACATTATACAATAAATTTTAGTTTTAGATCTATTAGTAAAATATACAAATTGTTTATAATTGTGTATGTTGTAACCCAAATAGCATACAGAGTTGTAAAAAATAAAATCTAATTTTTAAACAGCTACTACTGTAGAAAGTATAATCAATTCAAAAATAATTATTACAAATTCTGCAAATGCTATTATTTAAGACTGAAGCATCTGAACATGTAAAAATTGAACCTCAACAAGCTCAAGTTCAATTACTGTGCAATATTTTAAAGAAAGCATGCCTCAAAACAAATTAATTTATTTATGAAATGTAAAGTTAGTTTGGCACTTTAAGGACAGGATTAGGTTCTTGACAGCTGGGCAGTAATTAACTATGTGGGAATTAAATTACTTTTATCGAAAAAGTAATAATTGCAGTACTTTTTCAATTGTTTTCAGTTATTTTTTTAAGTAATTTGATTAGCTTTAAATAAACCTATAAGTAATTTATTATTTCAATTATCCATTATTAGTAATTGGTAATTTAATTATACTACTTTTTCTCAAAGTAATCAGTAATGCATACTTAATTGCTTTATTAAGGTTATTTGTCTAGCTGTGCATGTTTTCAGTTCAGAAGTCTTATTGATACATATTACCAAGACTCTGAAATGGTTTCAGATTTGTTAATGTCTTTAATGATTTTTTTACCTCCTAATTTATCACCCAGTGTAAATATTTGTAAGTAAGAATGTATATTTTGTAATTTATACAAGTAACCTGTAATAATTTTGTAATATAAATTAATTTACATCACATTTATACAAAATTCGAAGATTGTAAAAAGTGAGTGATGTCTGTCTGCATTACAATCGACACTACTAAAAAATTTCAGCAACCAGTATTCAGTAAATTGATTGTACGATGTCTTTTTGTTGTTTTACTTTTGTAAACGTCAGGTTTATCACTCATGGTACAATGTGGATTTCTTACAGGCCTGTAACGCAATTATTATTATTAGAAAATAGAAATACCATTTTGAACTAAAACAAGTTTTATTCAATTAATCAATCAACTACCATTTAACACTAATACTGTTTAAAGTACAAAAATTGAAGTTTAGATTATAAACATTAAGTATTCTCTTAGAACTTAGAATGTGAAACTAACAGAGTATTTAAGTACAACATTGCACTGAGGCAAAGAAAGGGAGCATCGTTAGTGTTCAACTATGCGAATGGCTTCAACGCTGCAGAAGTACTCTGTTAGTTGAGCGTTCGTGAGCAAACCACTCGCAAAAGTGCACAGAGTGTGGTCGACTCACGCTGAATGTGGCGATATGTGGGAAGGGGCAAGAAAAGACGGCTTGAAGAGCTATAACAAATGTTTATTGAAATGAACGTCGATGCTAGCTACAACTATAACGATGACACAGACACATAAGCAGATTCGTCACCTTGTGGCGATATTTGTACCTCAAAATCGTTTTTTTTTTTTTTATTGAAAGCTTTTCACTCAAATTTCCAAGTGAGAATCGCTTCATACTTTTTGTGACCACACTCGACTTTTATTTTTTAATTATTTTAAATTATGGGAGTTCTTTATTTATTTATTTATTGCACTAGATTTGAATTTCGGCAGTACGAATTTCAAAAAGGTTTTAAAATGGTAATTAATAATTAATTGGCACTTGAATTATTAAGGGATTTTATAATATTAACAGTTCAAGTTTGTGCCCTTTTGTTCTGCCCGATTATAATTTATCTTTTTTAACCTTAACGTATTCAGTAATTACAAAGGATAATTAATAATGATTTTGACAAATTTTTGGAGGTTGTAGGGGGGACCAAGTGGAGTATCTTTCGACCAACGACGCCTTCTTTAGGCAAAAACAGTGCAGCTGCACAATTGGTTATGGAACTCTTGTTGTCCTTCCCTCTCTCCAGTGTGACTACGCTGCTGGTTACGGAACAGTCGCACTATTTCCACCGCGTCTTTCCGCTGAAACGAGACGTTGCTTGACATTGGTTGCCCTTCAAAAATTACTCCACTTGGACTCTACAACCTCCCAAAGTGTGTCAAAATATGAATCACCCTGTATATACTCCATGAACAGTTTAAATATGCTTAAGATTACTCATGTTAGTCCATAAGATAATTGAACAAAAAAAGGAATATCGTTACATAAAATTTGTCTATGTTCCAAAGAATATAAACGAACTACAAACTAATGAAGTTTTTGTGCATCTCCAAAATAGCAGCGGTATTAAATTGGATTTGCTATAATATTCTTCTTGGCATTGTTTCTCCTGTTATCTTTAAATTTAACCACAAGGTATAAACCTTCGTAAACACTGCTAATAAGGGTGCATTTAGTTAACATAGCCCCACAGCTGGTGGCACACCCTATAATAAATTTAATATATCTGAAATTTTAAAACAAAACCTATAGTCTTATTCATTTCCAAGATAGAGCATGCAAAAACATTTTCATTAAGTGTTTGGACGCAAATGTTGCTCGCTACTGTTTAATCTTGGTGCACGTGCCCGGTTGGTGCGTGTTGAACAAGACTGCCCTTGTTCACTGCATCTTACTGCAGCAGTGGTTCACATGTGCGTGCATGTATTTACGCGTTCTCTATCTTGGACATAAATTACTTAAAATTTTTTTTATAAAAAAGTGAAGTTTTGAAACGTAAAAGTATGCAGTTTTCAACTGCTTTTGTTTTGTTTTTGTGGCAGTTAACAAATCACCACGATCATGGCAAATCTGATGTACCGCTGTTAACTAAGAGAACGTTCACATGGCTATTTATGCAATGCAGTGAAAACAAACATGTTAATATGCGCCTGATTATTGAGACTGAAATGCTAGCAATAGCATCTACAAACGGCGACGGTTTAAAAACCAACAATAATTGGGTAGGAATCTGGCTTCCACTATGAAGCCAACGTACTAAAAGTATATTCTTGAAGTTTCTGATGCCATCCAGAAATTATCGTGAAATTTGTCAAGAAGTTCTCTAGGCTTACGAAATAGATAACGAAATTCTTCAAATCTGGACCTACTTCCGTTATTCCTGTGGATCCAGATACTTGTTTTAATTACCCATCAATATATAATTGCGTAGCATTTCCATGACCAATCAGTACCATTATCACTCACTGACAGTATTGTGTATGAACAAAATCGATAACGCAGCGCAGCAGGCTGTATGAGCCTACAGTGTGCTTACCGAAGTTAAAGTCGATAATGGCACAACCGTTAACTAAATGCACCCTAAGTGATCCATAAAAACTTCAGGAATACACTACTATCTGGCATTGGTGACTAGCTGCAGCAGCAGAATTAAAAAAAAATGTCTCATGCACATAATTGTTTTCTAAAATCTGTTTTAAAAGCTTGAAAAACCATGTATCTTCAGGGATAAAAATAATCACATCCTATTATCTATTTTGTGAATTGTTACTCACTTTAACGTTAATATATTAAAACAATTTCGATACTTAAATCGAAGTATCATTAGTATAGAAAATATAGAAGTAGTGAAAGTATTGTAAGTTCCTACCACTTGTGTACCATTTTTGCAAATAGGGAAAACAAGCCAATTTCAAATATTGAATCAAAAATCTATGCTGCTACTTAAGAAGATAAAGTTGGCATTACTTTCTGCAACAATCTAAGTTTTTAATTAATTAAAGAAAAAAAATTACATTGGATGGACCAATTTGATGGTTCGACAAAATCGCAATTTTTATTAAAGACAGAAAGTAACGCGACCTTATCTTTTTACACACAAATGGTTGGTACTTTCAATAGTTCAATACATGGCTGCATTCAATACTTGCCATACTTCGATATGTTGGATATTTCAATAGTTCAGATATTTTTAGATACTGGTATTGATGCTTAATACCAGCCAAAGTATCGCTATTTAGAAAAGTTAAATAGGCTTAAGAACAATTAGAATTTTCTGGCGCTTTTTTAGTATTTTCCGATAAAAAGTAAAACAATGCATTATAAATTTCATTTACAACGAATTTTGTATACTAAACAATTTTGATTAATTTGCTAAATTCATCACGACTGGACGCATAAACGATTGCCGATTTTAAAACTTTGAAGAAGGCTTTTTTAAATAAAAAATTTAGCAGTGAATTACAACAACCAAACTTATTAATAACACAATTTTATTTTAAGCGCAAATTCTGTTTCAAAAAACCTTTGCAACCCCGACCATCGGACATAATAAAACAAGTGGTTTTAGACTTGATAAACAATTTGCTAAAGGTCAAATCTTACTAATACTAATTTAGGTAACCCTACAATTATTTTAAATTCTTGTTATTCACATTCACAACAGGAGAAAAAATAAAAATCTCATAAACAGTAAAATAAAATCTCGAATTGTCATAAAATTATATTCTAATGTTAATAATAAAAAAAAATATCAGTATTAAAAAATTAAAAACTCCTGAGATATCAATCAATAATTACTCCTTCCTTAATAAACAAATAAAGTTTGTAATTGCATGAGCAACTAACTATGTGATGCAAGTTGTTTAGTAATCATTACTAATATTTCAGAAAGCACCAAAATATTCTTATAACCACAATAATGCGACCTAAAATTATTTGGATCAAGTAGTCATCAAAAGTGGCACATATTTTTGCTACTGATGATGGCAACTTAATAAAATTAAATATTTAGAACACTTGACTAAAGTTCCATCTTTAAAGTACTTTTGGTGCTATCAAACCACTGAGCATGCTTGTGATAATTTAATGGCTTCAGAAGAATCAAGTTGCCTTCTAAACCTCAACATTTATTTACAATTAAAATTTGATAAAAATGTGTGCATATTCTCTAAGCACCTCTAAATAATCTCATTAATAATTGAAATATTCAAAAATCTCTTTATGCTATCAAAATTGAGATACCAGTATACCTATAAGGTGACAAGTCTACCGTAATTAGTCTGCGACGATGGTCACACACTCGGAGTTAACACGCACACTCAACTGAGATCCGAACGTAGAATAATGCACAAAACCCTTGGCCTATCTAACATTCAAAGTTTAGAGAAAATACTTATGACAAAAAAATATCACCATTTACCCTGTGCAAGTCTCTGTTGTTGTCGAAATGCAAGTAACCAACTGTACCGAAGCGCACAGACTTGCTAGGTACTAGCTCAACATATGATACAGGTACACGACATGAATACACGGTGACGGAAACCAATCAGAAGCCACCCAAGTAGGGTGGGTAGCCAGGCGGGTGCGCAGGCGTGGGCTGTGGATAGCTGTAGTAGGGATAGTTGGGGCTAGGTACGTGCAAACCGGGGGCATAGCCCTGCGCATATGGAAGCTGTGGGTAGGCCAGAGGCATGGGTTCATAATGGCCGCTCCATGTAGGCGTAGGGTACAATGGATACCCTGGGCTAGTTGGGTAACTGTAAGGCACGGGACTCGTCCGTGCTGGCATATTATAGTTGATATTGTTGTACTGACCGCTGCTGAACTGTTCCGACGTTTCAGTCAAGGTGGAGTCTCCTTCGGTGATGCTAGGAATTTGGTCCACGAGGGACTCCAAGCCCGACAAACTCTTAGATGCAATGTCCTGTGGCTGTCGAGTAGCCGTATAGTGGTTTTCGACTGGAGGTTCTATGCTGTACGACGATGGGTACGGGTAGTGTGGTTGCTCGCTTGGTGTTGACGACGCCGGGCTGCTAAAACGACAATCAGCTTCCTCTGCCATATTAGAAGGTGGTTCAAAGTCAGGGGGCCCTAAGCTAGGTGATGCCGGTGACCCCAGTTGCTCAGAACTGATGGCAGCACTAATTTCTGAACTAAGATCTGAATGGGTAAAAGACTGCGAATGCGGTCTGGGGGACTGACTGTAGGGGGGCCGGGGTGATTGACTATAGGAAGCCGGTCGGGGTGATTGACTGTAAGATGGAGCTGCTTGTGGGGCATATAAAGTATTAGGACCATTGGGCGGTGTAACTTCAGGAGGCAAATGATAGTAACTATTAGTGGGTGACTGTATAGGCGACGGATTTGAGAAACACTTATTCATATTGGTCGATGTTGTGTTATCAATAGGAGCAGTAGAAGCGGGACGTTCCCCATCTTCCAATTTCACTTTCTTAGGCCGGCCTCGCTTCTTCTTGGGGAAATCACAGTTGTTGTTTTGTGAAGGAGTTTTACGAGCTACGGGCTTCGGAGGCTCCTCACCTTCCACTTTAATTTTTTTAGGCCGTCCTCGTTTCTTTTTACAGGGTACAATAGTGCCATCTTCTTTCTTAATCACAGCATTACTAAGGTCCATGAGATCCGGATCAGGCTTGGGTTCGGGCTCGTAACACGCTTTAAGTGTAGGTTCCGAAAATACCATTTCAGTTTCATCAATGGAGGACACGAGACCATTCAAGTAATCACGGAACTTCTTCAGACCAGCATAAAATGGCACTTTATCAGCAGCTCGGGGTAACTGTGCGCAACGTGCGCTGGATGAAGGCATCACCCACATGTGCTAAATTAAAATTCGGCCGTTACATATTTAAATATGACCTACAAAAGGGTGTACTTACGGTATTGGTGCCTTCTATACAATCGGGTTGTCTTCCGAAGTGAAAATCCTTTTTACCAGAAAACACTTCATAGATGAGCTTACCGTTAAAAACGGCAATCTTAGGTCTAAATTTTCGTAATTTTTCTAACAAAATTTGACTACCTTCTTTTATTTCTTTTCGAGTGAGATCAGCACTACCTTTAGTCGGACGTTGTACCATGTTGGTAAAACCAATTCCAACTTGGAGAAGTTTGTAATCTTCATCTGCTGTCATCTGTTCTTTTGTCAGTCCAGATAGGTACAAGCATTTCCAAAAATGGTTGCCAGGACCTGCATAGTGATGCCCCTTGTAGGCAGCAAACAATCCAGGATTTATTCCAATCTAGAGAGAATAATTTCTGATTAGATTGACAAGAGGCAGCAGTAAATATAAACACTTGTGTCCGGCAAAACCCGATACCATAAAAAAACATATCTGCTGCCAGAGCTTGAAGATTATAGATAAGAATCTAAAAAAATGCTATTGTGCTACTTTTTCTCATTATATCAACCTAGATCTCCCAAACTTAAAACAATATTATTAGGATCTCCAGCAAATATTAAAATTATAGATCAACATGAAATTTTACGTTTACTTACAATGGGTGCTACAAAAAATCGAAAGAATTGGGGACGAGAGTCAATTTGGTTCCTGTTCCAGCTTGCTACTGTCTCTTTAACGCCTTATATGAATTTGTGAAAATTTTGGATTTAACACTTATTTACTTCAAAACGAGTTATCAGATTGGGATGAAATATGATACCTACTGTAAATGCCCTAAGGGTACACAATGTTACTATGACAATTTTGGAAACAAGTAAAACTGTTAAGTGAAAAATTTTCAAAATTATTGCTCTGGCCACACGATTTTTTTTAATTCTTTCGACTCATACAGCTAGGCTACCATTTGGTTCATGTCCTAGTCTGCTAATTTCCCTGTGACGCCTTCTAATAATTTTTGATAATCGAAAATTCATGCATCTTTATTTAATAAACGGGGACAATAAAATGTTTCTGTTCAAGTTAAATCGATCACGAGTCATAATAGAATAAGATTCACAACTTGCTTTTTAAGTGCAGCAATATATAGGGGGTTAATTTTACCCTATTGCGCAATGTTTGGCTGATAAATATGCTCTGTCGTATCTGGTTTTCTTTGATACCAACAATCTTTTTCCAAAAAAGAAAACATGTTGTAACTTGGTCACGGACCCAGGCATTGCCCTGTGTACTAGTGCGCTTTGCAGTGCTACGTTAAACACATATACTTTTGCAAATACACTAAGTTAACAATATTTAAACTAGGGGGACGTCCAGGCGTCTCCCATTTCTAGTAACCGGAATTTAAAACAGAAATTTTCAAAAATTAGGGAAATCGGTATGATACGACACTAACAAAGCCTGTATACAACATGCAATTTTTGTAGTTTTAAAAGAATATTAAGCAGCAAAAAAAATGTGTTTGCCTTTTATCAGGTTTATTTGTTTAGAACAAGATAATAGATAAAAATCATAAAGAAAACAAAAACAGACTACATAGCCAGCAAGTTTTCAAATTTCAACACCTTGCTCAAATAGTCACAGTGGGTCAGTAGGTTATTATTCACTTAAACACTCAAGTTTTAACACGTTAAGTACGACACTTTTTGCTAACAAGCCACGTAAACCAAAGGCTGATTTTTTCTCTTAATTTATTTCAGAGCCAGGAGCAGTCACTACCATACCCATCCAGTGATGGCACAGTCTATGCTCTGACAACTGCGGAAATCGCAATGCAATGCTGCACACTTTAATCCGTCAGCTGTAATTGTATCGTTCGACATTCGCGAAATAGAAAATGTCGAGCCGATTATGGCACAAAGGAAGATTTATGAAGGAGAGTGCGCTGAAGAAAAGCACTAAAGTTATTGCGGCAATGTCCGAGGCCTAAACCAGATTGTACTATTATGCGAAATCCATGGAATTTTTCTAAATTTTATGTCTCCAGGATACTTTAGCTCTAAGAATTTTAAACTGTATTGTTGTTATTAGTGCCATTTAGTAAAATTAAAATAATTTTTAATTAAAAATTAAGCCAAAAAATAAACAAACATTAAAATATTCAAGACATGTCCTTTTAATCCAAAAGTAACAACAATCTAATGTCTTGGTAGTGACACCACCGAGGCTGCTGCTTTCCAATGTAAAGTCCCGGGTTCCAATCCTAGGTGGAACACACTTTTTAAAATTTTTTTTGTTATTTATTAAATTTATGAACTGTTTTGATTCGAGAACCTCATTTTACGTGTCAATAGGTTACGATGCGGCAAGCCTGCGTCTGAATCCTCTGCGTCATTTTGAAACGTCAAACGACCCACCACATGTTTGTCTACTCGCATATTTCGTATGACGAATTCTTGAGTCGTTTGCAATTTTTATCTTTAAAGCCACACAGTGAATTGTATACCAATTTTTAGTGACGTATAATTGAATATCTCTTTGCCATGATATTCTTTTTTTAACAAATTCGTAAATACGATTTATGCATTGTGGTCAAAAGTGTGAACTAATTTTTGCTTGATATAGGCGATCCAGTGTCTAAGGACTAAGTTTCAAAGACTATTCTCATGTTCTAATAATGGTCAATAATTTTATAATTTTTCACACCGTTCATAGGACTCTGAATAACGATTCATCACAATTTCAACAATTTCTCAAGAAAACAGCTATCGTGATACAACTACCTTAAACTTGTGAGGTCCCTTAGTCAAACACAGACTGCTAATTTAGTCAAATAAAAAAACCTACTTCAAAAAAGTTGTTTTGTTTAAGGTTTGAAATTTTAATTATTTTTCTAAAATTTGTTTTATGAAATTGGAAAACAAAAGGTTTCCTATTTTCCATCTTTGAAAGATAAGTTAACTGATTAGTTATCAGGAATGGCATGAAAGCAAACAAGGTAAATTGCTTTGCTCCTTAAATTTATCTATTTAACTGCAATACTAAAATACAATTTTAATTTTTAAAATATCATGTCACTACTCTGCCTACCAGAATATGGGAATCCCAGAACAACCTTGAAAATAAATAATTTTAACCTTCGACCCTATATTAAACTAGGTTGGTCTTGTGGGTTTTACCCTCCAGTCCCCTTTACTTAATGACCTTGACACATGATAGTTCACTATAATATCTTTAAAATTTCTCTAGGGGTGGTTTCCGAATCTTACTATACGGTGGGAGATGGACTGGACATTATCATGTCTATTGTTGCTTCACAAAACAAATTTCTAACATAAATATATTTTGCTTTTGCAAAGACACGATCCAAAATCTTTTGTAGAAAGCTAAATCGAAATAAGATATCTTTTGCAAATTAAATTTTTTGTTTGGACACTACGCATCTTAAAAAAAAAGGAAAAAAATTCAATAAACTTACAATAATGATATCTAAATTGGCAGCAAGATGGTCAGGTAACGTTCGTTTTGAAACTTCCTCTTCTGGCATTCCATTAAATCTATCATGCTTTTTTCTTTCTTTAATAGGCCTAGGTATTCCTCCGTTCACTGCTATATTTGGATCACCCCTAAATAAAAGAAAACAACTTAGGGAGATAATTTTAAATTTTCTTTGCAAAATCAACAAAGGAAATTTTCTTTAAGCTGTAATTTAAAATGTGTATAACAAAACTTACTCTTCTGTTTTGATTTTCTTTTTCCTTCCTCGTTTTTTAGGCCCAATTACAAGCGGGTTGATAGGTTGTGGTGTGGTCATGAAGCTTGGGGGTCCCTGTGATATCGGGAGCATTGGCATGGGGTCATCATCAATGAAACTGTATGGGTCTTCAAGCTTTTCACATTTAACTTCATGGTTCGGATTGGCAGTGTTCGAAAGCAGCATATCAGCGCTGGTTTCATAACCATCATCGTGGGGCTCTAGTTTCATGTTTCTGCGAGCACAAAATTAAGTTTGCTTAGAAATTTAATTAAAAGTAAGTAAAGTCAATGAATTTACACAAAAGCTGAAGCAATTCAAGGTCTAAAGGGATGTTCTATTTGAATTCATTTAGAAATTAGGCAGCAACCTTAGCAGTGAAGGTAATCTGGATGTTGTGTAAACACACCAAAAAATACCAGGGAACTTCAAACTTTTTGTTGCATAAGGATTAGGCTATCACTGTTTGTTTAATTATTAGATACACCTGCGAGTATATAATAAATAAATTTTGAAATACTATGATTGTATTTGTAGAACACAGGGTGGATTTTTTTGTGGTGATATAATAACCAAAATATTTAAAACGTTTGATTTTGCAAACTAAATGAAAATATAAAGTGTCTAGGCCTGGGATGAAAATAAATCGAGAAATTTACAAACATTTTGCAATCAGAGATAAAAGTCAGACGACAGCGAACAGAGATAAATTCAATAGTAAACAGTTTCCAGACGAGTTTAATGTTTACACTCGAGTTGGACATGTGAAAATACATTTTTACTCACAATTTGTATTTATTAGCAATGGACACAGGGTGAGTGTAGGTGCCATAAGACAGCGGTCCAGGTCCTAGACCGGAGGCAGCTGAGTCAGGTGTACTTGCACCGCCACCGCCCGCCTCCATAGTCGCTCCTAGGAGTGTGGAGGATTCACGGAAAAGAGTGGCCACCTGCATTTGAAGACCGTAGGTGGCCACACCGAGCTCACGTTGGCTCGGAAAAAGCACACCCGCACGCACTTTACATGTACATCCGCACTTGCTTTGTAAAAACCCGACAACAACCTCACCCTTTAAAAATAGTCTCTACTCTGTGATTGGTTCAATGAACGTTTCAGAAAAATCAATAGAATGTTATCTGACTGTATTTTTGTAGAAGTCTTACTTTCAGCTCATTGTCGATGTCTCCGTCGGCGTCGTTCCTCTCTTCGACGCCGGGCGTTCGTCGTTTTTCTACTAGCGCATTCTAGTAAAAAACGCTAAAAGTCGGTAAAAAATTCCTGTTACAACAATTCCTATCAATGTGGTTTATATCCAAACTAAACTATAGTTCTAAGCTATACCAACAGATCGAGCGATAATGATAATTTTGACGTTTTTTAGAAAAACTCAGTAAAAACTAAACTGCGCTACATTTCTTAAACCAGCTCATTATTGATAAAAGTAATAACGAATAAAAGTTGAAAAACCACATTTGAATTTGATTTTTTTTTAATTTGTACACTCAGTGGCGTAACTACGCCAACGCAGCCAACGCAACGCAAGTGCAGTTTTTTTTAAAACATTACTACGTTCCTTGAAAGCAGCAGAGCCAAACACAGTTACAAGACAAAATCATAGCTTCGTTATTGGCTGACATTACGTGTGCCATCTTTTGAATCGGTAATATATTTAGGTATCAATTTTTTTTTATTTCAAAAGTTAGAAACCATAATTGTTAAATTACATTTTACATTAATTGTGACATATTCAACCAGGAACGTTTAAAATTTAGAAATTTCTGTAAAAGTGTAAATATTATCTGTTGCACACAATAATTAACACCGCATTTGGTCCTGCTGACATCTAGCGGCTGATCTAAGAAATAGGATTGAAAAAGGCCTAAGTTAAAAGTTTTTTTTATAACGAAAACATATGTAAAGGAAATTCGCGTAAGTGTTCAATAGAAGAAAAACATTAAATAATTTTGAAATTAGTGAGTGCACTAACGAAATGTACCATTTAAAATTAGTATTATAATATAATTATATATTATGTAATATATTCAAAAGTATTTCAAACTTAAAGTAACATTAAAAAAAAATAACGACCTACTAAACTAGGACGGACCTAACCAACTTTTTTTTGAGGGAGGGGGAGCAATCCTTAATTTGCCAACTGCATAATTAAAATTCGCCAACTTTTTTTGTCACACTAACAGATATGTTATAAGGATTATAAGTAAATTGGGACAGCAGAGACAAAAAATACAGATATGCTGAAAAAATTAAATCCTACTTTTTAGGAACCTCTCCGCTCCAAATACAAAGACCGTTGAAATCAGTCTGCACTCTGCAGAGGCAGAGTGCAGACTGATTTCAACCAGTTCCACAAAACTACTTATGATAAAAATTGCACAGTACAACCTATCAATGATGACTCCATATCAAATTCAAAGTAGCTATCTCAAAGTGATCAACTGTTGTTCAAGAAAACTGCATGTTAGAGGTAATCTTCAACGCTAAACTCTTCAGGGAAGCATTTTTGAAAACATGTTTATAAAACTTTTTTGGGTTAGTCTTAAACGTACAATATACCCCTTTGCTAGGAGACAAGAATTTCCGTAACATCGTGTATGAATAAAGGTTGTTATGAGGGCAAATAAGATAAATGGTTAAAAATCCCCAACATTTTTTGTTGAAAAAGGTTTTCTGTCTTCCTCAACAATTTTTAATTTGTTCTCTAACATCTTTATCCATCCACCCCTTTAATTAAACAAATTACGAATTACAAAAAATGTCTAATTTAAAATCCATTATTTTGAATAACATAGTTTATAAATTCTCAACTACCACAGATACATACCACCAATTAAATACAAAAGTTTACCATTTTACAATGCTTAAAAATGTTTATTTTCATGAATTTATATACTGAAAAGTAAGACAGTGTAATGTAAAGTGATCTATTTTAAAATTAAAATTTCTATGCAAATCAATAATAAAAAAGAAATAAAATTTGTTAGAACACGTATCTGATTAAAATTTGATTAACGAACTGTGAGGAATCTTTATTTTGCCTTACCCTGTATTAAAAAATTTTGATCCATTGTTCTCTTTGTTTTGATAGTGACGATAGGATTGTACAACGACAGATGTCGCCGTGTAAATATTTTGACAGGTTTCCAAAGTTGGAAACAGAAAGAACTTGCAATTATACTTGATCTCCATTGTTAATAGTTTTTGGCAATATTGTTAATCGGTGTGTGAAGTACACAGTGCGTGAAGTTAATTTTGCTATTGGCTGCGTTACTTTTCTTAGAAAGGTGTCGTGTAAATAAGCTATACATGTTTACAACATCGACTAGTTGTTGTCATTGTGTGAAATGTCAAAGCTTTTGTAAATGCAGATATGATTTAAATGCGTGACCAGCATATACACTATGGGTAACTGTTTGAAGAGGTCCACCACAGACGATATTTCGCTTTTGCGGGGTAGCGACAGCGTAAGGGAATCATCTTCTGATCAGCTGGGACCGTCCCCCTATCAGGTAATAGTTTTACTCCAGCAGTGGCTTGTGGGGGGTCATAATTAATGTATTAGATTTTGCAGGAGACGTTGCCCATTCAGGCAGCCACCCCTGTGTATCACCCGTCCCCTAGCGTGACAAGGTCCGTAGCTCAGCTAACGGAAGAAGAGCAGGTGAAGATCGCAAAACGCATCGGACTAATTCAACACTTGCCTACGGGCACTTACGATGGCTGCAAGAAGGCACGTGAATGCGTCATCTGCATGGTAGAATTCCTAGTGGGTGATGCCGTTCGTTATTTGCCTTGTATGCACACATACCATATGGCGTGCATTGACGACTGGCTCATGCGCAGTCTCACATGCCCTTGCTGCATGGAGCCTGTGGATGCTGCCTTGCTAACTAGCTACGAGACCAACTGATGGCAAGTGCCTTGCAACCGATAGTGAAACACTGTGATTTGAACTGTCTTCGTGTTGGGCGTGAATGGAGTGTGGCTGTGAGCCCCCCTGCTGCAGAAATACAAATATCCACCTCATCAGTACATTGTTTTTCTGCATCAAAAGGGTGGGTTGATCTGTATAGTAAATATCTGAACTAGTTAGTTGTCTGTCTTTCTATATTATATCATATTTAGTCAGATTTTTGTTTTTAAGTGGAGGCCGTCTGAATTTAAAAATGGAATTTGGTGCAGCGTCTCTTGTATAGTTAAAATTTCCCAGATTTGACACTCCTTCGATTGCCTCTTCTTGCAAACATAAAAAATAACGTCCATTTGATATTTTTACTTTTTGTATTACTTCTTTAGTGCTATATTATAATAACTGCGTTTTAAGGGAATGAAGTGTACATTAAAAACAAAAAACATTTTTAGATACACCCATGTATAGTTAGCAGTGATAGCTGAGTTAAAGATGTCTCAAAATATTTTATATCTTGCCAAAACGTATTTTCCATAATATCTATATACAGGCATTTCTAAATATCTACCTAGTTTTATGTAAGTCAAACATTGTAGTACCTAGATATTTTGACAATGCTTAAATTAATAAAAAAAATATATAAAAATGTAAATGGGACAAAAGGCAAATATTACGCGAGCTTTTAAGATTCTACCTGGCATAGGAAAGTTTTTTAAAAGTTTTTAGTATCCACAAGACTGTAGAGACTGTAAATACGTCCCACCTAGTGCAAACGAGAGGGTGTATATCTGACTGCAATTTGTGATACCTCTACTACAATTTGTGTTAGTTTTGTTCCAGGTAGAACTGTATAAGCTGTTTTGTGCTAGTTTTAAATGCATCGCATCACGAAGCTGTATTCAAGGTAAATTTCGGTGCTCAACTTTTTCTTTTTTTATATGTATCGTTATTATTTTATGAGAAAGTTTTTGCACAGTGTTCACAGTGGATATAGCTGTAGTATTTTTACATTTACTCGACATTTGTACACTTAAGTTGTTTAGTCAAATGATTCTGTTTTTAGTCAAATGATTCAATCTTTAGTCATGTATTATTTTAAATTTTTATTTTATTTAAAAACAACTTTCCCTCATTTTTTTGTTAGCATAATTAAAAATTGTGATAAAATTTTGTGTTTTATTTTACGTACATTCTTCAATAAAAACTTTTAAGATGATAGAAAAAAATTAAATATTAATTCCTCTTTGACTTTTACGTTTCAGCTTCGGATGTTATAAAATCGAAAAGAAACAGTTGTAAAAAACTAAAAAAAATACTAGAAACACCGTCACCCACACAATGTTGAGTTCTGACCAAAAAAAAGCAAAATTGTGTACTCCGTTCATGCATCTATCCATCTGCACATATTTTCTAGAAAAGACAAATCTACTTAGCAACGGAAATTAGTAGTTTTTCCAAGAATAAATCGACCATATGAAGTCGATTCATTTATTAAAAAAGTTTGGCTGCTTCCACTAAACACTGAAAAATATTTGTGATAAACTATGGGCTACATTTTTACTTTCTCATACCTTCGTTACAGGGAGTATTGATTTCATGAATGTAGATTTAAACGGGTGTGCTAGTGGTGGGATAGTTCGAATGAAAATCATCTATCCATTCCATTACCGAAATATCTCGATTGATTACCAAAAATTGTTCGAATGATTTTACGATTTTATAATTTTCCGTTTTGTCAGCACGTTCCATGGCGTGTAGAATAAATCATATGAGCCAGCTTGCTGTGTGTGCTAGTGGTGAGATAGTTCGAGTGAAAATCATTATCTATTCGATTATCGAAATATCTACAGCCGACCAAAAATCATTCGAATGATTTTACGATTTTAAAATTTTCCGTTTTGTTACCACATTCCATGGCGTGTAGCGAGGCAGTCAGACAGTCAGTGTGTGCCTGTGTGTGTGTGCGTATACCAAAACGTAAATTCCAATTATTTACATTAAAAAAATACTCCCTCAAAATATTTTTGGACTTGGACAAATTAGGATAGGGCAGGTATGATTACTAAACAAGACATAAGTTTTGTTGACGTCACGAACTGACAGCTGTGGTAAATGTTGAAATATGGATGGAATTGAAGTTTGCCTATATAGCTTGTTTGACGGTGAAATGTGCAACGTTATAATTATTAAAAATGACTTTTGCAAATACGGCAAATTTTTATATCTAGTATGGGAAAGTCTACTCAAACTAAGCTATTTCTATAATAAGATGAATTTATTGCAGTTTTCTCTATTTTCTTTTCTGTTTTGTATTATTTTTTAAATCTTTTGTATGTTTTCAATAAAATGAATTTAAAAAAACTTTTTTATATAAAGTGAAATACATAGAGAAGAGATCTACCGAACTATGTCGGTGGTATTATACCGATTTCGGTTTATACGGGGTGGCAATATGTTTTACTAGTATTTTCCCGAGGGTTGGGATTCACAGACTATTGATCTACTGCTGACGCTGGTAGCGTAGCTAATTTGGGGCACTATTGCACGCAGCGTTACCATTTTGAGGTAATTTTTGCTGAATTTTGTTTTTCACCATTATGATGTGATCGAAATGTAATTTTTATTTTTCTCAAAGGGGGCGGGGGGCTTGGCCCTCTTTGATTTTTCTGAAGGAGCGTTCTATCCCCTGAGCCCCTCACTTCCCGTATTCGGCGCCGATGAACTTCAGAAACAATGAAAAACAGATGAAGTTTATTCTAGTACAAAATTTTTACGTTCACAGTGTTTTTACTTACACGCGATTAACTGTTCGATTTAGTTAATCAAATGTAAGGTCATTTACTCAATTACTGTTTTCTTTTCCTAATCAATAAAATGAACTATGTATTTAAGATTGTGAACTGACTGACTAATGTCGAAAACATTTGCAAAGATATATGCCATATAGATTTATAAATAACAAATAATAATAAAAATCAATTTACAACTTTTATATGTTAAATTTTTTAACATTTTTTCAGTGATGAAATATATTAAGTTAGGTGTCGAGTTTTATTTTATTAATTAGAAGTTACTACCAACGCGATAATTTAATCACCCATCATCCTCATTTTAATAGATGCTTCGTACATTACGGTGATTAGATGGACAGAAATCAAAATTACCATAAATCATCGTAACATAGTTTTCGAAAAGGAATTTTAATAACACATCAATCAAATTACAATTCTGCAATGATTATAATGACGTTAATAGATTAAAAAAAAATCAAAATGTTGAGCTTTTTTTTATTAGAGCCTAATTGGATTTATCGATAGGTGCACATTGTTAGATCAGGGAGATTCGGTGTTATAAATGCAGTTGGTTACCTTACGATAGATTGGTGAAAGTTCAAGGCAAATTAGAGAAGTATGCTAGTTACTACTCTTATTATCATATCACTTAAGCTTATCTAAATGACAGCTCATTTGTTTTAAAAGAGCGGCCGCTTTAAACATCCGCTTCTCTACCAATATGTTTACAAGAAACTGCAAAAAATTATTCTTATATTTAGAACCAGATATTAGGGTTCAATAATTTCAACGGTTACGTATTTGCGACTTAAGTTGCAAATTTTGACTCAAATATTCTTTAAATAGATGATTATTGTCATTGACACTGTTTCGTATCCATATTTTTCTGACCAGTTTGGTATAAACAGGATAACAATGTAACGGTGTAGGTCAACAAACAATGAAATGTTAAAGACAGTATAATTATTTTAAATTTGCCGAACCCGTGAGCTACGCCCCAAGCTTTTTTGATAATTTTTTTTGAAAATATTTTATGTATTAATAGTATAAGGTAATATTGAACAATTATTTATAAATTGAGTGCCCAGGCCTAGGTTCGTTCTAAATACTGCTAACAAAATAATAAATAAAAGCTGTGTCGCGATGTAAGACATGCAAAGTTGAGACAGGTAGAAGGGATACGAATTTAGAATGTAGATAAGTTATCATTATTTTGCGTTTTCACAAAATAGCTTGTATATCGATTATATTAATTGCTCTGATTTTTGTACTTATCTTTCTACGAACCGTAACGGCACCGGTTCATTACCCTTTCGCATTTGGTTGCCAAAAATCGACACCATTACTATGATCAGATTAGCTGTGTCGACCTAATCTTCTAGCGGATTAGAAACCTAGGTGTCATTGTCATGGTATTGTATTTTCTGCTTTGCCTTAATTTCGACAAAGCTTTTTATTTAATGTTAAACAAAGACTAGCTTAAAAGTAATAATTTAACGAAACTCTTTACTGCTCTCAAACAAACCAATGCGCAGAAAAGTTTTTGGTTTAGTATTAGTTGTTGATAATAAATAGAACGTTTTAAATTAATCTGTCAAAGGTAAACTAATTTATTTTGAAAATAAAAAAAGTCTGTCATACTTTAACTGCCGACATTTTTGTAACGAAACATTTTGTGAACTACATATTTATGAGAAAATTTTTTCTTATTATAAACCACTTTATTCGTTTTTAGAAGTGTATATTTACAGACACGGCACTCGTCCTGTATATTCTGTCCTTTGATTATAATAATGGAAAATTATATCGGACAAAAAATGGAAATCATAAATATGTACACTGTTTGATTTGCGTCACGACAACCGTTTGTTTTATTGGGTCGATTTTTGTATATAAGTATTTTGATTGCTTATCAGTTCTTATATAATAAAAATAATTTAGTGTTAAATTTCATGTAGCTAGAAATTAACAGCTTTGGTGGGAAGCACTATTTTTAAACACAAGTAAACTTTTTTGTTTATGGTCAATATATAATAATAATAATGAAGTACCACTTGTATGAGTATGATGCATACATAAGTAGCGGTTTATTAAAGTAAACAAGGCCCAAGAGCACATTCTATCTTATATTTACTATTGCTGTAATTTTATTAAAGATAACTCATTATTTATAATTGAACAGTTTACAAGAATTGTGGTCGTATCGGCCACATGAAATCATTCCAGAGTCCATAGTGCAAGTTTTTGGAGATTCCCTCGCATTATATTATTACCGCAATTATTCGGTTTTGAACAATTTTTGGTGTATTTACACACCTATTTCTACTATACTAGGATTTTATTTTACAGCGTGTTCCTAATTATTTTTGTCAACCACTACGTTTTAATAAAATTGCAAAGTTTAGAAATATCTAATTTAACAAAAATTATCGCGCACGAAATTGATCACCCGGAAGTCAACCTTTTCCAAGGGTCATTTTGATTATTTTGTTGCTAAATTTTGATTTAAACATAAATAATTTAATTTACTCGTTTTTTAAGTAAGTATTTAAATGCTTTAATTAATTGAATTTAACAATTTCTAAATTTAATTTTAAAGTTTACTTACTTGCAATGATTATAATACGAAAACACAAAAAACATAAGCAAATCAACAGTAGGAACTCACAAATGGAGAAAGATGGTGGGACAAGAGAAGTAGAAAGATGAAAAGGGAGGTACAACGATAGGAGGGTAGAACGTTGAGGAGAAAGAGAAGAAAGTGGTCCTAGTGTCCTCGCGCTCTAGTGTCTCGCGCCCTAATGGCCCACGCCCTACCGTCCTCGCGTCCTAGCGTCTTTTCGCTTTAAAGGCCCGCGCCCTAGCGTCCTTTCGCTGTAATGGCCCGCGCCCTAGCGTCCTCGCGCTCTAGTGCCCCGCGTGCTAACGGTGGCGCCCCAACGGCCGCACCCCAATGCATCCGAACCAGAAAGTTCAAGAAAAAATAATGCGAAACCCCTCAAATTCATTCATTCCGCTCGTAAATTTCACAATTGAGTTCACTTACATACTGCTTTTCTGTGTTATTTTCTAGGAATTCAATAAACATATCAGGTAGTGGACGTCACCTTTGTGGAAGCATTTTATACAATCACACAGATGAACGCACGTCAGCAAACTAAAAACGTAAATAATAGTAATAATAATAATAATAATAATAATAAACTGTGTTTATTCTATAAAAACAAATTTGTATATAATAGATTAGTACTTAGTACTGCACGGCTGCAGAACCAAATGCACGTTGAAACTGCAATACAATTACCTAATTAATATGCTTGTTTCTGATTGGTCAATTAGAGCTCTAGCAGGAGTAAATCGGTGCACAGATCTTCTTTAGTAGACGAAGGCGTCTTGCCTCTGTCCGTTTAGACTTGCTGCTGGCGAAAAATTTGTGTTTTAAAATTAATAAAGAGGATAATTTGCTCTATTAAAAATACTACAAAGGTAGCGGTTTTGCAGCACCCCAGCTTCTATGGAATAGAAAGGATAGAAAGAAAATAGAAAAGGGGGCAATTGGGGAAGAGAAAGAAAACGAAAAATTCAAAAAATGTAAGTGAGAGAAAAAACGAAATAAGGAGAAAGCGTACAAAGATGAAACGGGAAAGGTGAGAAGGTGAAAGAGAAAGAAAATGAAACTAGGTGTATTAAACGTGCTTCTTGCTTGTATCTTAAGTTATGCAAGAAATATTCTTAGGAAAACAATCAAATTACTGCTATGTGGTAAGGTGCGTTCGCATGTCGTGAGCTAATATGAAAAAAAGCAAATATCTTTAAAATAATATATTATTTTCCAGTGAACCTAGTCAATAATGTTTAATAAGTATGATTAAAAGACAAAAAATAATTGCCGATGATAATAGCTGACTAAAAGCAGTATGGAAAAACACAGGTCACGTTCTAAAAGTTGCCTTAAATAGTTTTCCCAAGAAGAAACCATTACGTTTCTTTCAAAATCTTCTAAGAGTTTTCAATTATTCACATTCTTTTTGAAAAAAAATATTTCGCAATTTAACTGTACCGTTTTCTATTATTTTAAGAAAAGATCCATCCGAAACATAAAAAACAGCACTATTGTTAGTTTTAATAGGTTAGGTGACGTACTATACCATGAGATCATATTTTGCTTTAACAATTTTTAGCGGCTATCTTTCGACAAGTATTTATTCGAAAAATAGTTTTCAAAAATACATTATAAATCAAAATATGGTTTATTTATACCGGCAAAGTTTTGGAAAACAAAATGCTAACCTTGCTGCTACCTCATCACCAAATTCCGCGGCCTGCAGGTGCGTAGGGCGCACCCCACGGATTCCGCTGCTTTTTCCTAAACCCATTTTTGTTGGCTAATGAAAATTTCAGTTCTTACATTATCAGTAAATTGAGGAAGCGCACATACTAAATGTAAAAAGTATTTCAATCCTTACTAGATAGTCTAATAAAAATTTCAATAAAATTATATAAAAACAAAGGGGAAAACAGGGGACTGGTACTTTCCCATACTTTTTACGTTTTAGATATTCTAGCGTCAAGAAGTCATTGAAATTTACATCTATTCATCTCCAGCTGATACAAGCCGCCCGCTGCAGACACGAGGCGTTAGTTACGTACGGCACGCGCGCCAGCTAGATAGGTAATGCGCTCACGACCTCGGATCGAAAATGGTTGTAACAACTTTATTTATAGATTTACTTTCGGCTTATACCGCGTCGTCATTTGGGAACTACACCCAGCATAATCAGGTAAGGACCGACCTATAGATTGTCTGCCTTTACAAGCATTTGCTCTAGAAGTCTGAGCAATATTTGTTCGTTGGCCCTGCCTGCCCAAACAGGACCGTGTGCTTAGTTTATTTAAACCTTGGGGCGAGCAAGGATATGAACTTAATGTATTGCTATGATATTTAGAGGTGTTTGATTTGACTGGAGTATTGTGGTTGCTGGAAGGCAATTATTGGAATGCTTGCTGCAGTTCAATTTACATTTGGAGATTTATGAAAACTTGTAATATTTTAATATTCTAACTTATAAACTCAGGGTTGCGTATTTTTGCTAGAATTCCTGTTATAAATTCTAATAATTGTTATTTTTCATATGGTTTGTTTTTACTGAAAGAAAAGACAAACACAACAGATTGATACGAAGACTATTTATGTTAATTGTAATTATAATTTAATTCAGAATTGTTAAAAAGGTTTAGTTTATAAAAAGTTTTAGAGTTACTTGATTTGTGCGTCGACTAATGTCAGTTAGGATGTCAGTGTCATTGTGACAAATATATGAAAGGATACTCTTGGACATGAGGTTTATGTGTTTGTTTTATAAAAATAAAAATCAAAGAAGGAAGACAAAAGATATAAAGAAATTTGTTTAATTAGTTACGGCTCGTCTTTGAAAAAAAAGACAGAGAATTTGATATCCTCTGGATGAAAACAGAAAGAACGAGTTTAAAACGTAATGTAAACTGATGTTTAATAGATCAGAAGAAAATATAGGTGATTATCTACGAATTGTAAAAAGTACAGAAGTATTATAAGTAAAAAACGATCGAGGAAGTTTCTTCGTTTTGTGATAGTGGTAAAAATAAATTGGAAAGAATATAAAACAGAGATACAAGAAGATTCGGATTAAGGGCGAGTATTATTTGTTGCTCGAGAGGCCAACAGAACGAAATAGGGGTTGGACACTCAGCGTTTTGCTAGAGCGAGGAATGTCATAATAAGAAGACGCTAAGTTAAGTGTTCTAATTTAATAAAAAAAGACGATAGTAATTAATAAAAATTCATTTAATTTTCGGAAAACACATTTTGAAATTCTTTTAATAAATAAAAACTTATTTTGTAAAGTTGATATCGTTGTGTGTTTTTTATTTCTATTTAAAATTAATTAAAATAACTTATTTACAAGCTAATAACGACCCTGAGAAAATTAGAAGAGTCTCATAGCAAGTTTAAATTTAATTGCGTGAATTGCAGACAGTGTAGGAATTGTATTCTAGTAGTCACAAGACGAAGCATATCATTGCAGTATTTTGTTTGCCAGGACAATAATACTTAATCGGCTTATGCCTGTTAGCTGTTTGTGAACCCATACAAACTAACGTTTCGCAAGACATTGCAGCTTGCATCTTCAGAGTGAATAGAACGCTGAATTCATATAAGGGAAGCGGAGGTATTTAAACCTCTTTGAACCAGTCGAGCAGAACAGCGGAGTTCTGGTTGGCTGTCACCGTTGGGCGGAAACGGATCCGGTGGAGCGTGATCGTGAGGTCGATGATGCTTTGGAGTCCTCAGAGGATAAACTACCGGAGTCCAAGCTTTACTAAGTCTAAAACCATCCTCCCTGTTTATGTTGGCAAGTTGTTTCTCAATTTCCATTGCTTCACGTATGATGCGAGGGAAGCAATGAGGTACTCTGGCGAGTACCCGAGCATTGTCAAAGTCCATCTTCTGTCCAGTTAAACCAGTATGTTCAGCCACCGCAGATTTTGTGATGCGTTTGTGTTTGAAATCACCTTTGTGCACTCGCAATCTTGACTTAATGGAACGACCAATTTGTCCGATGTAGTTTGAGTCACAAGAGCAAGGGATGTTGTAGATCCCGGCTGATTTTAAATTTGATATTTGATCCTTTGCGGATCTGAAACCGCTTCCTAAAGTTTCATTAGTCCTAAAGACTCTTTTTATGCTGTATCGTCTAAGAACATGCCCAATCTTACCAGTAATGGCTTTACTGTAAGGTAGAAACGCTAAGCCTTCCGGAGGTGCCAGTTCCTCATTAGCCTTGGGCTGTTCCGCATTGCGGATTGCTCTATAAATTTCTGTGGCTGTATAACCGTTTTGTTGTAACGACATCAAGAGGTGAGTTTTCTTTTGTTGTAGGTGTTGTGCATCTGAGATTCGGACTGCTCTGGTTGTTAGAGTTTTTAGCACAGTTCTTTCTGCATCGGGTGATGATGAAAACAGCTAACAGGCATAAGCCGATTAAGTATTATTGTCCTGTGGACGACGCGGTATAAGCCGAAAGTAAATTGTAATATTGACAGTTCGAGAAACCGCGAAAGTTTCAAAGAATATATTTATTTATAGAGTTATCATAATAAGAAAAAAATAATTAAAAAAAAATCACGTAACTTCACGTTGTTAAAATTAAAAAGTATCGTATTTTTTTCTAATTTATAATACGGTTGAAAGTTCTTGCTAATCCTAATAAACTACTTTAATTAGGCTGTCAAATTGTTTCAAGTTTACAACGATTGGCGTTTGCGTTTATGAATAAAAAATTTAATCAATTTCAAAATTTTCAAAAATTGCTGAAAGGCGCCAGAGTAAAATTTGGGAGATAAGTAAAAAAATAAATTTGTAGTTCCTTACAAGCGCTATCGGCTCAAAATGTTTAAAAAATGGTGTGAGCAGTTTTTGAGGAATAATTTTTTGAAAATTTACAATTTTCATATTTTTAATATTTTCACATCACTTTATTATTCATATTAAGGGCTATCAAATAAAATGACAATTTGTATTGATTGAATATTTGTTTTTCAGTAAACGGGCATTAAAGCTAAAATTTTCAAAAATTCGTGGCGTCCTTCATTTTGAAGATACAGCATTAAAAAAAACATTTGATTTGTCTTTAGATGCATTACACCACTGTGCATTTAAAATTTCGAAAGTGCTTAGTCCACACACAAAATCTCAGGCAAGGGGTGCAGAGATATAAGGAAACGAACGCACCCACGCACGCACCGACCCACTCACCCACCCACAGGCAGACATTTTAAAAAAACAACTTTTTGTGGATTCCTTGGACCACAAAGCGCGTATTTTCGTTAAAATCTGAATTTACAAAATGTGCATGAAATCATAACTTTCCTTACTTCAGTAGAAATGCGGGAAAGTAAAAATGAATTGCAATTCCAGAGATAATAATTATTTTTTTTTTATATTCTTCAATCTGCAAGGATGTGTTGATTAATTGAAACCTAAACAATTGAAAAAAATTCCCGAGATGACCTAAGAAATCACGTACATTTCTGATGCAATTTTTAATGCATTTTAAACCAAAAATACCAAGTTTAATATAAGACATTGATTAAGCATTTTTTATTGCATGGCATCTAAGAATGTTACAGAGTTCTATTGTTCCAGTTTCAAGGGACTTTGAAATTCAAGATTTCTTCACCGTTATGGGATATAGGACATTTTTTCTAGATCAGAACATAGTACAGGTCCGGGTTCAGGTCAGTTAACCTTCAACTTATTACAGATATGATTTTTTAAGCCACCCGCATAATTAACAAAGTGATACAACGTGATATCCCCAAGTCGAACCTCAGCACGTGTTCAAAAAATTCCTTGAAAATGATAAAACAACAACAAATTAATTCAAAAATTAAATTAATTCATGAAATATCTTTGAATGTTAACTCATAATGTAAAACTTTATTAGCCTTTGTATATTTTTCATGTGAACTTCATGAACCATAACCGCCTGCTCTCAGCACACGCTGATCGCATGGACTCCGTAGAATGAGATATGAAGCTGTTCGTATTTCGAGACTTAAGTTACAATCATCCGTACAGAAAACCGGCTTAGAACCATTTTCTGCATTGGTTTTATTTTTTTTAATTTGAGAATTTCTGAGTTATAAAACAGATTTTCCACCCAAGGGTAAAGGTTATCGAGCTCTCTTCAAACATTTTTAAAAACAACTAAAAACAGAAAGTTGGTCAAAAATTTTTCTTACAAATTTCCGAAGTTTAAAATTTTCAAAATTTTCTTATTAATCTGTGTATTAATTTAGCGAAAAGGGTTTTGAAAGGAATTTATGGAAAAACGTTCCAGAAGAAATCTCTAGAAAAATATGTAAAGAAACGGACGTCTAGAAAAATAACAACTTTTAAATCACAAATTTTTGTACGTGCCACTTTGTAAATTTTTCACATTGAAGTTGTAGCGTTAGAGCATTACACGCAGTTCCAGAAAATGTAGGAAATTTTTGGAAAAACATCAAAAAGGAATATGGGTTTTGCTTAAAACTTAACCGCAATATGCACTTCTTTGAAGCAGTGTAAATACAGGGTGTATATAAAGTTATACTGTAAATAAAATCTAGACTTCTTACACAAATGTAAGTAAAAAAAATACAAACTTGCTTTAAAAAACATTTCGTAAAAGAGATACAGCAGTTTAGAAAACTGCTATTGTGGTTTAATATTGTACCCGAGAGAATATTATGTTCATGGTAATTCCTGTATTGAAAAACTAATCACAGCAATGTATGTCTTTACATGTGCCTCATTTAATTTGGAGCGCGATTTCCACAGAATTTCTCAGATAAATTTTAAACCTTTCTATTGACCCGTCAATGCAGTTAGGTTAGTTTTATTACGTTGTTATACTTTGAATTAATATTAATTTTTGCTGTTTATGCAGTTTTTGCAAATTATATTTTATACTATCATAAACATGTACACATATCAGGAATTAAGGTTGCAATCTTTAGTGACGTTTAGAAAAATAAAAAAAAATAATATTTATGTTCAAAACCATAAATAATTATTTGATATGAATGGGTAATTAATATCATAGTATTAAAGGCTTTTGACTAGGTTAAGTAAAACTTTACATTAATAGATATGTCTTACACAACGATCAAATACAAATTATGAGACACTTTGTGTTTAGGATTGAATTCAAAAACTTTACTTCTAAATGCAAAAGTTTCGAATATAGGTATCTTGTTTGTATTGTCAATAAAAAAGCAATGGTTCTTAAAGCACGCGTTTTTGTCGAGTTGCAAGACATGTACCGAATGCTTCTCGCAGTATTTTATATTATTAATTACGCAATGTCAGTGACTGAACTGAACATACGTTGCTACTAAGTAATCATGCGAATGATATTATTTTTATATATATAGTAGGTTTCTACAGCTGACGCTGTCTCTCTTCCCTCAACCAGGTTCTCCATCTCTCTCTGTCTTCCCACTCTCGATCTTCCAGGCCTCTCTTTTCCATCGCTTCATCTACCTCATCTCTCCACGATCTTCTAGGCCTTCCCCTCTTTCTTTTTCCTGTTGGGCTCCACTCTGTGATCTTTCCAATCCATCTATCTCTTCCCGTTCTTCGAACATGACCATGCCATATCATCATTTTTTCTTCTATATAGTGTATAGCATCCTTTTCGATGTCCATCCTTCTTCTGATCCCTTCGTTGGTTATTCTATCCATTATTTTAACACCACAGCTTCTCCTCCAGTATTGCATTTCTGTTGCTTTAATTTTTTCTTTATTCTTTTTGTTAATTATCCAGTTTTCCGCCCCATAGGTCATTATACTTTGAACCATGGAGCTGTATATTCTTTTTTTGTAGTTTTAGTAATATGCTTGTCCCAGAGTAATGAATTTAACTGTCTGATATATGTTGTTGTTTGTCCCATTCTACTTTTTATTTCCTCATCCGTTGTTTGAAATAATAAATCCTAAGTACTTGAATTTGCTTGTTCCTTTTATGCTTTGATTTTCGTCGATTTCTAGGTCTTTTACTTCTTCTTCCTTCGTACTTAAGTATTCAGTCTTATTGAAATTAATTTCTAGCCCTGTCTTTGTATATGCCTCGTTTAGTTTTCGTATCATAAAGCTTAGGTCTTCTTCATCTTGGGCTACGACCGCGCCTGGTCGTCCGCAAAGCTTAATGTGTAGAGATGTTCATTCCTTACCGGCACTCCCATTCCTTCACATCTTCTTTTCCAGTCCTTTAATGTTCCTTCCAGATATATTTTGGAAAGGGTTGGTAATACAGGGCATCCTTGTAGTAATCCTTTTGTTGTTTTAAAACTACAGCTGATTCGTCGTCCTGTTTTTATTGATATTGTGTTTTGCTTATACAGATCTTTTATTGCCTTCACAAGATTCATATTTACTCCTGATTCCTCTATTGCTTTCCACAGTTCTGCTCTTGGGACTGAATCGTATGCTTTTTTGATGTCTATAAAAGCTATATGTATATCTCTATTTTTTGCCTTTTTCTTTTCAATAAGTTGTTGAATGGTGTAAATATAATCTACACATGATTTTCCTGCTGTAAAACCAGCTTGTTCTTCCCTGATTTGTCTTGTATCTGTTCTTCTAATTTATTTCTAACTACTCTTTCGTATAGTCTTCCGAACGTAGCTATTATACTGATTCCCTTATAATTTTCGCATCTTTTCCTGTCCCCTTTTTTGTAGATGGAGGTTATGTAGGCCTGGGTCCATTCCCTTGGTATTCCTTCACCGTCTATAGCTTTATAGAACATATTCCTAATTATTTTAAATAACTTTTCAGTTCTGTATTTGATCTGGCGCTATTCCCCCCGGTCCTGCAGCCTTGTTGTTTTTTGTGGATTTTATTGCCTTCTCAACTTCCTCTAAGCTTACTAATATTTTTCCTTGATTGTTGACCATGTTTGCTACTTCTTCCGTTATATATTCTGGTCTATTTTCAGTTAAGAGTTCTCTATAATATGTTTCCTACTGTTTTTCTTGTATAATAGGTATATATGCTCTTTCTTGTCTACTTGTTTTTAAAGATTTGACCTTTCTCCACGATTCGGAACTTCTAGTACCTCCCAGGTATTGCTCAACTTCTATGCATGCTCTTTCCCAACTTTAATTTTTTTTCCATATTAATAAGTCTTTTTACTTTCCTATTTTTTTCTTTATAGTTTTGTCTGTCTTCGTCTGTCGATGTACTTAACCATTTCTGGTATGATTCTTTTTTCCTTTATATGCTTTCTATTGTACTTTCGGTCAGTTTTATTTTATATTTGCTTGATCTTTCTTCCTTTATTCCCAGTGCTGCTTTTTATGCTGTTTTTTTAATTCTTCATATATTTCTTCAGTATTTCCGTATGTGAATTCCTTTAGCTTTGGTCAAGTCTTCTTTTATATAAGTCTCTTGCGGATTCGTCCTAGAGGAGATGTATTTAAAATTTTTCTTCGTTAATTGCTTCCTTTTCTTCCTTTTCTTTTTCTGTCTCATTCTTATTTGTGCTCTTTTTTCCATACCCCGGGGAAATCCATTTTTGATATAAGCAGTCTGTGGTCTGTCCCACATTCCGCTCCTCTCTTTACTCTTGTGTCTTTTACTTTGATTGTTGTATTGTTTCGTATTATTATGTAATCTATTATTGATTTAAGTCTTCTAGTTTCCTGTATCCATGTGAACTTGTGGATATGTTTGTGTCTGTAGAAGCCGTTTAAGATTTTTAAGTTATTTAGTTCACATAGCTCGATGAGCCTCTCTCCATTTGTATTAATAGTGTCTTCTCCAAAACGTCCAACTGTATTATCCTTATCTTTTCTTCCCATTCTTTCGTTGAGGTCACCCATTATTATTATTTCTTGGTTCTGTTTCACTTTTTCAATTTCGTCTTGTAAGGTTTCCATAAAGTTTTCTTTTTCCATTATTGGAAAATTCTGTCGGTCCATACACTGCAATGATTATTGTATTCCTTCCGAATATGTCTACTAAATTCATTTTCAGTATTCTTTCTGTAATAGGTACCCATGTTTTAATTTTATTCCTCCATTTCTTCTTGATCAGTATCCGTACTCCGGCTTTTGCTTTACTCCACTCCAACAATGCAAGGTGTCCTCCATATTCTCTGTTCCGTTACCCTTGTTCTTGGTTTCGGTGATAACTAGTAGGATTATGTCCATTTTTTAAAATTCTTGTATGATCCCCAAATTTTTGTTTCTCCATCCTTGGATATTCCATGTCCCACAGATGATATTCCTTGTCCTTGTTTTCTTCTCATTCTTCTTTCTCTGGTTGATGTTTAAGACCGGGTTTATACAACTAAAGCAGCACTGCCCCCCCCCCGTATCCGTTGGGGCTTCCTCCATTAGAAGTGAGGATTACCACCCGGGGATTTTTATTTTCATTTTTTATTCTGCCCATGTTTGTTTTCGCCCTTTAGTTTTACATGTGTCAGGGTGCTAAATCCTGGCGCCAAAACCCCCTCTTGAAGGGCCTTTGGTTAAGTCGCCCGCTCCGGGTCCGACGCTGTTGACAGCCACCCATTCTGGGTCAGACGCTGTCGATGTGCCTGTTGGTTCGCGGGAGGTATTTCATTTCCCTCCTACCACCCATATCTGGGAGGCGTTCCCCTATCCACCACCCCGGGGACGCGCTCTCTAGGGGTTACAGGCTCCCCCGAGAGATGATATTATTTTTACTTTCCTATATTTCTACTTGAAGTAGGAAAAGTTATGATTTCATGCAAATTTTCGAATTTAATATTTTAACGGAAATACGCGTTTTCGGGTCCAAGGAACCCAAAAAAGTGTTTTTAAAAATGCTTATCTGTGGGTGGGTGCGTTCGTTTTTCTATATCTCCAGAACCCCTTGCCTGATTTTAATAAAATTTGGTGTGTAGAAGTTTTTTAGTTGCAGGTAGTTCTTTGTAAGGTCGTTAATCGGAAATTAAACCTGATTTTTTAGATTATTTACTGAACACTATTTTGAAATTTTGAATACATGGCGTTTAGTGCATCCAAAGACAAATTAAATGCTTTTCTTCCAAATGCTGTATCTTCAAAATTTTAGCTTTATTGCCCGATTACTCAAAAACAAAATATCTAATCAATACAAAATTTTACGCGTGTCGCTCAAAAATAAAAGAAGGTTGAAAATGTTTAAGCGTTGTCCCATGTATTTTTCAAGTGTCCTAATAATGGGCAAGTTTGTAAAGTGTAAAGGAAAAAAATAAAGAAGTTATTGGAGAAGATAGAAAATTCTTTTTTGTTTTTTCTAAATATGTCAAAAACTAAACGAGTTACCCTAAATCCGGAAAAATGTTTCTATACTACGTAAAATAATGCAAAAGTTTTCTCATTTAACCGACTTTTTATCTGTTACCGTTTCTGCGGTCCCATTGTTGATTATTTACACTTTTTGTTTGTTTTAAATTCTGGACCACCTCCCGAAATATTGATCATTATTTCATAAATACCTTGTATTTAGCCTCTAGTAAAACCAAGGATGGTGCAAGACTTAAGTGAGAATATCTTGTCTAGTCTCGGGAATTAAATACAGTACGTTGAAAGGTTTCATTTTGTTTTGGGCTCCATTCGAAGTTTTCAAAATAAATCGCAGCTCAAAATGTTAACTCAAACGTTACATTTACCGCTGTTTAAAAAATGATTTTATTTGTAGAATTACTGTATTCTATTTGTAATACCTACATATAAAACTGCTGACCATTAGCGTGAATATTTTCAAGTTCGGCTAGTAATGGAAACGTTTACGGTTTTAAAAATTTTCGGTATTTATCATTTGAAGATACACTATGCGTACTCTAGTTCCGATAAAGATACAGGTTCAAGGTCCACTGTATCATCCAGTACAGAAATGCCAAGAGTGGGGAATTCAAACGATCAGCATTTTAAGAGTGCAGTTCACGGTGACAATCATCAAGTGTTGTCACAAACAATTTAGCATTAAATAAACAGTAAATAAAATGTGTCAATCCACAACCTTATTGTTCTTAGTGCTCTTCCTAGCGCCACAATTATGTCCAGCAAACGACCATCCACACATACGATCCGTTTTTGGAGCAATATTCGATACTAGACCGCCTGTCGCTACTTCAACACCAGACACAGTTCCCTCATCCTGTTCAGGGTGTCCTCAGAAGTATCGTGAGGTAGAGCAAGATCTTGAACGATATACAGTGACCGAAGAGGAATTAACAGCACTCAGAATTGAGTATATCAAAAATCAGATTCTTAGGAAGCTGAGACTTAAAGAAAAACCTACAGTTTCCATGGCTCATTTGCCCAAACCGGTAACGGAAGATGAAACGTTACTACCAAGAAGTCACGATGACTCTTCTCCAAGTCCTTTTGACGATTATTATGGAAAAACTACGCAGGCTATCATTTTCCCATATGAAGGTGAGTCGAGTTCCTTAAAATGATTTGATAGAAATATGAGAAAAAATCGTGCAAATCTTCAAAAATGTTTTAAAAATTGTTTCATCCGAAGTTTTTTAAAAAATCTGCGTATCTTTCTCTTTACGAAGTATAAACAGGATCAGAGTTTAAGATTTCTCTTTCATCAGAAATTAATAAGCGTGCGATTAAGTTTATTTAAATAGCCTTGTTTACAACAACTTGGTTTGATAACCGCCTAATTAGTACATTTGGAATTTTATGGTTTTATAGACAGGTGAAGTACAAGAACATAGTTTTTCCATTCGGTTAATTATGATGCAATGACGGAAGTATTTTAGTATTATCATTCTTCGATAAAATGATACTCAATAGTCATATCACTTACCACTGTAAGATAACTTTTTTTTTGTAAAAACATTGGTGTAGCTCCACGTTAACAGTCACACGCGCTAGAAAATGATTTTGTTTACTATAGTTTACTATAATGACTCAATATGTAAATGGTAAATTATGTAATACGTCACTTCCTCGTCCAAAATTAAATGGCGCTTAAAGAAAATACAACCAAGATATCTTTCACCATCGCCGTTTTTTTAAATACCTTGCTTATATATTATTGTAAATTTTTATTATTTATAAATATACCTTAACTGCAATAAAAGTATTTTTTCGGGTAAGCATTTTCGGCTATAGCGGAAATATTTTTAATTTTCAAAAATTGTTGTTCTATTTGCTCGGCAAGTATTGATCCAGATTAACCTGACCTTTGCGATAGTCATGATTTGTTGACTTCTGATAATTTTAAATCAAATTGAGGATTAACATCAGCTTACTTGCTTCCAGACCAGGCGCGCTGCATGAAAAAAGCACGTTATCCTTCAGCCTGCCTTCCATTCCAGTTGCCTTCGGATATCCACGCGTCAGATTTGAGCACGGCAGAGTTGTGGTTTTATAAGGAACCCGATGAAGAAGACTCGCACAATCAGACTTTTGTTGTTACTGAAGTTGCACACTGGGATACAAAGAAAAGTTTTCAGAAGACTACGCCAATTGCCATCCACCAGACTAACATAACAGGTAATGGATGCAAACTTTTAGTTCAGCTCACCAGTAAATGAATTTGGTTGGGTTGGGTTGTCCTAACTAATTTTACATCATAATTTTTTCCAGAAGGATGGTTAAAAGTAGACGTAGCTCAAGTAATAAAGAACTGGTTAGAGTATCAAGATTCGCCGGCTCATGCCATAAATGTGGCTTGCAAAACTTGCGGAAGAGACGTAAATAGCTCTCCGGTGTCTTTCAAACCATCACTGAAACCGTTTCTTGTTATCTATACCCATTCTCAACACAGGAGGATACAACATCAGCGCCGTATTAAACGCCACGCCAATTGCTCTCCAGGTGTGAACGAATGCTGTAGGGAAAGCTTGTACGTTTCCTTTGCGGAAATTGGATGGGACGACTGGATAATACAGCCTGCTGGTTATAATGCATACTTTTGCAAAGGATCGTGTTCCACAGCAGCGTCCGTCACGCTCAGTGCGACGCAGCATAACTCCATTCTTCAAGTAAGTAAATACGTCGGTTTAGAACAGCAAAATTTTATTTATAATTTTCTTTGCATAGAAGGTCATGTACGGACCTAACAGAAGTTCGACGAGGAGATTGGAGCTTACACCGTGCTGTGCAGCGACGCAGTTTCAACCCCTTCAACTTTTCTATATGGGCAATAACAAGACCATCACTTCGAAGATTTTATCAAACATGATTGTGGACTCATGCGGTTGTATGTAACTTAATTACGCGTGTAAGGCTTTAACAGTATTTTAAAATCTTTAGTGTGTGCCCAAAAACTAGTTAATTTGTATTATGTACTATTATGAAGCCTCTACTGCAAAAGAAGTGATGTGTTAAAAAAATAGTGACCCAACAAGTTCACATTTACTTTTTTTCAACACACTTTCTAAAAGCAGCTGATTGGCTTGAAGAGATTTGAAAGTATTCTGTTTTTATTAGTAAATCGAATGCGTGCGTACGTCTGCGTGCGCTTGTGTGTGTATGTGTATGAATACGGGTTATTTCAACGTATTTATAAATATTTACGCTACAAATTAACATTTAATTGAACAAAACTACATTTGTGAAGTTGTGGTACCAAAACCGTTATTTCAGACACAATTTTGTATTTCACTTCAGGAAATCGCAATAAACAAAATACTTTACTAAAAATGAAAGCATAAGTTTTGTCCACTTAATAATTGCGCATATAATATGACTATGGGGAAGTTGCATTTACTTTTTGGCTAGGTTTTTGATGATTACATAAAATTATTATGAGACGTATGAGTATTCTGCGTAAATGTACCTGTTGAATGTTGCGTGTTAGCTAACTTAATTTATTTCTTTATGTTGCTGTTATTATTTATAAATTTCGTAAATATAAGATTTGTGTTAATTAAAATAAGTAAAATTAGATAACAAAAATGTACACTGTGTTCAATCATTGATGTCCAAGAATATCTTGCTGTAGTAAAGTAGATGTAATATAGAAGATATCAATTTAAAAACATTTGTTTGCATACATTCCTATTTCCTTCTAAAATATTTAATCATAAAAGTTGGTTGATATAGCTTACTTACACAGTCACAACATGAATTGAAGAAATCTCGCACAATTCATTCAGTTTCAGAAATCGTTCCTTTTTGTATACAAACAAAACTGAGCTTTAATTTTTTTTCTTTTTAATAAAATGAACTGGAATCTCAATCTAAATAGTAAAGTTTATCAAAATATAAACAAAAACAATAAATATAACTCTTATTTCTGTATGTTGTTTGACAAGCTACCTTTAGTTAAAAAAATTTAGTTATTTGCATCAAGCTTGAATAAAATCTAAAAAACCATTCTAATAACATAATTTGTATTAGTAATCAAACACATTAAGAGAATTTGAGTTTCGTGTTTTTTTTGCTGATTTCAAAAACACAAAAAAGAGGCAAAGCACTTTGCCTGGACTTTCCTATACTTATGTATACAAAATAATTACTTTGATATATCTAATCACAACAATAACGGCACATCTAATCAAGAACTCTTTTGAATTGTAAGATATTTAAATATAAACCCCTGCGAATCCTTCATTGCAAGAACAACTAACCATGAACAAGAGAGAAACAACAATCATAAAACTCATAAACTATCTGAGCCTGAGTAGCAATATCAGGGTTTTGGGGTAGGCATCTATCGGGTCCACTTTATCAAGTTACGGCGGAAAGCGAAAAGTTTCTTTTTGAGAAAAAATTGAGAAAAAGTCGATTTTTCAATTGTTTGGAAAAAGATTTAAACTCGTTCGCCAAAACTAGGGAGGGGGGAAATTCACGATCACGATCTGCCTATATCAATCCACTGCTGGATGTAGGCTTTTCCCATTCCATGCCATTGCCACCTGTTGTTTGCCTTTCGCATCCATTCGGTTCCTGCCCTCTCTTTTATATCGTCTCTCCATCTTGTAACCGGTCTTCCCGCGCTTCTGCGACCGAGTCTTGGTCTCCATTCTAAGATCAGTTTTGTCCACCTGTCGTCTGTTCTGCGGGCCACATGCCCGGCCCATCTCCATTTTAGTTCGGCTACCCTTTCCATTACTTCGGTAATTTTCGTTTGTTCTCGAATCCATTCGTTGTTTTTTCGGTCGCTCAGCTTAATGCCTAACATTCTCCGTTCCTGTGCGCGTTGTGTTCTGGCTATTCGTTGAGCATGTTTCTTTGTGAGACTCCATGTCTCCGCTCCATAGGTGAGTACTGGGAGAATGCATTGGTCATATAGTTTCCTTTTTAGCGTGTTGGGTAATTCTGATGTTAAACTGTTGCTTAATTTGCCGAATGCTATCCAAGCCATTTTAATTCGTCGTGAGATTTCTTCCGTCATGCGATCCTTAGTGGTGGTAATCTTTTGTCCCAAGTATATGTAATGTGCGACTTTTTCCAGAGGTTGGTCGCCGAGTATTATGTTCATTTGTTCGTTTGTATTTGTCATGATCTTTGTTTTATTAATATTGATTGTGAGTCCTACTAGTTTAGAATGGTTATCTAATTCCGTAACCATTTCTTGTAGTTCTGTCGCATCATTGCTTATTATGAGGATATCATCGGCGAATCTTAGATAATTGAGGTATTCGCCATTGATATTTACTCCTCTATTTGGCCAGTTCAATTTCTTGAAGACGTTTTCAAGGGTCGCTATGAACAATTTAGGAGAGATCGTGTCTCCTTGGCGTACTCCTCTTTTTATAGGGATTGGAGATGTTCTTTCTTGGTGGAGGAGTACGTACATTGACGCCTGCGAGTAGATGTTTTCTATTAATTTGGTGTATCTGCTGTCTATTCTGCATTTTGTCATAGAGTTTAGCACCGCCCATATTTCGATTGAGTCGAAAGCTTTTTCGAAGTCGATAAAAGCCATGTAAAGTTTTAAGTTGTATTCGTTACACTTTTCTATTAGGTTGTTGACTGTGTGTAAATGATCCGTCGTACTAAAGCCGGAGCGGAAGCCCGCCTGTTCACGGGTTTGTTGGCAGTCTATCTTTAATGTCAATCTATTAGTGAGTACTCTTGTGAATAATTTATATATTTGTGACAGCAGACTTATTGGTCTATAGTTGTTGAGTTTTGTTATGTCCCCTTTTTTGTGAATGAGGATAACCTCGGCCTCTATCCAGGGTTCTGGGATTTGACCCGTTTCTAAGCAGCTGTTGAAAATCTCTTTGAGTTCGTAGATTAGTTCCGGCCCTGCTTGTTTTAACATTTCGGGTATTATGCCGTCTGGTCCGGCAGCTTTATTGTTCTTGATCTTTTTGAGGGCGTTATAGATTTCGTCAGTGGTGATCTCTGGGATTTCTTCAGAGCCCACGTTCTGTATTCTTGTATTTAATTCTTTTATTTGATTTTCATTTGGCCGGATCTTGGTTGAGTATAGATCTGTGTAATACGTTTCAACTTCTTTAAGTATGTCTGTTCTATCTGTTAGTATTTTGTTGTTTTCATCTTTAAGTGAAATCATTTCTTTCTTCCCCAAGCTGAGATGTTTCTTAAATATTTTTGGACCTCTGTTATTCTCAATTGTTTCCTTTACTATTATAGTGTTGGGGAAATTAACCTCCTTAAATATTACTGCACCCAAAAATTGAGTTTTAAATCTTACTCTACTATTACTCATGAGCAATTTAGCTTAAACAGAAATATTTTATCGTCCCCTGTTTATTAAAAACAGGTATGAGTCTTCGATTTTCAAAAATTCATAAAAAGCGTCACGGGTGAGTTAGGAGACCGAGACACAAACCAAATTGTAAGCCATCCCTAGCTCTATCAGCCTACAAAATCTAAAAAAAATCGTGTAACCAGTTTCTGAGCAATTTTTTTTAAATTCTTTTGACATTTAGAAATTGATTTCACTTCATAGCTTTTAACTTTTCGAAAATTTTTGTGCATAGTTACCTTATGCCTCTACATGGCTATTATAATAAAATTTTTGGAACCCGATCTCTCAACTTGTGTTTGAGTAATAAGAACAAAATTTTCAAAAACTCTAAGCGGCCGCTATTTCAAAGTTTGGAAACAAAGCATTTGCTTTGACCAAAGGTATTCGATCAGATTTCGCTTTCATATTTAGAAACATCGTTTTCCGGAAAAAAAATGTACCAAAAAACATGTCTAACTTCCGTTTACGGCTCCTAATCGTAAAAGAAGGGTACGGCTCGACAAAATTTAGTTATACTTAGGTATATCAAATTTCATTAAAATCGGTCCAGTAGTTTCAGTCAAACACACATACACATACAAATAGAAATTTCTTAAAAACCACTTTTTAGGTTTCTAGAAGCCCAAAATATGTATTTCCGTCCAAATCTCAGAATCGAAAATATTCGCAATTACAATACCTTCGCATGGTTTTATTTTTAAAATACCATCTAATAAACTGTTTATACAATTTTGGCGATTCTATCGCCAACTACCATCTGCATCGCGCTAGTAATTACTGATTCATCAACAATAGCAGCTCAGGTCTAGGGTTGGACGATACCGCAAAATGTGTATCGAGTATCGATATCAATTTGGCGAGTGTAGTCGGCGGTTGCAACCAAGGTCACAGTGGTTTTCGGGAGTCTGTCGCTCTATTTGGCCCGGTGTTCGAATCCGGGCTAGAGCAGTTGTCAGCTCCTGGGAAACCTCTTAAGATAGAATAGTTTAAGTAGTTTTTAAGGACTTAGTATGTAAGGTAGTACGCACAATCGGCCCGACAATGTGGCCTAAGTGCCGTAAGACCTAAAATACATACATACATCACAAATAGCGAATGTATCTAAAGTTAAAAGTATTGAAGTATCGAAAGTATCGA
This sequence comes from Ctenicera cuprea, assembly GCA_958336395.1. NCBI lineage: Eukaryota > Metazoa > Arthropoda > Insecta > Coleoptera > Elateridae > Ctenicera > Ctenicera cuprea. The sequence continues at coordinate 4,207,407 of OY284496.1, forward strand.
AGTCTCTCGAGTATTAAATTATCGAATGTATTTAAGTATCAATAGTACGCCTCACTTGTTTCCCATATTCTTTACAATCTGTAAAACTAGCCAATTTCAAATATTGAATCAATAATCGGGGAAGGTGGGGGATGTAAGTTACAACCCCGCATTTTAGTTTAAAAGGCAATAAAGCGGATACAATTATTTAAAAAAAATTAAGGTATTTTCAATACTTCCGAAACTTTCGATACATCGATCATTGCACGATAAGTCAAAATATCGTAAGTATCGATACTTTACGCAGCTTTAGTCAAGTCCATATGAAATGATAGAAAAACAGAATTTTTATATGCTTTAGAAATTTTCTATACTTTGAAAAATATCATTGTTTTTTCAGAACCATAGTTCCTATCTACAACATCTTTTTTTTGCAAGAATATTCAATGCTAAATAAGATAGATGTAATTATCTGAATAGCTATTAAAATTGTTTTTTTTAATGCTTACTTAATTACTCAGTGCTGTTATTATGTTACTCTTAAATAATATAAGGTTGACTGAATAAATAAAAAAATTAGAATTATCATATATTGTTAAGTTTATTTGTTATTGACCATAATTGGTTGTGTACATTTTTTTTTACATTTTTTAATGTTCGTTACTAAAGTTTCTACTTTAAATATGCTAAAAAATATATCAAAACCGTTAAAAAGCCTGAGGTCGTTATTTGGCAGAGCAGCTGTGAGCTACATTCATTTTATGGTACTTGGTGGCTTCCTTGATACTGAAATCGGGACTAGCGCCCTTGTCGATTTGATTCATCCATAACTTGGCACGTCTGTCGTTCTCAACACAGTGGACAGCTATATTTTTCAAAATCTGCTTATTGGCTTTGCATCCTTTCTTGCAAACAGGAAGCGGCTTTAGGGTGAAACAAACTTGGCCATTTTCAACTACCTCGTATTGCGTTTGATGTTGGGTACAACTTCCTGAGTGGTGTTGCTGCTGTTGACCTCCCTTCAAATGGGAAGAGTGTCTACCAGCGTCTTGGTCGGAAATTACGTTGGCGTAGATTACTTCTTGATATACGCACGACGGTAGTTGATTTTGCCCTTGCTGTTGTAGGAATTGGTATTGTTGTTGCTGTTGTTGTTGCTGTCCTTGTCCTTGTCCTTGTTGCTGTTGCTGTTGCTGGTGTTGGTATTGTTGTTGTTGCTGTTGTTGTTGTTGTTGTTGTTGTTGTTGTTGTTGCTGTTGCTGGTTGAGTTGGTAAGAGGCTACGAAGTGTTGAGGATTATTGTAAATGCAATTCTGAGGACTTGCAAAATCGGTTGATTGTTGTCCATCGAACGTACCGCATAGACCTCGAATGCTATTCTTGAATTTTTCAGAGTTAGTCATGGTTAATCTAACACGTTGTCCATCATGCAACACATAGAAAGCGTTTGCTACTTGAACTTTAACTTCTCCATTGGGAAGTGCATACATCTGTATAAGGCCATTGTTGATATCGTTACTTTGTTGAGCATTGATTTGTTGTTTCTGTTGGTTAACGAGAACTTCAGCTAGTGGACTAGATCCGGAACCACCCTGGGACTGTCCAATAGGTGCGATATCAACTACAATTGGTTGACTTTGAGATTCAGGTACGCGAAGATACAGTTTAACTTCTTTTTGTGCTTGGCTGCCCTTTTTGTCACGTACTAGAACCACGTATTGCTCTGTTTGTTGTTGCTGCTGCTGTTGCTGTTGCTGTCCCTGATTGTATCCCTGCTGCTGCTCCTGTTGTTGGTATCCCTGTTGTTGTTGTTGTTGTTGTTGTTGCTGTTGTTGTTGTTGCTGCTGCTTCTGATATCGCTGGTAACCTTGTTGTTGTTGTTGTTGCTGCTGGTTTTGACGATACTGTTGACCATATTGGTGTTGGAATTGTTGTTGACCGCTTGGTACATATACAAACATTACAGTCCATTCATTGCCAAGATTAATTGGATATGTTTTGTTATCCAGGGTACTTGCAGCCGTTTTATCAACAACGCACGATGCTGTAAGAGACCTAGTATTAACATATTTTCTTTTGGTTATTAAAATAAAACTTACGTTTGAATGATTGCAGTCCAAGAGAGTAACTCAAAAGTCGGTCTTTAGCTGTAAACACAGGGTGAACGCCAACAAGAGATTGGAACCACTGATTGATACGAATGCTCTCCAAATTAATATCGCTTTTGTGTGTTTTCAAGGTAATATTCACTGCTCGTAAATGGGCATGGAAGTTAGCATTAATGTTGATTTGGTTTTGTGCTCCACTTCCAGTAGCGTTTACAGAATTCTCGTGATAATTGAAGTAGAAAATTTGACGAGCGGCATTCAATAATTTTTGGGTTAGGTTTTGAGCTTGTGGACCCACCTTTTCGTATTGGAATTGAACAGAAACGCGATCCAGAATATTAGCAACAGCAGTTAAGTTTTCACAAGCAGGAAGTTGGAAGTTACCTTGTTCCATTTCTTTAGCACATTGATGAGCTATAGGTAAACGCTGTAGGTATTGTCTTCTGTCTTCGCTTTTGCTCAACTGAGCATTTACATTAATTTTGGCAGAGGATTCATAATTTTCACCATAAGAAAATTGCGCTTGGATGGTAGATTTCGGATCATACTTCAAAGCGTAAATGGCATTAAGTCCATTAGTGTTAGGTATATGGCTCTTTAAAGATAAACCAACTTGGTAGGAATTTTTCTGCGAATTACCAGCACGTTTGCCTGCGTAGAAAAGCACTCGGGAATTTTCATCTACACCGCTACTTCCAACTGCAAAAGTGGCGCTGTACTCAGCACTCTGTTGACCTTGGACTTGCATACTTGCATCAAAAACATATGCTTGAGCACTGCGTATACCGGCAGACGCTTTTTGACAAAACTGTTGTTGGCGAGTTTCTGGATTGCTTGAAGTTTGTGATAATTGACTGATATCGTATCCTGCATTGCCACCTTCGTTGCCCTGTCCTTTACCTTGCGATTGAGATCCGCAGCTTTGATAACCCATCTGAACTTTGATTTGATTATTTGATGAACGTGCAGCGTATTCAATATTTAGTTCAGAATAGTGCACAGATTCGTCATGCCAAGGTGCCAATAAAGCTGAAATTGGGTCATGGCGTTGAGTTTGTTGATAAAGCCAAGGAATGTCTAAATTTTCTTTTTCAGAAACAAATTGTACACGTAAGGCTGCAGCTGTATTTGGGTCGCCGATAACTTGGTCAAAGCCGGAATTTACTTGTGCATTAATTATCTGTGTGTTGGGTCCACCAATAACGGGCTGTAAATGAAGAATGTCGTGTCTTGCAGTGTATGGCAAGCTGCTGAAGTGGAATAATTGAACATTCTTTTGAGACTGAGCTTCCAGTTGAATTCCGTATTGATGTTTCTGAACATCTGCGTTTACTTGCATTCTTAAAGGAATATTGACCTGAATGTTTTTATCGTAACCGGCCAAGTAGTAATGGTGTTCAAAAGGAGTTATAAAACCTAATCGTCCCTGTGTCTTTTTAGAGATGAGAACATTAATTTCAGAACTAACATTTACAGCCTGAGGTAGGTGTAACCTTCCTCCAGAACTAAGCTTGGGATGAACAGTGCCGGAAACTCGTCCTTCGATGTTAATCAAGGTTGGATTGTCTAAGGTGTAAATGCAAGGTATACCCATTTCTGTTGGGAAGCTAATAGCCACATCATGATGATTAACCAATTTTGTATACTGGAAGGAGCTTCCAGAGCGAAGAGCTTGTTCAGCTTCTTCAATAGCTGCAATAAGAATATATTAAAAAAAACACTATAGCAAATATGATCCACATACCTTGAACGAGTTTCTGAACAGTGTGTCTGTTAAATGTGAAATGTCTTCGTCCACCACCCATACCTAGACGAATGCTTCCTTCAAGAGGTTCAAGCAGATCGCGTTGAATATTAAGCATATTCACTATGTTTTCACTGGACCATTGATTTTGTTGTGCTTTTTGTCCGTGTTGTTGCTGCTGTTGTTGAGCTTGATTGTAATCATGGGTGTGCTGATACAAAGCGTTGGTAAGAGAATCCATACTGTTAACCATTAATTGCAAATCTAAAACTTTTCTACTAACGCCTCCTATGTTTGCGCGCAACGAGTATTTTAATCCTTTGGGAACGAAACTATCATTGCTTCCGTAAGTTTGAATACCCTGTTTGTAACTGAAATCCATTTGATCTACATTATAGCTTCGAAGATAATTTTTGGAATATTGCAAGCCATAATTCTTTTGGTTAAGTAAGGGTTGTGCGGCTTGTGCAGCGGCCTGACTGTAATTACAAACACAAATAATTAATATAAAGTAACATTTTTTTCTCTAATCGACTTACATATTTCTGTATTCAGGAACATCTAATTGAGCTGCACTTTCGATAGCGGATTGGACGGCAGCATTCACTTGTTCGTCTGTATCGATATTGGTGTACTCGGCCATTCTCTGCAGCATAGTTACAGAAGGACTGGTCTTCATTAGTTGATAGACAGCTGCAACTCGGACTTCCGACTGTTCTCCAGGATTTTGGTAAATTTTAAACAGAACTGATCGTGCTAGCTTAGGATTGTTTCGGGTCATTTGACTTAAAGCGACTACCATAAACAGCCGTTGGAACTGCGATGCTTGTTGTTGACCTTCCAAATAAGGTTCAAAAGCAATTAGAATTTTGGGATGAGCGACGTAACCAAGAGCTTGGATGTAAATTTGAGCTTTGTGATCGTCGTTTTGAGCAATGGCTTGCTGTAATTGTTGTTGCAAATAGGGAATATATTCGTCAACAACAAATTTAACACCATTTTTAGTTAGGAAACTACCGAAGCTGTGAACTGGATATTGGTTATGACTGGCATATTTGTTAACATAAACTTTGCGAACTAACACGGCATAGCTCAAAATAGCACTATCATTAAGGAAAGGTTGAGCTTGGATTTCTTGATTTGTGCTGAATGCATAGAATACACGCATATATTCGTCTGTAGGTTGACGTACAGATTGCGCAATTTGAGAAACAATTTGGGCAGCGATTTCGGGGCTAAGTTTCTTTTCCTGAATTAGCTTTTGAAGTGTTAAAAGGGCAGGACCAGTTCCACTCTCTGCTATGGCATCGCGGTAAGCTCTCCAAGCATAACTTTTAGGTGTACCATTTTCGTTATTGTATAGCGCAGTAGCTACTTGTTGCAGTTCTTTCTCGTTCATCAAACGGGCAGAAGCTGCCAGCAGAACAAATTTAGAAAGAGTTTGTTCCTTAGGGATCAAAGCAGGTTTCTGTAATTCTTGTCCAATTTGAGAAGCTAACTTTTGCACTATCTGAACAAGGTTTATTTCCTTATTGTTCTTGATAGAGTTACCCATGTAACCAATAGTTAAGGGAAGCAAAGGTGATTCAGGTGGATTAGAAAGTTGTGGTCTTTCTTGTTGCCAATCAGATTCATCGGAAAATGAACTGAAATCGGAACTTGACGAAGAACTAGAACTGGAGAAAGAGGATTCAGATGAGGAAGAAGAGGATGAAGATGACGAAGAGGATGAACCAGAGTTCGATTGAGGATTATTTTCAGAAGACTTTTTGTAGCGAGGAGATGATTCAGAAGAGTCCGAAGATGATGAAGACGAGACACTGCCATATTGCTGTCCACCTTGCTGCTGTTGTTGTTTTTGATGTTGTTGTCGCTGCTTGTAATAGTTTTGGTTGCCCTGGAGATTTTGATGTTCCTCAGAACTTGAAGATGAAGAACTGCTACCTTGCCCTTGACGTTTTCCAGCGACTACTTGATTGTTTTGCGAGAATGGATTATTGTAGCGGTAAGTAAGAGTTCCCAAAGATTGAGGAGATGAAGGTGCTTCATACTGAGAGGAGCTAGATTGGAGGCTTGCTAAAGTCAAGTTGTATTGACTCACGACCACTACTTTTTGTTCGCTGTTATACAGGGGGCTGACAATAACTTTGTTGGTAGTTACAGAGGATTGAATGGTGTAGCGATGTAGCTTTCCACTGATAATAGCACGAGTTAGAGAAGATCTAACAAAAAAGTCACCCATTTGGTTGCTGAAAGGTTCCCAGTAATTTGCGTTATTTAGGCCGTAATGGTAACCAACACGTTCATCGCTATTGCTGAAATTCTTTGTTTTCACAATTTCAATTAGGTCTCCGTCTCCCTGTAATTGTGGATAAGGTACCAACCATGGTTCACTTTGAAGGTGAAATTGGGGTAGACGGCTAATTTCATACAGAGTTTCGTATTTACCAGTAACTGTATCCTCCATGGTCTTATAAACAGCAGAAGGTTCGCCCTGTTCTGGTAGTTGGTTAATGCGACTTTTGACTAAATTTGCACCTTGAGTATCAATTTGTATTTGACTCACGATACTTTTAATTATGTTTACTTCCCAATTTGGTACGTGTTTGCTAATTTTCAGATCGTTGACAACACCGTTCTTCAAGTATATTTGGAACGGACTTTCGGTAAGCTTTAGTTGCTGGTAGTTCAACTGGGCTTTAGGAATGTCGCTGTCGAAACCTCCAGGAAGTTCAGCTTGCACTCGCGCATACTGAGCTTTGAAAATTTTTGCCATTAAAACATCAGCGGATTTTGGTCGGATGGTAAATTGCGCTCGCATTACAATTCCAGAATAGTGGTCGCCAACATCGGGATGACCACTAAGGGTGCGGCCCTGAACTTCATAAACGTATTCAGTACCTTCCCTCCAGGCATTGTTGGCGGCTGTTGCAAGCCCAACTACAAAAAATAATAATAACAATAATTTACGTTTTACTACCATTTTAATATTTGAGAAAAACAAACTCAAAATTAAATTGATTCGGCATGGAAATTTGGAGAAGTTGAAAAACTAATAATTGTAAAATAAGCAGTAAACGAAGAAATGATATTATAGTGAATTTTCAACAACATCAAACTGTCTTAATAGTTCGTTTGCAATGAAAAACAGTATTGAAATTTGAAAGCTTTCATGCAAAGGAAAATAGAATAATCCCTGAAAATTGTAAAACATGTAAATTATAAAACACCGCTAAAAAGTAAAATAAAAAAATATGATTTTATATTCTGAAATGCAGATGTACTTTCTTTTCCCAAAAGAAAATAATGTAATAATTAGATTTGTTTTTCTATTACTGCGTTGGTGTAACTCGATATCATTTACGCCTCCGAAACTGCACATTTTTGATTCACTTAGTGCACAGTTCACACTACATAATTGGTATTAGAAGAAAGTATGCATTAAATTGAAGTAAAAGTTAACGCGAAGTGTGGGTGAATAAACAATCAAGTACTATTATTTTTCTTTTCGATTGTGTAAATATTTAAAAATCAGGAAAATCTATCGTAAATCTGTTTGTTGTTAGTGCAGCGAATATTTAAAATTTTATTATAACCCAAACTATAAAAAAATAATCTTTAATGTGGTGAAACAAGCCTATAGGCAAATTAAGAACAAATTCTATTTTCTAAATATGAACAAATGATGTTTTGAAATTATTTTACAAATTTTAAACTAAAAAGGTACTCTTGGCAAAATTAAAATAATTAACACTTTCAAAATAATTTTTCGAACTGTACTACAATTTACTTTCGGCTTAGACCGCGTCGTCATTTGGGAACTACACCCAGCATAATCAGGTAAGGACCGACCTGTAGTTTGTCTGCCTTTACAAGCATTTGCTCTAGAAGTTTGAGCAATATTTGTTCGTCTGCCTAAACAGGGCCGTGTGTTTACAATATTTAAACCTTGGGGCGGAGAAGGATTTGATCTTAATGTATTTTGTTTGCCAGGACAATAATACTTAATCGGCTTATGCCTGTTAGCTGTACGCAAGCTAAAGTTTTACAAGACATTGCAGCTTGCATCTTCAGAGCTAAAAAAGCTAAAAGGAACATGGGCCGATTAAGTATTTTTGGCCAGACAAACAAGATACTTCAAGATCAAATCCTTGTCCGCCACTAGGTTAAATAATCTAAACACACGGCCCTGTTTAGGTAGGCACGAACAAATATGGCTTAAACTTTTAGAGCAAATGTCGACGCGGTCTAGGTCGAAAATAAATTGTAATATTGACACTTTCAAAATAAATAAGGACCGGTTGTTAATTAATGCATTGATTTTCGTCGTTGATGTTGAATTTTAAAATATCAATTACAAAAGCAATGTAAAATTATTTTTGGATTTATATTTATATAATCTATGGATTTCGATGAGTTAGTTAAATAAAGTAACAAAGTTATTAAATTACATTATAATATACAAAATAATTTAATTTTTATTGGTGGGTAACAATTAATAAAATAAATTAAATTAAAAAATCAAATTCGGTTAATTTGCTAACAAAAGATCGAAAAATCAATGCTAATTTTACTTCAAATTCAACAAGCTTTAAAATTACAACCAAAATGATTCATTTATTTTATTATTGTTTATTAAGAACAAAAATTTCCTAGTTATGAAGTTAAAATTTTTGATTTATATTTAATGGAAATCGAAAAGAAAATTATTTAATTTCAATGTTTTAATTTTCAGCACAACACAAAAATGGGCATAAATGTATGAAATTTGAGTCTACACCAAAATAATTTAAAAAAGACAAGTAAAATTATAAAATTTTTAAAGTGTTAAAAAATGTAATTTTTACCACTTTAACATATGTAATTTTCAAATATTTTCAAACCACAAGTTCTTATTATAATTGTTATATAAGAAATACTCACCGAATAGGCACAGTAGTAATTTCCACCCCATCTTTCCACTTGCTGCTGGATGTCAGAAGTACTGTTTCTTGAAACCATCTTGGGTTTATATACATAAATGTTAACAGCAATTCAGCATTTTGGGGGTCAAATCTCAACGTTCATATCCTAATGTTAATTGCAATTGCTGTACATGCATGTGATCTGAATCAGCATCTAACTACAGATAATCTGAACACGTGTAAAGCATCTTGTTTTTTGTTTATAATAAAAAGGTGTTTAATAGTCTTGGAATCAAAATTTCGGGAATTACGTAATGATCGGCGCCTACATTCTACATACGCAGAGGTAAAAACATACTCAAATCACTTCGAATACGTTTATCTAAATTATTATTGCCTTTATTTTATCGTACGTCAATTTAAGCCCTTCATATTAGACAGGGCCTATATTTCACTTACATTCGAGTGGGTATATTTTAAGTGAGGCGTCATAAATGCAGCGTCGGGACGCTCAGCTTCAGTTTGAAATCATGAACGCTGTTGAACGTTCCTCAAACTAGAACAATATGTAATTTTTTTTAAATTTTCGCGAAGTGAAAAAATCTAATCTAATTTTTTTTTCTAACTAAGCGTAACAGTGAAAAATTTTGTTAGTTAGGATAATTGAACTAACAAAAAAAATACATGGAATAAAATAATTTTTTCCTGCACAAAGCATTGATTTTTCATAACCGAGTCCTTGAGAAAGATGAGAAAAGACGCATCCTATTGCAATAATAAGCATTAACCAATTCCGGAAAGCGTGTCAATTTATTAACAGTACATCCCTCAAAAAATGGCCGTTTATGAAATGTTAGACTACGAATATAGTGGTGAATATGAGTACGATTTTAAAGATTCTCATTCAACATTTTACTGGGAAGAATTACTACCAACCCTGGCAGTATACGGGGTGACTTTGGTACTGGGCCTAACTGGGAATAGTTTAATTGTGTTTACCACCTACCGATATCGAAGAATGCAAAGTGCCACGAACATGTTGCTTGCAAGTTTAGCTTCAGCCGATCTTCTACTAATTATGTTTTGCATACCTGTTAAGGTAGGGCTGAAAATTAATTGTTTCAGGCTTGTACTGTCTAGCAAAATATGCAATTTATATGTTAATAACATTTTGTAATCAGCATTGCAGTTAGGACAAACATTTAAAAAAATTAAATTTTGCCTCCAAAATACGGCCAAATTTTATTTTTTGGGGAAACTTTTAACAATGAAGTCAATGCACGCCGTGAGAAAAAGTAAACGTTATTGGCAAACATCCAATATTGCCAAAATATTGCTATAACTATTACATGTGCATGTTATCCTGTAAATAAAAAACGGGTAAAAAATCAAATGAATGTGAATTGATAAATAGCAGATAATAATTAGCAAGTATGTAGCATTTCTGTATAATTAATTTATCTGCCGCTTTATTGCTGGCAGAATCAAAGATAACGAGTTTAACTTTATTTATTTTGTTTGCATAATTATACAACAAACATATTTCCAATCAATTTTGATTTTATAAATTTGTTGCTGAAACTGGAAAAAATAAAAATGCAATTAAAAAAAACGAAGTAAAATTTTAGCTTGAAACGATAGACGAAGATTTTATTTAAAAAAATATTTTTATAATTAGAAACGAATGTTTTCTCAATATACAGTAAGTGAATGGGAGACAAGTAATGGATGCATAAACATATAGTGTATATCTAAAGAGGAACAAAATAAAATATTTATTTTTAGAAAGCTTTCAAAACGTTTCGTGGCATTACAAATATTTCAAGCGCGTGGATTTAGCTATTTCCTTCTACCTTATATTTTTAAATATTTGAAGCAGTATAAGTGTGCCGAATTTCTAAAATATTCATTTTCGTACTATATGTGATTTACGATTTCTGCTATCATTGAGGCTACAAGAATTTTAAGTGCTGCTTCCATTTGTTTACGTGTCCAAATTTTATGTGTGTTGATTGGACTGCAAACTGTAAGTACGCTCAAATCCGTCATACTCCAAAATGTACAGAGGAAATTTAGACACAAAACTTGCATTGAAAACCCAATCCTTTTAAAATTAATAAAACAAAAAAAAATCATTTTTCAGAAAATCACTGCAACACAATCCATATTAAAAATAATTTTGAAAATTTTGAGCACCAACACTGGAAGACCGGCAAAATAAGCTTTAAAAAAATCCGAAACAAGAAGCGCAAGTTAGACATGCTTTATTGGTAGCATTGTTTCTTTAACCAAATTTTATAAATTTAAAAACGGAATCTGATAGGAGACTTTAGAGCAAACCCAACGCTTTTTTTTTCAAAGTTTCTAGATTCAAACAGGCGACCGCTACAAATTTTTGAAAATTTTAAATCTAGCGCTTTATTATTTAAAAGCAGGTTAACAAATCGGGTTCAAATATTTTATTTTATACTGTGCACAAAAATTTTCGAAATAAAAAGCTATAAAGTGAAAAAAAATTTCAAAAGTTTAAAAAAAAATGTTGCTCAAAAACTGGAAGCACGATTTTTTTTAATATTGTAAGCTCATAGACATGAGAATGAGCTACAATTTGGTTCCAGCTGGCAAATTTCTCTCTGACCCCTTCTATGAATTTTTGAAAATTTATAACGCCAATTTACTCAAAAACGAGTTATCAAATTGGGATGAAATTTGATATTAGAAATGACCTAAGGGTACATAATGTTGCAAGCTACTAGAAGCTTTAGAACTACTAAAACTGTGAAGTGTAATAAATATCAAAATTTTGACTTTTTCAAAATCATACTCCTCAAAAACTGGCAACACGATTTTCTTTCAAATTCTATAGGGTAAAGTTAAAAACTAGAAAGATTTCCAAAATTAAGAAAAATGTGCTCCAGCTCGCAAATTTCTCTCTGACGCCTTCTATAAATTTTTGAAAATTTGAGTTATAACGCCTATTTACTCAAAAACGAGTTATTAGATCAGGATGAAATTTGATATTGGAAATGCCCTAAAGGAGTACACAATGTTACAAGCTACTAGAATTTTTGGAACTGCTAAAACATACTGCTCAAAAACTGGCCCCAAGGTATTTTTTTTATTTTATAGAATTTTATATTAATGCAGCTAGAAATGAGCTACAATTTGGTTTATGTGCCAGTCCACTAATTTTTCTGTGACGCCTTCTATGAATTTTTGAAAACCGAAAACGCATGCTTCTCTCTTTAATAAACGGAGGTCAATAAAACAAATTAGCTAAGTTGCTCATGAGTAATACTAGAATAAGATTCAGAACTTAATCTTTAGGTGCAGCAATATTTAGAGGATTAGTTTTTCCCCTTCTTCCCTCTAATTTTAGAAAACAAATTTTTCCTTCCGTTTTTCGTTGTTAATCCTGAGAAATTTTTTTCCAAAACTACAAAATAGCAAGAGGTGTCAAGTGACTCCTCATTTAACAGGTCTTTTAATTGTGCGTCTGATCCTAATGTTTCAGAAAAAAATATTCATCCAGAACAAAATGATACGTAATTGAAAATATGCAAGTTTATTTAAAAACTAAGAATTAAAACATAAAAAATTAAATCAAGTGTTCAAAAGTTTTATCTTTGACTTCTTTGCATATAAAAAGTTTGTTATGAAAGTCCTCTCTTACTTTTCCATAAGTTTCTAGAGTGATATTTCTGCAAAGTTGGTTATGCGCTTGCTCCAGTTCTTCAATTGTTTCTGGAGAGATCCTGTCCACTAAAGATTTGAGGTATCCCCAAAAGAAAAAATCGAAAGGAGTTAAATCCGGGTAGCGTGCCGGCCATTTCGCGGGACCCTTGCTACCATTAAGGATAGGTATCATTAACAGGCCTAAAAAATGAGGCGGTGCCCCGTGCTGTTGAAACATAACGTTTTCAAAATTGCAGCTACCGGAATTAATAGAAGCGTCTCAATGACAGCACACAGCAAGCAAATAAACAAAAGAATAGCCTACTAGATTAAAAACCAAAATGATTTTGAATTAAGATATTCCGTTAGTTTGAGAACCGCCATTTTGTTTTGGATGCATGTTTCTTTTTGAAACTGTAGCAAAATTAAAAGATCTTGTGAATGAGGGGTCGCTCGACTTCCGTTGCTACGTAAATGTTGTTTTTAAAATAGCACCCAGCCGACATTACAGATACAAAATTTAAATGAGCAGAAAAGTAGTATTTGACGTCCTATTAAAGCACATCCAATTTTGCGCCGAAATCTAAAGTGATTTAAAAGAGAGAGAGTTCTTTATAAACAGGCGGTCTGAAAGTAATTACTTTGTATAAAGGTCCAAGCGAATTGCTTTGCTCATTCTTTAGTTTGCCCCCGACTGGACCCTTGTCTGTGCTGAAGGTTTTTTGGTAAACCTGAGCCCACCTAACCCACCCTTGCCCAACCTTAGTTACGTACCCGATATGAAGGCAATACCATTTGAAGAGTAACAGTATACTTAGGCATTTTCGACTCAATCTGATCTGATGTTTGGATAATTTGAACCCCCAAAAAACAATGCAATAAAATTATTCAACTCTTAAAATCCCCTGGTGTTACTTTTTGTCTGATTTAGATTAAAATGTGTGGCAGATCCGGGTGTAATGACATCTCCCAATCGTATCATTAAAATTGGGTACAAATCTGCACAGTATTGTATTTAAATGTCAAATACTATTGTTGAGTAAAAACAATGAACCTTCAGTAAAAATAATACACGTGCAGTAAGTAATAGGTGTTCAGCAAAAACAGTAAATGCACAGTAAAACAATACACGCTCAGTAAAAATAATAAATGATATGTAAAATAACAACTGCTCAGTTAAACAGATTCTTTGCAGGGTTATATTTTTAAAGACGAAAACGCGAAAACAAAGTTCTGCTTTAAAACAATGTTGATCTAGGAGGATTACGCGAGGTTATGGTTACGACTAGTTCTAATTTTACAGAAAAAAAATGCGAAAACCAAGTTCTTTTTTAAAACAATGTTGTTGGACTAGGAGGATTACGCGAGGTTATGGTTAAGATCAGTCATATTTTTACAGAAGAAAACGCGAAAACAATGTATCTGCCATTATTTTACTGTGCCCTTTATACTGTACAAATTATAATAAAGCACTGTGCATGTTTTACTAGTTATTTTCAGTTATTTACAGTGCGAAACGTAATATTTTACCAATTGTTTCATTTATTTTAATGTACAAAAATTCATTAAATACTGACCATTCATCATTTTTAACAGAACAAAATCAAATTGATTGCCGACCGCTTTATTTCTACCCATTAAATTTTCCTTCTTAAAAAGGGAAACAATAGTAAATCTAGCTATGCTAGAGGAAGTCACCCGTCTTAGTCATAACAGTGAAACTTTTTTTTTGAGGAAAAAGACAAATAGCAGAACTCGGTAGGCAAGAAGTGTAGAGCTAACACCAGATCTCATGAACCACGAGATGCGTAAATACGAAGACAAAACTTCGCGGAAAAATGAAACCTAAAAACATTGCCTATTTTCAAAAGCGCCAAATTTAAACAATTTTGATGTAAACTGGAAAAAACAATGCCGACGCTTGAAAAAAATTTTGACCTTGCGAAACCAGCAGACCCTTATTGTTAATGCAACAAACAATAAACGTCAAGAAACTAAGAAGCAGAACGGTGTTTTGAACAAGATCTGTTTGCTTAAATTTGACATTACATTATGTTTAGGCTACTGCGCAGCGGTTCACGAGATCTGGCGTTAGCTCTAGCCAGATCCCTCAGTCATATCATTAAAATTTTCTTGCAAAAGAAGAAAACATGTCTTATTTTGGCTTCCATTTTACTTTAAACACATGAAAAATGTTTAATGACCGTTTTGGATTGTTCCAACACTGTTTCTGTTAGAAAATGTCAAAAATATATACATTCTTGATAAAAAAAAATCAAGCCTCTTTGGCAGCTTTTCAAAACTAAGGCCTTAACCGTCTATACGAATAAATCTACTCGATTGTGCAGTAGTGAATTGTTTTATGTAAAAATCGGTAGCTGCACAATTTAAAGCATTTTCAGGATAAAAGAACATATGTTGGTTAAATATTTGCTCGGCTCTTTACACGGTTATAGAGATAATACATCGAAAAAGTTTAATGACACTGTGACATACCGATAACAGGAATTAACAAATTATATCAATAAAAGAATAATGCATAAATTAAAATGTTCACCCTGAACACTGGTCATTATAACATATTTTTTTTCAATTCTAGGTCGCCAAATTGTTCTCGTACACATGGGCTATGGGATCTTTTCTTTGCAAGTGCGTTCATTACATGCAAAATGTATCAGCGATTTGTTCCGTTTTAACTTTGACGGCAATCAGCATCGAACGGTAAGTTTTTTTTAAATAATTTTTGTTGTTCAAAATTTTCCTCCTGTAAAAAAAGAAACATTGGTTTAGTAAAAGTGATATTAAAGCTATCTCCACGTGTTGAGATAAAATAAAGTACGCAGCAGCAGCTTTTGAGATGATCATAGAATTTCTAGCATTTTATCAACACGAGTAAGTATATTTTTTCATGAAAATCAAAAGCTCTGCAAATTGTGATATCGTTCATCATTTTGATGTATTATTTATTTATTACTTTCAGTTACTATGCGATAGTGCATCCAATGAGGGCAAAATACATTTGTACCATCAGCCAAGCGAAAAGAATTATTTTATTCACTTGGTGCCTCGCCATTTTACTTGCTGTTCCTATTCTTTTTGTACAGGTAAGCATTTTAGCCTTACATGGATTGTTTTATAATACATGCATAATAATAACAACTTGAATTTTATTTAAATAGCTGTAATTACGTCTTACCAAAAAGAACCTAGAAAACAATTATATTTGGTACCATTAAAAATCTTATCGTATTCTTTGAACTTTTTCTTAGAATGGAAGATAAAAAATAATCAATGTTTTTCATACATTTAGACGCCAATAAATTGCAGCGTAAATTTGTTGTTGCTAAAAAATAAATAGAAAAAATTGGTCATGTAAAAAATCAACAAACAACACTTTACAAGTCAAGTTGGAAAACTCAAAAACAAATTACAATCTCTACGTTATTCACAACACCGTTTTAATTTTAAACAAAATAATTAGTGGCAGAATTTCCTTTCTGAAGATTTATAGGCATTTCCTCCGGTAAAAAATGAAATTCTTAATAACGATGGGTTAATTAAACATAAAAATAATTATTAATATCATAAAAATAATAGCTTTTATATGTCAAAGTCATGACTAGCCACTATTAATTAGCTTATTTTTAGAAAAATGTGGGTGGGTGCATGATAACTACCGAACGGATGATCGGATTTCAATGACCTTTGGAATGTGAGAGTATATTAAAAATTCACCGACAAAATAAGCGTTCCGAAAGCGAAAGTGGAAGTTAGATATATTCCTTGTACTTTTTTTTTCTTCAGAAAACTGTTTTTAATAGAACAGAATCTGATAGAAAACCAACGCTTTTTTTTCGTACTTTCTACGTTCAAGCTGGCGGGTGCTCTGATTTTTTGAAAATTAGACTTTCGCGCCTTATTATTCAAAAATAAGTTGACAATTCAAAATAAAATTTTGTAATGTAGTAGCTCTAGTTAGACGCAATGTTAATATGTAAAAATCGTTTTTGTAAAATTGAAACCAGTTATGTGATAATTATTTTTAAAGTTTTGGAAATTACCAAAAAAGTACTACACAGAAGCTTGACACGGGAGTTTTTGTTAATTATATAGACTCATTAGGCTCAAAATGATCTACAATTGGTTCATGTCCCAGTCCGCTAATTTCACTGTGATGCCTTCTATGAATTTTGAAAATCAGAAACTTAGGTCTTTTTATTTATTAAAAAAGAAAACGTTAAAAATTTTTGTTTAAGCCAAATTGATCATAAGTGATAGTAGAATAAGACTCTCAACTTAAATTTTAGGTAAAGTAATATTTTGGGGGGCTAATTTCCCTCTCCCACCCAATTATTTATGGACGAATTTGTTCATCCGTTTTTGGTTTGTTTTGTCAAGGGTTATTTTACCATAAAATCAAAATATTGTTTTTATTTTATCACAAAAAACAGGCGAAGTCGCATTTTTTAGTTTTGTTCTGTTAGGTTTCCGTATGATCGTTTACCTGAACAGTTTAATTGAATAATCGCTAAAAACCAATTTGACAAATCGATTTTTACGAATATTACATTTAAAATTTTTTAAAATTTATGGAAAACTTTTTATATGAAAATATACGAAATTTTCAAAATTTGCAGTTTTCAAAATCGTTATTAAAAAATGATTGTTGAAAATTTTGTAACTAATGTAGACGTTTGAATCAGAGAATAAAAAATAAAGCAGCGTGTTACCGCGAAAAAATCTTCTGGTGGTTGTCCGACGCCTTTTTAATTCTATTGAGGAAAAATAAATGCTTAATTTAAAGCAAGGGGCGCTTTCTTTAAACAAGCCCCACGACGCCGAGTACTTTAAATCCGGTCCTGAACGACCAGTGACTTGTAAGATCGCACTAGTGCAGTGCTATTGTACAAGTATTTCGAAACCGAAAGTTTTTTTGTCGGAATCTATTTTATTTTTTTGGAAGCATATTCCATGAGATAAACAAAACCAAAAACGGAAAGACAAATTGAGTGGGAGAGGTAAAACTAAAACTAAATTAAGTTGTGAATCTTATTCTACTATCACACGTGAGCAATTTAACTTAAACAAATTTTGTATCGTCCTCCGTTTATTAAATAAAAAAGGTGAATTTTCAACGCCCACAGACACAAGTTGTAAGACTCCCGTTTTAATGATAATCAGATTTTCTAAAAATAATTATAATATTAATTTACCAAAATCCCCAACTTTATCAGCTCAAAAATTTATTTGGTAGATTTAAAATACATTTGTAAATTTTAGACTTAAAATTGCATATATGTACATCTGCTAAAACAATTACTATATGCAAAAGTCTTGTATACACAGGGTGTTTCAAAAATAAACCTTATTCTTTTAAGGCTGTGTTCCTCCCATGAAAATAAGAGGAAAAGTTCCTATTAACATGGGTCCGCAAATGCTTCGTTATCGAGGTACAGGGTGTTGAAAATTGTAAAAAAATATCGATTTTTTTCATTTATTCGGAAATAATTAAAAATTAAATTTTAAAAATTATTCAATACGTATGTATGTTCATGTGGCATTTCAGCCAGCATGTCAGTTTTTTTCCTTCTCCAATGGCGTAGCCACAGGTGTGTATAATTACAAACTTAATTGTAAAAGAAATTCAATTTTTTCCAGATTCAGATGCCCGTTGGAGAACGCTTTAAAGCCTTCTGGTGTATTCGAGATTGGGATAATGAGTCCTTATGGCGTTGCCATGAGGTATACATGCTCTTATTGGTTCTGGTAGGACCAACAAGTATCATGACTTTAGCTTATTCTTTAATTTGCTGGGAGGTTTGGAGAGTCATGGAAAGGAGATCTATTATGACCAGCCGAAATGTGTAAGTAGTTCTCAGAAAAAATACATTCTTTGAAAAATATGGAATAGTATGCTGTAAAATAAATAAAATTAGCTTGAAGCGGAACTATAAAAAATGTTTATGAAAACTGCGTAATAAAATTTTAAATAGATGATTGTAGATAAAAATTATTCTATGCGGAGTATGTAGTTTAGTTTAATTAGTAATATAAAATATGATGTAATAAATCTTGAAAATTTATCATAATTGTTCTTTGAAGATAATATAATTTAAATATTTTGTATTTATATTCATTCATATCATATTTTTTACTACCGTTTGTAGAGTTATTAAACTAAATTATGATTGACGGGGCCTTTTAAAATATTCAACAAGAATTTAAAAAAATCGCAGTGCAGTACACTGGTCGCAATTATTTTCGGTTTTCAGTTTCTTACCGATATAAGATATTTTAATTTTAATTTAATAATTTATATATTGTATGCAGATTCCTTCCACCTGTCTGAGGGGACTTCGCTACTAGAAGCCACATATTTACGCGTCCATTATATAAGCCGCACATTCGTTTGTACTTCGGACCGTTATAATTTTAAATGCAAGTAAACGAATTCAGGTTTACAGAAGATGTTCGGCTTATTGGAAGCCTGAGTTTTTTAGTGCGTATTTATAAGCTCCAAAAACTTTTTGAAAACTTTTGTCTAGAAATGAGGAAACGTGATACGTTTAATTAACTTTTAACACGCTTTTTTTTTCAAAGAAAATTTTCTAGCGATTTTGTAGAATTTTTTTGGATTTTTGTCCTGGAGCTTTTTACGGTGGTTTCTCTTTTTTAAAAAATTTTCCGGTGCTGTTTTTTTTCGCGTCTTTGATTTTTTTTCGGGATTTTCTTTCCGAGATTTTCTTTGCCTATTTTTTTTAGTTTTCCAGATTTAGATCCTTACAAGATTTAAATAAACAGTTGCGCCTTAGGCAACCAATGTATCTATATAGTAAATCCGAATCCCTTTACCTTGTCTCAACTTTTGGTGACGACGGACTATTTTCACATCTCAACACAACGTATTTATTATTATGACCACTGTTGATGTAACAGTCACGTTGGGCTTTTAATTTAAGAAGTTCGCGTACTTTAAAAGAAATCATCAATGAAAACGTGGGCGTAGCCCACGTGTTTTGCTAATAATATTTATTTTACTTAGGTGTGGTGGGAGGCTTTTGTTTGTATACGTGTTCATTTATGTTTAAACTGTCTGATGCAGGAAAAAGGCTTAATATTCTACGTGCGGAATAACCATGTACTAAGTATAATAAGTATATTTTACATGTAATATTCTACATGCCCAACGCTGCTTTAAACTTGTACAAACTCAAAGTTATTTATCGCAAAACCATTTACATATTTTAAATATTTATATTTATTTTTTCCTATATTTATATTTAATCTAAATTTATATGTAATAAGCTTTCTTGCTATGTTGATCATAAATTCATAAAGTATTTTCAAAATTACTTTTAGTAACAAAATTGAAAATCTTAGAATACTTAGAGAATACTCAGTAATTTCAAAATTTGTTTTCGCTTTTAATATTTACATTATTATTTTCACATCTTTGGTAACAAACAAGATAAATGTCGTGGAAAAATTTACTGTTGACTTCACACAACAACTCATATATTGTTGCTATTATCATAACAAGAGCCCTTTTTTTTCAGATTGTCGAGAAATCACACAGAAGAAGACAAGCAGATGGAAAGCTTTAAACTTACAGAGGTGGCTAAAGTTAAGCACAAAACAAGAACGAATAAAGATGATACGCGAATGGTAAAGCAAGTTATTTACATGCTCGTCGCCGTTGTTGTGTTATTTGCCATATGTTGGGGGCCTCTTCTAATTGACAACGTACTGACAGCTTATAATGTATTGCCGAAACAACGAACAGGAAACTTAAAGTATATGGCAACTGCTTTCCATCTCATGGCTTACTTTAATAGGTAAAAAATTGTTGAAAATGTAAAGAATATCACGGGAAAAACTTAAAAAAATTGATACTACAATAATTCAAATTAATCAGCAATCAAAAATTGCGGAAGTTCTCCATTATTTAAACATATTTTTGTTGCATACAAATGAATGGTATAATCGAAAATCTGAAGCCATCGTGTTTAGAAATTTCACAAAACTTGCTGATTATTCCTTAGTAGGTCAAACCAATTAACAAGAAAAGTTCAAAGCAATTTGATAACAGAAATGTAAGTTTATAAACTGCTGTCAAATGTTAACAATTAATGTAACACAAGCTAGCAAACTTTCTGACCCTTACTAAAAAAAATTATTTGGTGATTCTGTAATTACCACAAACGCCACATTCACCAATGAAATTTTATTTTGGTGGGCCTTAATGCAAGGATTTTGGAGCCTCATAACAAAACGCTTTTATTTTAAATTATTTTTTCTCTTCTTTTTTTTACAATTTTTCACTAAACTGTATTACCAATTTTCTATTATTTACAGCTGTATAAATCCAATAATATACGGATTTATGTCGAAGAGCTTTCGGGAAAGCTTTCAGTCAGCTTTATGTTGTACGAAATCCCCCACAACTGGGCATGCAAATGATACGCGAGTTGTAAGCAGCTTTCGTCAAATTTCCCGAACTGGTTCGCAAACAAGGACAACTTCTATCAGATAAATTAGTATTTTTTTCTTTGTTTAACGATTTATTACTGCTTGTATATTTTTGCTAAAGTACCTAACGTATTATAATAAGCCAGTATTAAACAGTACTTATTAGTATTACATAGATAAAATGTGTGATGTAATTACGTTGTAGGACAAATAAATAAATTCCATATATGTTAGGCAATTACCTAATTTGTGAGGGATAAATATTTCATAAAAATAAATGACGTAATTTAATACTTATAAAGGCTTGGATATTCCAATGGGAAAATTTTATAAAATAGCAGGAAAAGTAATCCCAAAAAACATTCTGGGTTACCAACAACCTTTGTACCTTAATTTTGTTCTACACGTACAATGCAAGTGATTCTTAAAATAACTCGTGGGTCAAGTGTAACAGTATTCGAATTATACGATGTAGATATTTTTGTTAACTCTTTAGAAGTAGTAGGGGGTATTCATGAAAATTTACTGTAGTCTTATCAGTTGTTTTTACATTTTGTTTAATCAAAACATCCATAAATAGCAAAGAAAAACGAATACATTAACTACCTTTCACGAGTTATTTTATTACTGTTGTTTTAGGGAAGCTCATGAACTTCGTTAGCTTATCTAATAATTAACGACAAAGCTGAAATTTAAGGAAAAGCTTCATTATATTAGTATTTCTGGCCCTGTAAATTAAAAGTTAATCTAACAAAGTCCACTCCTCCAGACGCCATTATAATTCATCTAATTTTTCAAAAATTGTTAGTGGGCGTCAATATTCATAATCAATCTCATAGGCGCCGACTTAGAAGAGGTATTGTGGGTTCTAAGAAAACTAAACAAAGAATATTACACCTTTATTTTATTACAATTTCCTCCTCCCACTTAATTTGGACAGACAAATTTATGTTTCCGTATTTGGTCTTTTTTAGTTACACTCTAGGTAGGTACTTTATTTAACAAAGTAAACTAAAAATTCAAATAACAAAGTATATTATGTAATGATAATATAATTATTAATTTACTATATCTCGCGCACTATCAAAGACAAGAAAATATAAGACAAGGGCGTTTGTTATCTTGAATATTTGGAGCAGTGGTTTTGCATTAATTTATGGTATTGGTATTGTATCTATGTACAGGGTGAGTCAACAGCGCGTCGGTGGTCGATATCTTCTGTACTATTTAAAATACGTAAAAATATTTCGAATAAATGTTTTAGGAAAGTAATAGGAACACATTTTAAAATAATTTTCAATTATACAGGGAGTTTCATATAAGAATGACATACGAAACTTACGCTTTCTTAAATAGGATGCATTGTATATTTTTGCATATTATTATTCGCTTTTTATATGCCTTTCTGAATTTGTTTTGTTTTTAAAATTCTATTGCGGCGTTGCCAAGTTATTCCACTTTATTCGAAAAATTTGACATTTGCCAACTTCGCTAATAAAATATGCACGAGCCGTATTTCCCAAGATTAATAAAACTTTTTCGGTTAAACTTTAGTCAAGACCATGTGCTATCCTCCAGATATTTTAAAGTTGTGTTTCGTTATACTGGGTGATCATGGGAACCGGGCCACTATTGCCAACTTTTTATTTTTAAAGATACAAAGTTGATTAAATTAAAAAAAAGGTGTAACTTTTTCTTCTGGTTACGATGCATCGCGTTTTCGAGTTATTTTTTAAAATGACTTTTTTCTAAACGAAACACCCTGTATTTTTTATATTTTTAAATTATACATTTTATTGTCTTTAAAAAAGTATAAGGTCAAACTATGATTAAATTAACAAATAACGCCATATTTTAACTTTTAATGCTGTAATAACATAATCGTAACACAACCGTGAAACAAAAGCTACTTGTTTTATGGTATAGGTCAAAATATCATTAAATTAATATGTATAAGAGTAATTATCATAGTAACTGTTCAAATTGGGCACTATCATTATCTAGACAGCAGTAAATTCTTGAACTACAGTATTCAAAGCTCGACGTAGCATTCCGTGGGCAATGTTTACAATGCATTTTAATGGATGCGACTAAATCTCTACACTGTTGTATCTATCTCAATAAATATTATCCTGTAGATATCCCCAAAGAAGAAATTCTGGCGATTCATGTCAGGTGACCGTGGGGGCCAACGTACATCTTATATGTCAAATAAAATTAGCACAACTGCTAAATGTCAAAATAGAAACAATAAAACAAGCGAACTCTACCTTTTGTTTCACGGCTGTTGCAATGATGTTATTAAAGTATTAAAAGTTAAAATATGCCTGTCTAAATAATGATAGTGCCCAATAAGAGCAGTTACTTACTTACCTACTTATACATATTAATTTAATGATATTTTGACCTATACCATAAAACAAGTAGCTTTTGTTTCACGGCCGTTACGATTATGTTATTAAACCATTAAAAGTTAAAATATGGCTTTATTTGTTAATTTAATCGTAATTTGACCTTATACTTTTTTAAAGAGAATAAAATGTAGAATTCAAAAATATAAAAAAATACAGGGTGTTCTGTTTAAAAAAAAGTCATTTTAACAAATAACTCGAAAACGCGATGCGCAACTGTTTTTTCGTTTTCACCATCGTAACCAGAAGAAAAAGTTACACGTTTCCCTTAATTTAACCAGCTTTGTATCTTTGAAAATAAAAAAGTTTGCAATAGTGGCCCGGTTCCCAAAATCACCCTGTATAGGGTGCTTTTTACGACAGTGCACAAATTTTTAAATTTAATGGCCCTTGACACGATTTTTTTAAATAAAACACCCTGTATATTTTTAAATAGTTGGATAAAAATATCTGCGGCCTATAAATTTTATGGTTTAATGGTTATACCTAAATCCAACGGTTTTGCGAGAAAATGAGATTCTAAGCAAAAATTCAGTTAATTTCGAGAAATCCAGACATCATAGGAGACATTGACACCTGTTTGTTTTTTGTTTTTGCAGGAAACAACTGGAAACATTGTTTTAATTCATGTAAGAAATTCGTTTATTAAAAAACTTTGAAATGCTCGAGTGCCTAATTTCCTATTCTAAATATTAAATTTTGAACTAGGATGTGGTTGAAACAAAATTCAAAAAGGAATTGAAAGGCAAATAACAATATGCAAAAACATACAGAGTGTTCAATTTAAAAAAACGCGGTGCTGTTGACTCACCCTGTATAAGTACTATAATTTTATTTAAATTTTGCTGCGGATTTTAAAATTGACTTGAACTTACTAATTCAATGATCAATCTACACAAATTAGAGAACAATTATTTTATGGGTCACCCCAAGAAACCTAGATTATATTAAATCGTACAGCTGGCTTTGAGAATGTCTGCTATTTGATCTTGAAAAATATATATGGAGCTGACGGGCGATTGCCATTATTTAAGTTCTAACTTTTATTTTTTGAAACAACAAAGAATTACTGTTCTAAAAAAATCATATTCGACATTTAATCTGTTAAACTTTTTTAACTTATTCAACCTTAGATTTTCAAGAGTTTCTACAGTTCTACAATGATGAATATATGCAATATATTTTTTCTGAAAAACAGAAGTGGAATAGTACCTAACCAGTCTGTTTGAAACATCGTTTGTTAAGTTTACTAGTGAACAGTATATTTGGACTAACTGTTTATTTTCAGATCAAGAACAGTTTAATTTAAATAGTGCTACAAACCACCAGACAAAAGTTCCACATAAATATACTCGTGTGTTTTCTAAAAAGGAACTGATATAATTAGTTTTAACTAGACAATAATTTTAACAGCCTTAACAGAAACGTAAAAAGTTTGTAGAAAATTGCAAACGCTACAAAAGCGTTGTCTTATTTTCTTCTGATTTGGAGAAACATTCTTTTCAATTGAAAAATATCTTTCTTAAATTTTACAGTTTCTAAATTATTATGTTGAGCTTGTAATAGACGCAAACGATTTCGATTTCAAAATTCTTTAAATCAAAAATTCCTGATATCTTAAAATGCAGCCAAAATTCAGAGTGCCCAAAAAGTTAGATTTCTCTTGGAGTGGTTATCCTTGCAGCCACGAACTAGTTAATCAAACAAATAATGTTGCCTGCCAATTTACTACAATTATGATCAATGCAGAGTTCGAAAATGCTGCAGAATTAAAACAATATGTATTAACACAACACAGGGCCCGCCCGATACATGAGTGCAGTCCGAACAAGCATTATGGTGGAAAAAAAGGGGGCCAAAATTATATAACCCATATTTTCCATACAGCTGTTACGTAAAGTAAAAATTGAACAGAAATTAGTTTATAAACTCCAAATAAACAAAATACAATTCAATTTTTATTCTAAATACAGAAAAACATGAAAAAAGGCGTTATTTTTAATTACTAAAAAGTTCTTTACGAATTTCAGATCTCAATTTTCTTTTCTTGTTACTAGAGAACAAAACATATTCGTCAGCCTTTGTCTTGTGGCATTTACTATACAGGCTGATTATAAATTCAGGACCAGTTAATCGCTCATTTATTATTAGCGATAGAAAAAAAATGTAAAAAGTAAAAGTTATACAGTTTATAGTGACGAGTGTGTTGAATATACAATACAAAATTGTTGACTTCTGCTTTAAGCGGAAACAACTATACCTTTATTTTTTTATAATAGAACACTTTGTATTTTTAGGCTAATTTTATTGTAGGATAAATTCTGTTTAAAACACTATAATACAAATATAAGCCTAAAGTAAATAACAAGCGAGATATTTTGATTAAAAACAACGTATGTAACAGCGATGTAAAGAAGACCTATTGCGTCCTATTCAGTTGTTTTCATCTTCAAACTTTAACAATCTCAGGGCTCCTTGTAAATTTCATCAACAGATGGCGCAACTGTAAACGTCAATTTAATTTTAAAATAAATTTGAAAAGTAAGAAGTGTTTTATTTGTTTATTGCTACGGTAATGTTCTAGGCAAAAATTCTAAAATACTGTTGTTTTTGCGGCCTATCAAAAGGCAATAACAAAGATTTATTATTATTTGCTGTTCCCAAGGCGAATGTACCTATTATTTGTTTACCTATAATTGCTAATTTGATGGAATTAGAGACTAAAGCAGAACGCGAGAATTGGAATACAAATTTTAAAAAAAAATCCAAAAAATAGGTTATTTGTAGTAAAGCATTTTAACGACACCATTCAAGTTATACTTAAATGACGGATACTTCTTACTAAAAAAAATGTGTAAGACTTCCATCGACAATCGTATATGATAAAACTAATTTACAAATAAATTTCAAAATGTTCACTGCAGATAAAACTAATGCGTACGTGCGATAATGAGAACATATCAGTAAATAAATGGTTTGTATTAGAATTATGCTTTGTACCAAGTAATGTTTATGCAGTGATTGAAAGTAACGCGCACATTTCGTACTAGTAAATAACGAGTCCTCTTATTCTACTGACTACTTCTGTTATGAATACAGTTTGCTTTTGCACTATAAAACCAGCTTATTGGCGACTTGTTTGTCCAATATTGTTGGTTGTTGGTATTATGTGGATTTAAGTATTTTTAGGTAGGGACCGACCTGTAACTTGTCTGCCCTTACAAGCATTTGCTCTAGAAGTCTGAGCAATATTTGTTCGTAGGCCCGCAGTGTTTTATTCACTCTGAAGATGCAAGCTGCAATATTTTGCGAAACGTTAGTTTGTATGGGTTTACAAACAGCTAACAGGCATAAGCCAATTAAGTATTATTGTCCTGGCAAACAAAATACATTAAGATCAAATCCTGGTCCGCCCCAAGGTTTAAATAAGCTAAGCACACGGCCCTGTTTAGGCAGGCAGGGCCTACGAACAAATATTGCTCAGACTTCTAGAGCAAATGCTTGTAAAAGCAGACAAGCTACAGGTCGGTCCTCACCTGATTACGCTGAGTGTAGGTCCCAAATGACGACGCGGTCTAAGCCGAAAGTAAATTGTATTATTGACGATTTAAGTATTATTATACCTTTTTCTAACTAAAACCCACCACAAAAATAACTACAATAACCTATAAGCATTACGTAAAAATGCTGAATAAATGTCTCGAGATTGTCAAACTTTTAAGATGAATTTTTTATAAGCAAATGGTAGGAGTTGAAACACCATACTCTTCCTTACATCACTTATGTTTTGTTTCTGTAACCTTTCACCTCTTATACCCGAAGGTGTCGAGGTCTTTCACTCCGGGTAGGCTCTTCGCTTGTGTAATAGGAGGTAGTGGGGCCTTTTGGCCTTTAGACCGCTACGCTCCTGAAGTTTATGCTACCCTTCATGCACATTCATTCACACACATGTGTTTAATTGTATGTTTTATGTTGTTTATGACTTTGTTACTTGTCCTGGTCAGTCAGTAATCAAGGCAAGCGCCGTTAATTGTAACCCAACGTCGAATGGTTACCGAGCTCGATACCGATCGGATCCACAGAATTACAGAAAAAATTTCTGCTTTTTCTAGGATTCGAACCGAGAACTCACGCATTGTGAGACCGATCCTCTACAACTGGAACACCCGGACTATACATCACTTACGTAACCCATGATAATGATTATAAATACATTGCAATTAATCATAGGTAGCTGTTGTTAAGAAAATAATAAAAACGATAAACAAACTTGTGACATCCGTCACAATATAGTTTGTGGATAAACCAAGACACATTTCTTTTAATTTGGCAATCAAAGTGCCTTTAGCTGTTAACCCAAATCGCCTTACCTAAAACCCCTATAAATTCTTTGTTTGATTCCTAATATAATAAACAACAGATGTCCAATTAACATGAATTGCAGTTTTTTTTATTGTTTTTATCATTTTCTTACTAACAGCCTCCTAAGATCACTTGATGTAGAATCATTGCCATTGGTTACATACTTTGCTTTAAACCAAATATCTGGCGTATTATTAGCTTTACGCCTACAGTTACATTATAGGTTTGTAAACAGAATTTACCCTACAACCAAACTGGCCTAAAAAATACAGGATGTTCCAAAAAAAATAAAGATATAGTCGCTTTCCCTTGAACCGGACGTCGGCCATTTTTTTTGTATGCCCAAAATACTTGTCATCAAAAATTGTATAACTTTTACTTACCTATACATTTTTTCTATCGTCAATCATAAATGAGCAAATCAACTGGCCCTGAATTTATAATCAACATGTATAAAGAGACTTCTCCAATGATGATAATAATAATAGTAGTAATAATAATACTTAGATATCTTAAAACAAAGAGTCACTGTGTTACCGGCAAGGACAACTTGCTACAATATCAGCAAAAAAAGAAGAAAATCGACAGGGCTTTTTAAAAGGAATCTGAAACTGCTTTATAGATTATTCACAGAAATGGAGAAAAAAGAGGAAAACCCCCTGATAAAAGCAATACAGAAGAGTTTTAGAGCAGGATATGAGAAAATCATGAGAACCACCAGAGAACTTCCTCTGTTTGGCAAAAGATTACAGATGGTGGGAGAGGTCAATTATAGACACCAGACTGACCTTTAAATGGCACCTGGAACATGTTACAAATAAAGCCACCAGGATCTTCTGGACCTGCACGTAGACGTTTAGAAAAACGTGGGGACATGGGTTTTGAAATGCCATAGGAAACTGGGGGAACTTTGCATAAACACAGGTTTCGTTTTATGTGGTTGCTAGTACATCAAGCAGATAACCTAATAGAACCAGATCCAAGGTGCGGGGTAGCTTACAATGCCGTCAGGGAAGCAGACTAGAATCTGGCTAGAAAACATCTACTACAAGTACTGGACAAAGCACCCGAGCATGGGATATTCCAAGTGTCTCGTCAGGGAACTGTCCAAGAAAAACTCGTCACATTTAGTAGGGAGTAACTAATGCATACAAGGATCCTAACGGGATACTGTTGCGTGAACTAACACCTGCAAAACAATAGGTATTAACAGCCTACAGACTAAGACATTTTGAAGTGCCAGCACACTAAACCCTATTGACGACATTCTGGAATTCTTCAAAGCCAAAAGGTTCTAGCCTCTGGAAAGGAAAATTAAAAGAGGCAAGTGTGGCGGCCAAAGTTGTGGCCAACCGCAACCTATCCACTGTTCACCAAAGTTTTGAAATAAATGCTACCTTGGATGAATGAGGAAATGTGATAAAGCCCCATCATGCATAAACCACATCCAATTGTACTGTAATGTTAAGTTCAGAGTTGTAAATAAAACACTAGTTTGCGGAAGAACTTTTTAATGTGTTTAGCTTTTACAGAATAAACTTGATGAATGTTTTTAGTTACATAAATAGCAACCAAGTCGCTAAGTTACAAAATACAATCGATAAAACCAAGGCTGCTACATTAGTACCCCCCCCCAACTTTGCAGAAGGTTGCGTGTTCAAATCACGTCGGCGTCACCGATAATGTAATGTTATGTAATGTAATGTTAAGTTGCAGAGTTGTAAATAAAACACTAGTTTGCAGAAGAACTTTTTAATGTGTTTAGCTTTGACAGAATAAACTTGATGAATGTTTTTAGTTACATAAATAGCAACCAAGTCGCTAAGTTACAAAATACAATTGATGAAACCAAGGCTGCTACAGTACTCACCGTCCTTGGCCTACCTCATGCTGAGTCACTTTTAGAAATATTCGTATGAAATCTAGTGAACATATCTACTCCTTTCCAGGATTCTATAGTTGGGAAGCCGCTCTTTATACAGATGTGCTTTCCTGGCATCCCATGGACTGTACATTAAATATATAAACAGAAAAAAAGAATGGTATACAATATCTTTATTGTTGTTAATATGTACACCAAAAAAAAATTGAAACATACGAAACAATAAATAAGGATAAATTGTAGCATAAAAAAAGGTAACATATTACACTACCTGGTAACACAGAAATACTTTACAGTGTATTCCTCAAAACTTAAACATTATAGTTATAAACCAATCAAAATTCTTATTATCAACCAGTTGCAGCACTGAATGTATTATTACGTATAAATAAGTAGGAACTTTCAGTTGAAAAGATATTTTTTCAAAATCAATTTAATCATTACCTTGAACATGGGTTGAGCTGAATTTTTTTTTCGATTTTTAATGAAATTTTGGAAATATGGACATATCAAAGTAATCGATATATTCAATATCAATATATTCGATATATCGTTAGAAATACATCCAGATATTCATATATCAATATAATAAATATTATTGATATATCAAATATATTGATGTATCAATGTATGTGATATACTGAATTTATTGATTATATATCAATATATCAATATAGTCGATATAATCGATTACATTTTTTCGTTATCGAAATTATCGATGTTTTTCAGTATCCCCCAGCTCTAAACATGAGTCACTCTTTGTGGTGCTATTGTGGCATAACAGGAGTGCACAATATAATCTAGTGAGCTACTGCAAAAAGTGATTTGAGTACAAGACATTTTACACTTGTAAATATAAAAAACTAAAAAAGCACAAAAATTTCTAACAATATGCTTGATAACTACATTCTACAACAGTAGCTACATTTTAAGATAACAAGAACAGTAATTAGTATTTTATTAACATTAAAAATACTGATTAAATTGTTCAGCAACACTTCGTCAAAACGATTAGACCAACTTTCGACAATAAAATAATTAAATTTTAATGCCAAAGGGAACGATAACATTCTGTTTACAGTAGAACCCTGATTATCAAAATCGCGAATCATTTTCCTTTTATCCTTTACTTCGAATGAGTGCAAAATACTGAATTTAAGACAGTAGAATGTATTGTAAACTTGCTTGTTCCCAAATTAAAAATTTCCATGTTTTTATGCAATCTCATATATTCGATGAATGATTATTAATATACCCCATATAAAGTTTTGATTATCTGAATCCGAGTTCTACTGTAAATATTAAATACTGATTTAATTTTTTTGCAGAGAAGCTATAATACGCTCAGCATCTGCAGCCTTACTTACTAACAGCTCAGAAACAAGTCTGCGTAGCTTTGTAATCTCTTCTAGATCATTTGCAACTTTATGGGCACGGTGTATTACACTCTTTGGTATACCAGCAAGTTTTGCAGCATTAAAACCATAAGACTTAGGACAATTACCTTCTCGCAACTGATACAACAAAGTTACTGACTGCAAAGGATCATCTTTTTCCTTCTCATTATCGATATCAGTCATACAAGCCTAAAAGATGTTAATATTTGCAATGGCAAGTCACAATTTACATAATAAATATTTAATCAATTTACAAGATTATATAGCACAATAGCATGTAACCAACATTCTCTCACCATATGTGCCAGCTGAATATCCTTTCTGTCGGCAAAACGTTCTACAAGGGTATGATAATGAGTAGAAAATATAGTGCGGCACTGAATGTCGCCAAGTTTATGCACATAGGCAGTTGCAATGGCATTGCCATCATGAGTAGAAGTGCCACGTCCCAATTCATCCAACAATACTAAGGAATATCGACTGGCATGTTGAAGTATAGCAGATGCTTCAGACAGTTCAACTAAGAATGTAGATTGTCCTCGCATAATATCATCATGAGCTCCTAGTCGAGTAAATATACGATCCACCAAACTTATTTCACAACTAACAGCTGGTACAGGGCATCCCTTAAAATCATAAATTTAGTAAATTATAATACCAAATGATATCGCGTTATATTACCATTTGGGCCATAATTACAATGAGAGCTGTTTGACGCATTAATGTTGATTTTCCTCCCATATTCGGTCCTGTTAAAAGCATAATCTTTGCAGCGTTTTCTGTACCCAATTTGGTACTATTCGGTACAAAATCTTCTAAGAGGGTACATGGATGAACACCGTCTTCGATATTTATATACGGCTAAAATTAATTATTTCATTTTATACATACAATGCATTGAATATATCGATGGACACCATATTTTACGTTCCTAGTTTAAAAGTTTTTTATGTTCATTCCTACAACATTGGGTGAACTCAATTCTCATTATAGTTAGACACGAAATTTTTTTTTTACTTACGCTAAAAATTTTCCCATACGATGGCATCTTAATTTCTTTATATTAATATTTAATAATCAGATACAAACCTCCACCTGGAATGGCAAGATTTTAGGGAAGCAGATATCCCGAGAACCAGCACGAGCATATTCAGCAAACGAACAAATAACATCCAACACCATCAAACACTGGATACATTGTTCCCATTCATCACGCCTATATTTAAAATTAAAATTGAAAAGTATAAAAAGAAATGCAACTCAAGTTAAATTACCTGTCACTAAATTTTTCAAAAATACGTCTATTTAAATCTTGCACTATTTTATTCCTATTCGCCTCAGCTCTCAGCATGTTAGCTAAAAATTTCTGAAAATTAAAAATTTTCAATCAAAAACATATTTTTAGCACTCTAATTGCGCTTACACGAGTAGTGGGAGTTGAGTATCGTTTAGTAGGTTTGGATCCTCTTTTAGTTCCTTCCAACATATACTCAGAGGTTACTTTACTTGTTTTATGTTCTGGCACTTCAATTTGAAAACGTTTTTTATCTGTACCAAAATAGGTCAGCTGTAAAAAATTGATAATTACAAACACGATATTACATTATTAACTGCAATTTGCCCAATTATAATTAAATGTGAGACAAACCTTGCAACCAAAGAATTTTTCCTGTTCCTTCAGATAGTCATTTATTTCCTCTTGAAGATCGGCTACACTTTGTTCTGCTTGGTCATAATCCTCGTCAACACCACTTTGGGGGATGATTTTTCCTTCGGCTTCAGCTTGCTTTTGATCAAAAGCTTCCTAAAATCAAATTAGAATATTATTGATATATAAATAATTTTGCTTAATTATGTACTCTAAAAAACTGGAGAGTTTTCGATAAGTCGGGAAAGGTTCCATTCGGAGGATGTTGAGTTAATTTCTTTAGTATGCTCGATTCACAGTCTACAACAAAATTAATGAAGTAGTAAATTATATATCTTAAAAAAACACAACCAACGAACTTGCAAATATTTTTAATAATTCCTGCACTCTTTCAAATCCATTAAGGGTACCAATCAGATCAAGTATCTTGCGTTTTGTGTAAGCTTTAGCTTCATATAATACAGCTCTGCTATCAGGGTGAACTGTAGCACAAAATCTGTTTCCAAAAGTGTGTATTCTAAAACAGTATCATTGCAAAGAATTTGTTTACATTTCTGATTTTATAATCATACTTAGCAGCTTGACGCTCCAAGTCTGGTAATTTTTTAAGAATTGCACGAGTAGCTTGACGGATTTCATCACTACGATACAACTCCTGTACAGCTGCTTGGCGCTCCACAATTCTGTGCTGTACACACAGAGGGCGACAGATCCAACATTGCAAAAGTCTTTCAAACAAATCCAATTATTAAATATTTTATACATATTATTTTTAATATAAAGTTTTAAATGAGAGCGCCACAGGGGCCAAACCCACGTGTCAGTTGGAATTTTACAACTCAACATCACACTAAACCACTATTATAGCCTGTGCGAGTCCATTACATTTTGTAAAGTAGGGTCTACAGGGGGCGATAGCGTCGCCCTGCTACGCAAAAGGGCATACACAAGCGCAGGTTCTTAATACAAACAGCCACGCCACTTTTTGGATAACGGCTTCACCTGCTATCAATGGCCTCCAACCACCAAGCGTATCGCCTTTTTACCCAACGTTTACAGTGATATAAAAAATGTGTCCTGAAGATATTATGAAATACTTTAAATTTAAACGATTTTTCTAAAAATAAATCTTGGTGTAGGCTCAACTTATTAAATTCGCCACAAGCCCCCTATTTAAAATATAGTTGTTTGTTTTTGATTTAAAAAAGCATGGATGGCACTATTAAACAGTTCGAAAAAATTTTTAAAATGTTTTTTGCTAAAGTTGGAAGTTAATATAAAGTTTACCCGTTTTTAGCGAAAAATTTTTTTTTCAAAATTTTAAATTTTCAGCGTTGTTCCTGTATTGACGTCAAGATTGAACAGGGCACCCTATATGTTATACCCTAATGCGTCCCAAAGCTATACAGGGTGCGGCAACTACAGTGTTACAAGCTGATTATGTCCAACACTATAAAAGATTGAGCAACAAATTTTGTATGCTTTTAAGTTACTTTCGATAAAAAAGATTGATAAAATCTGACGGTAATCGAGTCCGAAACAACGGCCTGGGCACAACTTGGGGTCATGGGAGACTTTTATTTGAAAAACGCCACGACCAACTAACTATTTGTCTTATTTTTAAAGTTAGCGCAATTCCAAAAAGGTTTGTGTAGTTCTGTTAGTGGGGCATATCAAATCCCAATTTGCGGCACTAATATAATAAAGGTTTAGTTAATTAGTTAATAATTTTAAAAAACACCTTACCTCTTGCCAAACGCAGTTTCACACAAATCGAGAGTTTTCTGTAGGGTACCGGTTGAACCTAAGAGACTTAAGTTTTCTATCGTCACTGAATCTATGACCATATAGTCACGTTTAGCTAATTCCTTATTCACAGCCATGTCGAGAGGTTGATAAATTTCAAATTTCTTCATGGCGAACATGTGAATATCTAACTTAGAATCTGTCAAATACCACATACATGCACCTAAAGCCTTTATAGCCAATTCATATTCTGGCTTGGGGCTTCCTGTAAATAAAAATTAAAAGTACTGAGTAAAGTGCAGTTAAAAATTGGATATTCCAAATCAGACAAAAAAAGGTTGCTTTTGAAATGTGTCTATCTGCATTTCTATAGATTTTACAAAAAAGGAAAAACTAAGTAATTTTGTTTTTAATAACTGTGTACTTAATATTCATTCCACTACACTATAAAATATTTAAATATGTAAATTTACCATCCTTGATTAAATCCTTTAGCACAAGAGGCCACTGAAATTCATCACTTTTATCACGAAAATAACAACCCTTAGTTAGAAGATCTATGGTATGTTGTGCATTATAAAACTGCGTGTTTGGAGTTAGTGAATCTCTTCGAACATCAGCAAGAGTTTTCTTTAAAAGGTCAGTTGTTGTGCTTTGCAAACGTCCACGTTCAGTAAGAACCTTAAAAATTACACAAAAATCAATTTTTATTAAAATATGACTTCAAGAATACCTACCAAGCCTGCAGAGCATTCAGCCAACAGCGCTAACAATCTAGAATAGTGTCTATCATCATCAAATTCTCCCAAATGAAAGGTACCAATAGAAGTATCTATAAAGCACACTCCAAATCTACTTCCACATGAAATTGGCTAAAAATAATAAAAAACACTTGTTACAATTTTATTGCAAGCAGACGCTGCTTGGGGCTCTGGCCCAGTGGCGGATGCAGAGATTTCGGTCAGAAGGTTTTAAATAAAAAAAGACGCAAAGTTGTATTTGCCCTGGTTTAATAAATCAGAACAACAGATATACAGGGTGGCTGATTTTTCATTGACCAGCATATATCTGCTGCATAATCAGAGAAATTCGAGAAAAATTTTAGAAAAAGTTTTGTAATTTAACGTGATCTATGATATTGGGTGAGTCCAGAGGAACTCAGCAGCTTTGCTGCTGGCTCAGCAAATCAATTATGTCATTGCTGGTCGCCTGCTGCAACCAATCCAACCAAATAGTGCACGTAATCTTTTTCATGGTCTACTGCTTTTTGGTAAAAACATTTAATTTCTATTTTTTAAATGAAACACCCTATATATTTTTGGTGGGCGGAAAAAATATCCTAGGAAAAAAAATACCACAGAAAAAATCCTCAAAATAAAAATCCTGGAAAAAAAATCCTAGTAAAAAATCCAGACGAAACATTGTAGTAATTGGTTTTCAGTTGTATTATAGTTTTAGTTTTGATGAACTTAGAAACTAAAGCATGCACTAAAATGGAAAGTCTGAAACAGGATCCTCGAATTTAAAAAATCTTTCAGCTGCAATTAAAAAATGTGCGTCAAGCAAAGAACATTTATCTGTATGTTAGATTAAAATTTTCTGGCAAATCACGCATTAACTTGGCTTAGACGAAGGTTTACCTTATCAAATTAGAGTGCATAATGACAAAGTAAAACTTAATAGGGATTTTATGCGGATTAATTCATTTAACAACAGGTATTGGTAAATAGGAGTAGCCGTAATTTTTTTACTTTTTAATCTTAATGTTAAATAATTTTTGCATTTGCCTACTCAAATTTTGAACCCGTGGCATGCCGCTAGTAACAAGTTTACAATATTTGGAATTATTATGGGTATTAAACAAACTTAAAATTTTAAGATTACAATAATATTTAACAAATGCAGTTTTTATCTATAATAAAATTGTCACAATTTTTTGAAGGCCAAAAAAGGCGCAATGTTCTATTTTTCTTCAGTGGGGTAAGCTCACCACCAACCATCCCTAGATCGGCCAGTGCTCTGACCTCCATCTAGTTTGTAATAGTAGCATTCTAAATAAAGAAGACCTAGTTTTCTATGGATTTCATACCACCAGAAACTCGACTGCTACTCCTATTTTAATTTTACGTTCTAATTACCTTTTCAGCAATAGCAAGCATGTAACATAGTGAAGCTTGTTTTGCATCAGTTAGTTGAGCTCCGTAAACACATGTAGCCTTAGTGGTAATTTGACAAATTTCTCTGGCAACAACTCTATCGTGCTTGGTCGTTTTCATCATAGTTCTGCAACGTTCAGCCATCATTTCTGGGGTTTCAGTTTGCTCAACACGAGCTACTTTAAAACCTTGTTCTATCAGCGAACTTGCCATTCGTCCGTAGCCAACTTCAGGAAAGCCGGAATGTGCAAACTCGCCCCCCTATATAAATAAAGAAATCAAATATTAAAAATTATCACTATGACGATTCATTTTTCTTACTTTCATGTAGGAAAATCCAAGATAATTAACGCCAATAACAGCATCCATATGATACAATTCGTAAAATTTTCCAACTTTGAAAAACAATACGGAATCGTAGTGTTTGCTTTTTAAATCCCACCACTGACGCATAGCTGGAGTTTGTTTATTCAAGAAATCTTTAGGTACATACAGGGTTCTTTCATCATAATCTGGATGTCCTAAACGATTTTTGTTGATGTCACGAATTTGATTTGGTTGAAGAAAATCTAATTTGTTATGAACCCAATTTCCTCCATCTGTAGATAAATCACTATCTTGACTAGGTGTAGACACTTTTGATATGTTAGTTACAGAAGTTGTTGTTTCAATATTCTCTTTATTTATGTCACTTGCAGATTTTTCGAAACAATAAGACTTTAAAGCGGTCTTTCCCGAATTTTTCTTTTTGTTGTCCGTTTTACAAGAATTCTGTGAGGTGTTTTTCCTTTCCTCGTCATTTTCCGAGTTAGATTCATTTACGGAGGAGTTCAGTTTTGCTTTTTTTACGCTAGCTGGTGCTTTTCGGCGACCAACTGGAGACTGTTCATTATCCGAATCACTGTCAACAAGTGCAATACGACTTCTCTTCTTCGACACATGTCGAGGACTTTCGTCACCATCTGTGACAATGAATATATGTATTAAAACAGCAATACTTAAGCTAGATATTTTATTCTTACGCGTATAAGCATACAAAACTTACCTTTGTAACTACTATCCATTATTTCCTGAGATTCTTTAAGGTTAGATTTTTCACCAACATTTGAAGCTTTTACTTTTTGTTTATCTTTTGGAGATTGAAAATATTTAAATAAAGTATTAGCCTGACCACTACTTAAACGTTTAGACATATTTCTTTATTGGTTTACAGAACACAACAAATATGGCTCGACCACCTACACAACCACAACACTTTTGATACTTTGCCGCGTTTTTGATTTGCTTCACTATGATATTAGCTGGTAGGCAATGGTCGCAATCCGCGATTGCCAATAAAGTGGCTGACGTCTGGCGGTGAAATTTAGAACTACAATAAGAAAAAAGAGAAAGTGTTTAACCATTAGATGCAACACAGTTGTTTTAACTAAAAATAAAAAAAAAAATACGTTTTAAATTTAACAAACGCCATTTATTGCGAGTGGTGATCAACGATCAATACAATTCCAAAATTAATTTTAGTTGCAATGAGAGGATCGGACCCCATTGGTTTCAATAATAAATATATTTGTTATACTATCAAATTTTTTTTATCAAATTAAAAAAATT
Organism: Ctenicera cuprea; assembly: GCA_958336395.1. Taxonomy (NCBI): domain Eukaryota; kingdom Metazoa; phylum Arthropoda; class Insecta; order Coleoptera; family Elateridae; genus Ctenicera; species Ctenicera cuprea. The sequence continues at coordinate 4,245,496 of OY284496.1, forward strand.
TCAACCCTAATCAATCAAAATGTAGCAACCTATTGAAAGTTAGAAAGTTTTAAGCTGAAAAAATTTTAAAAGAACTTTTAAAAATACGTTGAACGCAACTATCAATGATGTGAAGTTATCAGCATGATACATAAAAGCGGGAAATTAAAATTTACAATCAATTTAGTAAAAATATCTCTTTAATTTTCTACATGTAAAATTTCTTTCTTTAAAATCATCTCAATATACACGTCTTAAATTAATTTTCAAGTCGTAAAACAATCACAAGTAAAATAGTAGTTTAGAACGAAATTTTTAAACACCATAATAAATTTTTCACCTGGACTAGTACAAACTGCAAAAAATGTAGATAAAATCTACAAGGTTTCAAATAATTTTCGTTTCGTCCATTTGGTTCCCGAGTGTCTATTAAGAAGCATCTGTAAGAAACCTAAAGTAAGGAAAAATTTTAAATATATCCTCTTATATTTCAAAAATACATCTTAATGTTAATATTACTTAAAATTTGTTATGTTCTATTGTAAATGTTAGAATTTTAAATCGAGATTATTATAAAATCACGAATTTAAATTGTTAAGCACGTGTTTATTTGTCTAATAATGGAAATTTTCAAAAAAAAACCTAACTTAAACTAGGTACTTCAGAGCTTAATGTTTCAAAATTTTATTATTAAATGAGTTTTTCTGTTATTAGAAAATGCCGGGTTGTAATGCAACCAAAACCAAACCAAAAAAAAAGGCCGCAAAATCAAAAACTTCTACTAAGAAAAAAGGAAGTAAAACAGGCAGTTGTGCAACTGGAAGCTGTTCATCTACTGCAAAAAAAGCTGCAAAGAAAGCACCTAAAAATGTAAGTATTTATTTTTCTTCGTTTTTAATTTCCAGGTTTTTTTTTTAAAAAAGTTTATAGAGTTACATCGAGCAATTCTATGATCTTTCCCCACGCCACTTATCCCGGATCAGCCTATTCGGCTTTGCACGGGTCTACCTCTTACTCCAATCCCAAATACTAACGGATTCTCAACTGGACGACCCAAAATTTTTGAAAAATTCTGTCACCGCTCCCCAGTTTTGAAACCATGTCTTAGAGCATGGCAACAGCGGTGTTAACTACTGCGCCAATCTCCCTGCTTAATTTACAAGTAAAATTATTTCTTCAGAACTAAAAAGCATGTCTTTAAAATTGTTTAATATCATATACTGTAAATGATTTTCTATTGCAGAAACGTATGGTGAGCAAAAGGGCACCAAAGAAATCAGAGAAAAATGCTTGCAGATGCAAAGATTGTTCATCTACTGATTACAGCAGCAGCTCCTGTTCATGTTCAGATTGCTGTTCTGGTTCCGACTGTGATTGTTCAGAGTGTGAATCAGATGACTCATCTACATCATGTTCGTATTCGTCTACATGTTCTTACGGTTCATGCAGCAGCTGCAGCTGTTATTGTTCCGACGCCACAACTGAAACTAGTGAATATACCGATTGCTTGTCGGAGGAATCCCAGATGTACGACGAGTCTGATGTTAATTCTTCTACTCAGCCATAAAACATGGTATTAATTTAGGTATTATATTTTTATTCATGTCTTGTTAAAATGGAGTTTATACTATAACTGTTGTAATCTGTTAATATGTAAGCTATTTTTTTATATTTTGATACTTAATGTGAACTGTTAGATATAGATGTAATATTTTGATAATGTATTTAATAATTGAAACTGAATTGTATTGTATTTTGAGAAAATAAAAAGATGAATTTGAAAAGTATTTTTAATTAATTTTTAGTTTTTGCATCAGTGGGAAACATTAATAACTCTAATAATCGTTTTAGCTACAACCCTCAGAGTCAATCAAAAGGCCTGACGAGTAAATACTTATTGTTATTTGCTACAATAAACAAATTTGTCGGAATAAAAAAATAGTGGTATATTCTTAAAATAATTATGTTACGGTTTTTGGTTATGGTTCAAGAAATTTTTAATTTCAGTTTTCATTTTGGGTATGGTTAGGAAAATTTTGCGTTTTTTCCAGTTTACGATTACGTTTCAGTGCAGAGACAGTCAGTAGCATAGTTGTAAACAAGTGGACTCTTTTTTGTAGGCCCCCCTTCTACGTGCAAAATGCATACAACAGAGTCGCCAGAAACTTCCTACTACTCACTCGCTGTTGCTATAAAACAGCTGCCAATTACTGATCATGTGACCCATTTTGGCTTCAACATACTGCACTAAAAAAAGAGACTCTTTCTGGCAACTCTGAAACCGGTAAGACACCGCTGCTGGTGTAACCTGTAAGAGTGCAATTCCGCTAGCAATATGTTGAACTATTTATTAAAAGTAAACAACAACACCAGTGATACATTATCTTTCATTTTTATTACGCGGAATTTATGTGTAATTTTAAGCAAAACTAAACGTAAATTTAATACAAGCAAAAACAAGGAAGTTTCTTTTATTTTGTCAGGGCCCCCCTGGCTAGTGATTTCTCCTGTATTGCAAGGTCTGCAGGGCCTACTACAAAGCCACTGGAGACAGCGCTCAGTTCTTTCGATGAGCATTCTTATCAGAAAATTAGAAGTAGATGTAACACCAGCATAATAAGGACAATTGGAAAATTTTAATAATACAGTAAAAAACTGCTATAAATCATTTATTAAGGAAATATTTGTTACAGTTGTATATCACAATATAGTTTTCTTAAACAATTTTTTTTATTTATAAGAATATAAAGTTAATATTTTCAGTCACCTATACCTATTTAAAGCATGTCATCTAAAACTGTTTCAGTTATCACTAAATTAAACTTACATACCACAAAATGCATTTTTTTCATAATTAACAATAAAAATGCATATGCTGAAAAAATTAAACTGTAAATATACGAAAAGAGTTTTTCCACGCTTGTATAGGAATTTACATAATAAAACTATTTATTAGTCAGTACAATGATATTAACGGATGTGTACTTTCTCAGTATTTGTCATCGTCCTTGTTGGCAAGCCAGTCTTCAATTTCCTGTACACTAAACATAAAAATTTAATTTAATTTAACAATTAAACACAGTTGAAAACAAAAATCAAGGCATGACAACTTACGTTCGTGGAACCTTTGTTAGGTTTTTCACGCCTGTTGCTGTAATAAGAACATCATCCTCAATTCTTACACCTCCAAATCCTCTGAATCTCTTTATAACATCGGGCACCAAAAATTTTGAAAGCTTAAGATCTTCTAAGGCTTCATCCAATAGCTAAACACAATAAACAATTTCATAAATAACAACAATAGTAGTAATGGGATTCTTACTGGATCAACAAAATAACATCCTGGTTCGATAGTTACAACCATCCCTTCCAGAAGATTTCTGGATGTTCTCAACTTATGTACCCCCGTAGGGTTTTGAAGCCTTAAAGGACTATCAGGTAAGTATCCACCAACATCATGAACATCTAAACCAAGAAGGTGTCCTAAACCATGAGGCTGGAAAGTGTGACCCAAGCCAGCATCAATCATTTCGTCAACATTTCCTTGCAAGAGGCCCCCTTTCTTCAATTCAGTCAACAGCACGCGATTTGCAAGCAAGTGCATATTAACCCAATTTACACCAGGTTTTGCAGTATTTGTTACGGCTAAGTTGGCTTCCAAAACAGCTTCGTAAATCAATTTTTGATCAGGGGTAAATTTACCGCTCACAGGAAAAGTGCATGTTATATCCGCTGCATAACCAAAGTAGTTTGCTCCCATGTCAAACAAACTGAAAAGCGTGTGTGAGTCAGTGCTTCCACTACCTTCAATTCACAATATTTTAGAAAATGACTTACCATAATTCGCCTTCCTTAATGAATCGATCGTTTGGTGATCCGGCATGACCATAATGAAGAATAGCACCATTAGGACCGGAACCACAAATGCAAGTATAGGAAACATTTCTACATCCACCTACGCTGTAGCAATGATGCAAAAACTCAGATTCACACTGATACTCGCTTTTTCCTGCTTTTGCCATACGCATCACTTTGCGGTGAGCAGTTGAAGACGTTTCAATTACATATCGCATTACGTCCAATTCTAATTCGGTTTTTACGACACGCCTTAAAAAAATACAAAATAAGACAAAAATTCGATATACTTAAGTTACCTACTTACAAATCAGCCATTTCATTATACAAAATCTTTTTATCCAAGGTGAAGCTGAAACATTAAAATTCGATTATGAACATATTTTTTTACAGGCACAAACAAAGTTTAAATAACAACTTTGTTATTAAGACACAGATAATAAGTTCAATAAGGTATTTATTTGTAGAAAAAAAATCGTTGGTTTCCAACTGCATAGTTTAGTATCGGAAATTGGATAGATACATACTGTTGGACATCATTAAAGATAGGAAACTTGACAAAGAAGATATAAATTTCATCAACAATCTCTACTGGAACCAAACAGCAACTAAGAGGATTGAAAATGAAACTACCGAAATGGTGCCAATAAAACGAGGTGTTAGACAAGGCTGTGTATTGTTGCCTCCATTATTTAACGTATGCTTGGAAGGAATCTTTCGCAAAGCATTAGAGAATACAGATAAAAGTATTAAAGCACATGGAGATCTTATTAACAACCTCAGTTTCGTGGACAACACTGCAATAATCGCAGACAGACCCAAAGAACTATAATGCTTAATGGATGCTATAGTCAGAAAAGGGGTGCTCTCGGACTAAAAACACTAAGAAATCCAAGATAATGGTATTCAGCAAAACTTCAAAAATGCACACCGGCATAAATATATATAATGAACAAATTGAAAAAGTTGCAAAATTTAAATATATCTACATCGATGCATCGGATGGCTGACTGAAGATCTACATCCGGCCTCCGAAGTGCAAAATAGAACAAGCAAGAACAGCTTTCCTGAAAATGAAAAACTCACTTAAATCGCAGTCTACACCTTGCAACACATTTTCGATTTGTGAAGTGCTACATATATTCGATACTGTTGTATGGTGTGGAGACTTGAACATTAAGAAAACACATTATAAAGAGACTACAATCATTTGAATATTTTGGATATACCGAATATTGTGCATATTCTGGACTGAGCACATTACCAATGAGGAAGTGCTAAGAAGGATGCATAGAGACATTTTAAACAATCTTTAAGGAAGTTCTTATTAATATAAAGCTTCTACGATCTAGACAAATTTTTTAACTTGCGTTAATTCTAATGTCATAGTGCCGCTATCTACACGTGTATGTTTAACTTAGAGGAACTAGTTTATTATGCATATATTTTCTACTTTTTGTTCTTTATGTAGTATGTATGTAAACTGACTTTGTCCTATAATTACTTTGTAAATCGCCAGAAATAAAATGTTTATTATTATAATTATTATTATTATTATTATTAGGCAAATAGTTAGTGACAAACATTAAAAATGAGCGAAGCACTTCGCCTTGACTTTCCTATATTTTTATGCAAAATAATTACCTTTATATATATCTAATCACAACAATTAGAACACATCTAATTAAAGTAAACGACCTGCAGGGTAAAAATTTTAGGCTCATCCCGTACAAAGCTACAAGGTCAGCTTTTGACTATTATCACGGGATTATACTAGGTTCATCTCTTATTCACTACGTCTTTTGCAATATACCTCGCCTCTATTTTGAACTTATCATTGACGCTTCTATGCAGAATATGTTACAGCAGAAATTTTGTTTAGAAAAAAAATCGTTTTCAATAATTTGAAAAAAGATTCATAGGGATTAAACACCTAAAAACAGAAGAACAAATTCATTTTCCAAAAATAGCAAAGTAGGGGAAAAATAACCCCCTAAATATTGCTTCACCTAAAAACTAAGTTCTGAATCTGATTATACTATTACTCTGAGCAACTTAGCTCAAGCAGAAATTTTTTATAGTTCCTCGTTTATTCAAAAAAAGACATGAATTTTAATGCAATTTTTTTTTTGAAAATTTACGAAATTTTGGAAATTTGTTTCACTTTATAGCTTTGTAATTTTCGTAAATTTTAGTGCACAATAACATTGTGCCTCTATATGGCTATTACGACAACAAATTAAAACCCGATCTGTCGACCTGTTGCTGAGTAATAGAGCGCTAGTCAAAATTTTCAACAAAAAAATAAATAAAAGGAAAGCGTCGAGCCACCGAAATACGATCTCAGTTAACAGTTGCTAAAAGTTATGATTAAGGCTTATGCTACTACAAAATCAAAAAAAAACGTGGCAATTTTATAGATTTTAAAACCCTGCCACCAAAAAGGCACTGGGTTTTTAATTTGTACCCACCCAAAAAAATCGAAAAACCCCAATAAAACCCACAAAAAACAAAAAAATAACCACTGGGCTATTTTTAATGGTAACCACTCAAAAAAACTTGTTTTTTTTCAAATAGTCCCATTCAATTGCCAACCCTGCCGATATGTCACATTAATAACAAAGCTTACATTAAAAATTGTCTAATTTTGAAGTTGGAGAAGGTAGTGCATTAACTTACTCTTCAATTCCCTCGAAGTGTGGTTCCTTAGGTTCCAAACCACTATCACTGTTTACTCCTTTCTAAAATAATCAACAAAATTAGATAATTTTACCAACAAAAATAAAATAGATAACAAAATTTTGTTTAGAGTCATTTTAAATTTGGAACATTAATTAGAGACCATTAAATTAATTTAAATAATTTGATACATGAAGTAGAAAAAATATAAACTCATCTTACAGCATTATACAGGTTTAATAAAGTGGAAATACCTTTTTTTACTGCCGTTATTACGGAAAATGTCCTTAATATAAAAGTTATTTGGTAAATTTATTATGGGCTATATTAGAAAGCTTCTTATTCCAAACAAAAACAAAGTAACGACTCCTGCGGAAAATATATGGTTTGAACAAGATGGAGCTTCCATCACATCACAGAATTAATGTTTGAAATTGGAATTGGAGTAAAGTCAAATGGCCCCCTCAATTGCCCGACCTGAACCGTATAAATATTCCTCTGTGAGACGCAAAACCCATAAACTCTATCAGAGTAGACGTGTTAATTGAAAAAAATAATAATAAGTGATAGATTGTATCGCATTACATTGGAAACAGGATAGATACCCACAGAATGGATATTTATTTATTTCTGGAGTTTCATAAATAGATTAGGGTATTGTCAAGTTATAAATGGTGTATAATTAGAGCATTTACTGTAATTCTTCAATAGAATGTTTCGAAAAAATTACTTTTTTAGCTATGGACAAGGTATATATTGTATTCTATATAGTCCTTGCTATGGAGCATTGTGATTAAAGCAACAAAATATGATCAAAACATTTTGCCTGGACTTTCCTATATTTTATAATTAAAAAGTATGTCTATAATTTTGTATCAACGTATTGCGCCCACGAACAGTGACTTGTAAGATCGCAGTAATTCTGCCACTAATACTGAGTGGATTAGCGTACCGTACGCCAGTAACCTGTTAGTCTATCCCTCCGGGCGCATTTCATTTAAAAGGAAAATTACTTTCATGCGAAAAAATTAATTTGTGCCAAAAAATGGGAAGAGGAGACGCAGACAAGTAAAATTAGGCCCCCTAAATACTGCTGCACCTAAAAAATTTCAAACTGTGAACCTTATTCTACTATCACTCGTAAGCAGTATATGTAGTTTAAACAAAAAAGTTTTATCGTCGTGTTACATAAAAGCAGCATAAATTTTCGATTTTCAAGAATTCAGAGAAGGCGTCATAGAGAAATTAGCGAACAGGGAGGAGAACCAAATTGTAGCTCATCGATATAACTCTATGAGCCTACAAAATTAAAAACATATACTGGGAGCAGTTTTTCAGCAATATTTTTTTTGGTATATTTCCAGTTTTCATGTGTACAAAAATTCTCTTACATAGTGGCATTGTATTAGCCTAGGACTATTATAACAACTAAGTTTATTACGATCTGTGTACTCGTTTTTTAATAATACAGCTTTAAGGTCAAAATTTTCAAAAAATCATAGCGGTCGCAATTTTTAAGTGAATAAGTTCGGAAAAAAAGCAACCGATTTGCCCTAGGGATTTGGTTTTCAGATTTACAATTTCCATTTCTAAAAGAAATGCTACCTAAAAAACATGGCTAACTTCCGCTTTCGTTTTCGGATTTTTAAAAGCTTAATTTGTGGCTGAATTCTTGATTAACCCTCACAGCCCAAAGCTCACCAAACTCGGACCATACGTCCGGGAGTTATGAGGCGTCACCCATCCACAGACAGATATTCTGGAAGTCCAAGACATGTATTTCCATCAAAATCTCAAATTCGAAAAATTCTCTGAAATTAATACTGATATATGCTGAGAGTATAGGAAAGTAGTTACAACTTAAAATAGTATGGATCATATACAAAAGCCAATGGGTAGAACAATTTGTTGGGGTGGTTATACTATCGCCTGTAGTTATACTCAAACGACTTTTTATTAAAAACATCATTAATAAATAATAATAACAGCACTAAAAGGCAGTTTCCATACTTTTACTAACCCTGCGTATCAGAATATTATAAAATCAGATTTACCAATTACCAAACAGGGTCAACCACTACTTTCTCGAGTAATTATTTTTTTCATTGAGTATATACAAAATACTTTTTACTTTAACAAGACTTATTTATTTTTACCTTATACGCATTTCGACATGTTTACATGCCATTACCGAAGGGTATATTACAAAGTTAAGAGTTGGTTTTGTTATAGCAACAATAGAACTTGGCGACTTAATCTTGGTAATCTATGTCTGTAGATGACTTGATTCCTTATTCCAAAATGTCCAATAGAGGTGAATTTAGGAGATCAATTTGCTCATTCAGTAACGGTACAGTTTTTAAATTTTTGCAAATTTCAAATGCGTCGAGTATATTATGTAATTAATGTCATCACAAAAGTGTAAACATTTTGTAGTGTTATTGGATGTCATTGAACGATTGTGTTCTAGTAAGTGTTTAGCGTAATTGGATTTATGTGGGTGTTTGTGTTTGTAAGAACGTACATGTTTTGTATAGGTACCTAATATCAAAATTTCTAATTGTCTGGCCTATATAACCCGAATTACAGTACGAGCAATTTAATTTGTAAATGCCTGATTTTAGCAAATCACCTGTTTTTGATTTTGCTATAAACATTTTTTTCATACTTACCAATACAAGCAAAGTGGATGAATTTAAGCCTTTTAAAACTTCAGCAATCTAAAACAACAGAAATAATTAAAAATTGACTACAATTCGTTTACAATTCGAAAAAAACAACAATTTTCAAATGAGAGAAACTTTTAAGTTTTAAATTTGATACGTTTATAATTTGTTTTCTAAAGGAAACACGATAAATGGGTACAGCAACCACAAGTATTTACCAAGGGAAAACACCTATCACGTATCCACCGGAAGCAGGAAGATAACAGGATATCAACCGTTTGCCTTTTGTAAGATGCTTTATTTACATTCGAAAACTTAATTAGAAAAAGGTTTATTTCGCAAAACTTAATAAGAAAACACCATAGTATGGTGAAAAAATCTTGATTACACATGAAACTTATGAAATAAAACAAGTTAGTCAACCAATTAAAATGCATTAACCGGAATGAACCTAAACGATTCTCGGAAAGAAAAGTAGTACACGTGTGATTCTTGAAACGTACTTAGTTAATTGTTCTTAAGACAACACCACGTTGTAGTTTAAAAATAGAACAAGAATTTAATTTTGAACTTTTACTACAAAAATGTAATAACAGTTGTGAGGAATATTTCCGTAATTGAATTTTTTTACTCAGCGAAGCGGCCCACGGGCACGTGTACTTCGTTTCAATCATAACAATATTGTTTGTTATAGAAACATTCGCATGGGAAATTTTCAGATCAAATTCAGGCAACTTTATTCTTTAAAAAAATAATCTCAGTAACTTATTGTAAATAAAACAATTCTTAACTTCAACAGGTTTTTTATTTTAGCCTTATACGTATTTTAACGTGTTTACACGTCATTATCAAAGACAAAATTTAAAGTAAACAAACGAACATTGAGAGGGGGTTGCAGCACCACTAAATAAAAAATGATCAAAAAATGGAGTTTAATTTGATCAAGAATGCATTTTTTAATATGGTTTAGAAGATAATGAGTTGTAGAGCAAAAAACACCGGCAAAAAATGAAAGTTTGAACGCCTTCCTACTCCGTAAATCGAGTTTAAAAATAATTTTACGATGATTAGAGCAAGCGTAATCAGGCAGAAAAATTGCATATATATGCAAAAACCCTGGCTGGGTGCCTTTTTTGATAATTAATGGAATTAGAATTAATAATAATAAAAAGTACATCTATTTATTTAATGTATTCAATGAATACATACTTAAAGAAATAATATTTTATATTTATATATTTAACATGAAACTGAACAAAAAACACGGATAGTATACAAAAAAATGCGTACTCTCATGTTTTTTTAATCGTTCTACTGGTCTACGTTTTTCTACTTTTTTGAAGGAAAATCTAACGATAATAGGGATGCGATGCATTTAAAAAAGTCCAATTCATTTAAAAGGTCAGTGGCGTAGTTGCGTTCCAAAATGGTTGAATTTAAAGTGTCACATAGAAAAAATTACGTGACAGCGCCTTGAACGCCCCTTTCCCCAAAAAAAATTGTCTGGGAGGGGCCTCTCACTTATTTGCCAGGCCAAAACATCCTAGCTACGCCACTGATCATTCCCATTGCAGTTTTAAAATTTGAACCACATAACACATCACTATTTTCTAAAATTTTCATTAATACAAAACGAAAACTTAAATGCATTATAAAACTGCCCCAATAAGAATTAGATTGAAACGACATTAAATTAATTTTAAAATTTCCATTAGGATTAATGAAAAAACTTCTCTATTTTTAAATTAATTATTGTAATTGCTTGGTTCTTTACTGCTAAAGCAGTATTCCTCTTACTTAATTCTGAAATATCAAAGAAGCTTACTGTGAATTTATAATATCAGTAATATAAACAATAACGGTGATTTGCTTTTCAGAGCAACAGTCATAAAAACAATTTCTTGAAATTAATAAGAGTATGGAATCTTTAGATTATGATGGGAGGTCAACAAAAGTATGTTGTTCAGCTTGTCGATAACGCTGCAGGGAATAATATTTGTTATTGTTATTTATTTTCAGGGAAAATTTCGTTTCCTATAATGACTACCACTTATATTCAATATCTAAAAGCAAGATCTTCGGGAATTCCAAAATGTCACCGGAAACCGAAACATCAAAACATCAATATTGTACAGCACTATAATTGGAACTTTGCGTAACGTCTGACTTTAGGTTTTAAGGCCAACGTTCGTTGCCCCATTGCAACGCTCTCATTTCTACATATTTTCATAGCGAAAATAAGCATCTCGATATTTGCTAAATACTTACAGTATCGCTGTAATGGACGTTTTCGATCATATACTTCTTTGAAAAATCTTTAAGCGAATGTAGAGGACCCATCCAAATGGCGTAACTGTCTGGAAGACGAGGAACAAAAAGGTGAGCTTTCCCAGTTTCCACTTCGACAGCTCCAAAACATTCGGGCTCCAAAACCCCAAACGTCCACATGAAATACGATTCCTGTTAAAAAAAAAAGAAAATAATACAATTATTATAAATGATCCACACAGTAGATATCAATAAAATAAAGATTGTTTTTTTTTTAATTTTTTGGCTGGGATTTAAACAATTTGAGCTTTATGAGACGCGGTGGCCGCTCGTAGTCCTGAAAATAAGCGAAGTGCTACAGGAAAAACAAATAAATACAAAGTGATCTATTTTTTGTACATGACATCGATTCTCCTGTCCTTCAGAACTGCAAAATTGTCAGTAATAGTTGATCTAATGTAAAACAGCGGATTGCGTGAGACAAAACAAACGCGACGAGCCGAACTGAAGTAGTTGCGTGTCAATTGTACAGCTCTTCACGTTCACATCAGCCAGTCTAGTATAGCGTGACGTCATGGTTTGCATGACAACGGCGCTTCTGACTGCAGAAGGCGGCGTCACGACAACTGGACTCTTCTGTCAGGCTCGAAATACTATAGTTGTTGCCAAACTCGAAATACTATATACGTTGCGTTATCCTCTCTGTCCGCATTCAGTTCAATCGTAAAATGTGCGTTTGGGCGTATTATAAAACAAAATATATACTATTTATTTCATGACTGAAACAAATTCAGGTTTTATTAGATGAAGAGGCACTTCACATACTTCACCTGAATATCCGCCGCCGTAGCCGCCCGTCGTAGTATAGTGCTCGGATCTATTTTGAAATTAAGAAGGTAGTTATGTGTAAACACTCCCAACAAAATATAGTAGGTGAGTAAAGCGAACATGGGAAAAACCAAATTTAGGGTTGTCAAAATTTTATGAGTTTCAAAATTACGAGTCCGCCAATTTTTATGCCAAGAAACACTATTTAAAGTTTACAGTAATTACATTTTAGTAAAAAAAACTGTTTATTTTTACCGAATGTAGGGAAACACCAAACCAATATCTTGTAGCTTGCTTATTCAGCTTCCCGGAAAACAGCGGTGTATTTTCCACGTGCCAATTTATTTAGATCGCAGTATGAAAACCTTGATTTGCGATAACGTTCAAGCTTTTCGTTCAAATTATTGTGCAATTATCAAAACTACCACAAAATCGGTAAAATTATCTTGAAATTAATAAACAAAATTCGAGAATTTTGCTAGGAATTCACGAATGGGTGGAAGAATTAAATAAATTTATATTGAAACGTGTTGAATTTATTTTTTAATATTAATGCAATTAAATAGAAACTAGCTGCACATCTACCACCATGGGGTACAATAGGTGTTACTTGTCGGAAAGTTCCCTCGAATGGTTCATTTATTCTTGTAATATCTCTAAGAAGTGTAACAAGCACCGCAGATGGATATCTTTACAAATACATAGATTTCCAGTTCTGAAAATTGTTCAGCAAGAAAAATTCTAACAGACAATACCATCGCGGGAGCCATTCGTATAACATCAAAATACCCGAGCGCCAAACACGGTGAATTTAAATCCTTTTTTTTGCGGCGCTAAAATATTTTCAAAACCAAATTAAATTATTATTTATTAAATAATAAGTGGTTGGACAATTCGATTGGCTTTCCAACAACAAAAACTAGAACCCGATGGCACAATTAGAAGCCGAGATATGTTCGTCCAAATGTCACATTTTGCGTGCTTTGTTCAAACCAGTGCTGTTCGTTTACAGATCGATCAACCAGGTTCCGCTTTCGGTATGTTATAGTCAAGCATGGAGACTAAATCCCCCCAAAGTTTCAAATTTCTGCGTTCAAAATTTTAAATTTCCTTTTTTTTGGCCGGAGGTGCTCCAAAAGATGTATCACATGGACTCTTACGCGTCGAACGGCGCAAGTCTCGTTCCCCTAACCAAATTAGGGACCGAGCAATTGGCAAAAGAAACAAAGAATGTCGCTCTTTAACAGAAAATCTGACGCCAAAAAAATCGTAGACCGTTGGAAAGGCCGAACCGAGGACTACCGATCGCCTCACTCAGATTTTGAATATCGACCAAAAACTATTTACCCCCCCCCCCCCCCCCCTCCGTTTGGATTTTGATTCCGAAAATGCAATCAAAGTTTCGAAGTTTGAAGTACCCGAATTAAGCTGGAAGTACCCGAATTAAAAAAAATAATAATAAAATCTGAAGATGATCGAGTTCGAAACGGGTGCTCTCTACAGTCAAACTTTGTCCCATGAGGGACTTTAATTCAAAGTCGGTTTGAAAACCGGGTCATAAGTGTGGAAATGTGGGGTAGGGAGAGAGGGGGATCCGTTTTCCAAGTAAAACAGCAAAAACGACAAATTATTGGATTTACGCAAATTTCTAAGATAATGTTGTGATGCATGCGCGCAATGACTTTCAACAAATGTACCTTCTTTTTTGTATTTTTTATTGAGGAATGACTTCAAAAATTTTAAAAATCTAAAATATTTTTAAAAAAATATTACGCCAGCCTTCCCCCCCCCCCTCCATATGAAACACCTCTGGTGCACTTATTCAAACAAAAACTAGTAGACATATTAAGTTAAATCAGTAGTGCTCACATATAAAATTTCATAATTTTAGTGCAACTACTACGAAAGTTATCGACAAAACGTGATTAGAATGTTCCTTCTTCAGAGGGCTGTAACTCCGTAAGGAAGTATTTCCAGACAAACGTTCATGTAAACTTTTCTTCACAAAATATCCCAAGGAATGACCTCCTGAAGTTTTTGTACGTAATTATAAAACACCCTGTACAATGGCTTCTAGTAGTGGAAAACTTTCGTCATAAAAGTTGAGACAGGTGGAAATGATCTTGATTTACTATCTAGATAGAATAGCGTGAACAATAATTAATTACTGTGTTGGCATTGGCTAAATTATAATTATTGGATAATATTTGAATCAACAAAATTAGTCCAAAACTATTTTGGAATTAGCAGATAGTAAATTAAAATAAAATTTTTTGAAATTCTCTGTCTTAAAACAGACACAATTTACTTTTTTATTTAACAAAGTTGTAACACTATATTTTTCTTGCTGCAAATATGTTTTAAGCGAAATTAATTTCAAACTGCTAAAATTACTTTGAAATTTGCAAAGATATTAAAGGGAAAAGGCAGATATTATTATGTAATTTTGAGTTATTTTACAATTAGCAGAAATACTTTATTACAATGAAAGAATATTTTGCAATTTTTTTCATCCGTTTAAAACTCTAATTATACACTGTGTCCATAAAGTAACCCCCCACCCCCCCTAACTAACTTTTGAACAACTTGATATTTTTCTACAAAATTTGGTGTGCTGTAATGGGAAATTAAATACTATTTTTCAGACCATATTAAAATTTTGTATCTTCCAAAATGGCGACTGGGCGCCATTTTGAATTTTTTTTTTAAATAGAAAGGGGGATCGAGTGACACCTCATTTGAAAGGTCTTTTAATTCTGCGTTTGATCCTAGAGTTTCAAAGAAAAATATTCAGCCATAACAAAATGGCGGATTGTAAACCAATGGACTCACTCAGTTCAAAATTGTTTTGATTTTCTTATCCAGTAGTCCACTTTTTCATTTGCAGGACTAAATTTTCCCAGAAATATCTCAGGTGGCTTGAAATAATATTGAAAACGTTATGTTCCAACAAGACGGCGCGCCGCCTCAGCTTGTTTCTGATTTTCTCAAAGGACATTTTTTTGGCAGATCGATTGCTAGGCGGGGGCCTGTAGAATAGCTGGCTCACTCCCCAGATTTAACTTTCTTAGATTTTTTTCTATGGGAATATCTGAAATCGAAAGTGTACAGAACCCGTCCAGAAACAATTGAAGAACTGGAGCAACGCATTACAGAAGTTTGCAGAATTATCACTCCAGAAACTTATGAAAATGTAAGGCAGGAATTTCATACACGACTTTTTATGTGCCAAGAAGTAAATGGTAAACATTTCGAACACTTAATTTAAGCTTTAATTCTTAGTTTTTTGAAATAAACTTCTTAATCGTCAAACACTGTCATTTTGTTATGGCTGAATATTTTTCTTTGAAACTCTAGGAGCAGACGCAGAATTAAAAGACCTTTCAAATGAGGTGTCACTCGACGCCCCTTTCTATTTAAAAAAGAAATTCAAAATGGCGCCCAGTCGCCATTTTGGATGATACAAAATTTTAATATGGTCTGAAAAATAGTATTTAATTTCCCATTACAGCACACCAAATTTTGTAGAAAAATATCAAGTCGTTCAAAAGTTAGTTGGGGGGGGGGGGGTTTACTTTATGGACACGGTGTATATAATTACACTTTTACTGCAAAAAACACGTTTTAAGTTTCTCAACAAAAAAAAACCAAAGTTAAAATTTCTTGCAAAATTTTCGGCATTTTCAGCTATCAAAATTCTTTAAAAATGTTTGTGGTGGGTGAGTGAACGGGTGCGTTTTGGTACAGATCTTTTTTTAAAGATTTTTTTTGAATTTCTGAAAAGATAGAGTTGTAGTGCATCTAATGGCAAAACAAATGTTTTTTTCCAAATACTGTATCTTCAAAACGAAGACCGCTGCGAATTCTTGAAAATTTTAACTTTAATGGCCGAGTACACAAAAAAAATCGATCATATTATTTAATAACCCTTACTAAGTATAATCATGTGATGCAAATATATTTTTGGATTCAAAAACACAAACGCCAATAGTTATAAACTTTAGATAGTTCAATATATATGGTATTTGAAGTAGTTTATCAGGTTAAAAAACAACTTTTAAAAATCAGAAAAAAAAACGATACTTTTTAATGTCAACAACGCGTGTTTCGGCAGTTACGTGATTTTAACTACACCTATCAGTTAGTCCTTTTTAAAAAAATAAATTTTCTATTCATTGCATATTTTTGATAACTTTTCAAATAAACTATTTATGGCGATTTTTGGTTCGATGTTCGAAGCGCAGTATTTAATTAGCCGTAAGGCGGTTACATTGCTTCCGTGCAGTTTTTAGTCAAGTTATCTGCTAACAGCAACGATACGACATTCTATCGCATGTTTAAATTCCTGCTGGGGCCTCACCTGTTGTTAATTTTTGTTCCCTAATTTTTTGTGAAATTAATGTTATTCGCTCATTTATTGACGCAAGATAATTTAAAACGTAAAAAGTATGAGAAAGTACTAGCGAAGTTTTTTGCCCATTTTTTTCCTCTAAGGCACATACAAATATAAAAGAAATGAAGCGAAGTATAATCCTTTCTCTGATATCATGAAGAAATAAAAGAAAGCAGGACATTAAATATATCCCAAAAAATAATACAGTTTAAATTTTATATAACAAGTTTTTAGGATATTCAAGATCTGAAATGAGTGTTACGAGTTACTTAGAAAACTTTAAATATTTACATTTAACCAATTAGTACAGTTAGGTTGTAACATGCGGTAACACTCAAGTGTTGAAACAATTACTGTTTATAAACGGTGCCACGTGGGAAAGGCTGTTAAGCTCAAGTAGCTTTAATAAAAGTCAAGTAATTTAGAAAACAGCCAAAGAAAGCTTCAGTTTGATAATGTTTGCCACTAGCAATCGGCGATAACATCTCGCTCAACCTGTGCTACCATAACAGGCTATAGTGTTTTTATTGTTTATAAACAAAAAGGCGGAAATAACAACTTATCCACGCTTTCATACCACTATTTGTTTATACAATTATTTATAATAACACAAATAGTAGGAACGTCGGCGTTGTCTAGGCCATGTGAAAGTTCATTTCAAGAAATGTTAGATCTTAGTCATAACTCATAAGAATGGATACGCAGGCGACTATTACACAACTTCCGTTAACAATAATTCAATTATAATAGAGAGAAGGTATCCTTCACCAATGTTTTAAGCACCAAAATTAAACATGAGTTAATGTTTATACACAATACTGAATTAGAAATATGCTGTTTAAAGATGTTCTGCAAGCTTGAATAATGATGAAAAAAAAACTTTAGTAAAGTGCAAAAAAATATTCACTCCACCTGGAGTTTCCGATATTTCAAACATTTGTAATTGTAAGAGTGTTCAATATTATACCGTTTTACCCCAACTGTTGCCATAAAATCAAAATTCATTAGCTACCCACAATGCTATGACAAATAGTGAGTCATCCTTCATATAAAAAAGTAGATACGGATTTAAAACGAGCGAAGACCAGAAAAACAATCATCCGCCTAAAAAACTGAAAGGAAGAGAACTAACACCCGAAAAATTACTACATAAAAAATAAGTTTGGAATCTTATTCTACTATCATACTGATGAATAATTGAGATTAACGAAATTTTTTTATCTCCCATTTATCGAATGAAACGTATTAATTTCCAAATTTAAAAAAATTTATAGAAGGTGACACAAAGAAATTAGAAAATTGGCGAAAAACTAAACGATAATCAAGTCTCTAACTGAAAGTTTACAAAATTTAAAAAAGGTGGTGTAGTTGCTGTGAAAGGTTTTTTTTAATACTATTACAATTTTTGAAAAATTTTATTTGAGACTGATTTTAAAGTTTAGCAAACAAAATTGATATCACCATATTTCATCAAAATTTTAGTGTTTTTTGTTATTATTGTGTTTTACTTTAATGTTGTTGTAAGTATAATTCTAAACCACAGAGAACGTACATACAAATTGTTGTGTTTGATTAAAGTGCGAATTTATAAAATTGTTTTGTCTTTCAACATGTTCTATTTAGTATATAATTTGTTCATTTTATTGAAATTGTTGTAATATATCTAGATTTGCAATTACCAAATAAAAAGTGCTGTTCTACATATTTTGCTTTTATTTAAAATAAATTAATTTCGTTTGGTGTCAGATTGGGGAAAAATGACTTTGTTTTAGGTCTCCATGAGAGGAAAAAAGATTTCTTGAAAGTGAAAGAACATGAATTTTAACATAGTACCTACTACATCAAATTCATGGTGATTTTCCAACGTAAGTTAAAATTTAACACTTTCAAATAAAAAGGTTTGTATTAAACATGCAAAACTACTAAGGTTTCAATTCAACTTTTAGTCTTGAATTTTTTCTTAAGGAAAAATATCAGATCACTTTATTAAAAACGCCAACTCTAGATGATTTTCTTGATGGATGTAATTCTCCATTGCTTAACTGCCATGTTCATTACGCAACTTTTACCTCGAAGAGCTGACCCCCCCGTGTTCATTTCTTTAATTTGGTGTTACGTCTAATTGCTTAATAAAGTGCTCTCTAGTTCCTGAAAAATGGAAAATGTTCAGCAACACTTTCATTTTTCTATACAGCGTCTGCCATCTAAAACTCCCCAGATCTATAAATTTTTTATTTAAGGAGGTATCATGACGAGCGAAGCATTAAATAGTGGGTAATTTAAAACTCTTCTAAGATAGTCTTTGAAAATCGCCAGTCAAAAAGTTGTTCATTCGAAGCTGTTTTGCTAAATATCGTTTTCTACGACTATTTTAGAATGTAAGCATTCTGATACAATTTTTAATTACGGAACTGTAACGACATTGTTCCAACGGTTAAAACGATGTCATGTCTCTTGCAGGAAGTATTGCCATAAAACCTTATTTAATAAATTGATGACGCGAGTTAGCATAAAAAGCTTGCAAGTCGATAGATACAACGGCTACATATAAAAGTAGATTGTATGTTTCAACTTGTTTTTCAAATAAAAATATAGTTGGGTTGAGGTCATGTACACATGCATGTATTGTTTGTTTCCTTGTACGCGTTTTATATAATTGTGTTTGGGATGTAAAGCAAAACATGTTGTGACGCGATGTGTTCGTCTTAATAAAAAAGACATTTATTTAATTATTTATTTATAAATTCAGGCTATTACCTTATTATAAGTCGGTATATAAATGGTGCAACATTGGCAGAGAGAAACGAAAGCGAATGACACCTACGACAGGTGTAGGATTCAAGGAATTGGCAGACAGAGAGACCACATTAACGTTCTTGACAGATATTTTTATTGTCCGTTTCGGTCATGTAATAAAATGCCAAAAGACAAAGAATAAGCTAAAATTCTATTTTTGGGACTTTTTATTTCGTTTACATTTACTTGAAAAAATGCAAACAGAAAGCTATATTTGTTGAATTATTTGGATGCAAGAGCAAAATTTAGAATATTTAAAAGATATTGGATTGGATTGGATTGGTTATTTTGCACACGGCTAACCCAACAAAATTCAAAATTAAAGAAGATATTTTGAAAATTAAAAACAATTGTGATAATTTTTCAAAACGTGTAATGCTGCAATGATAATTTAAACAATTTATGAAAGTTACAGAAATGATACGTTGCCGTTTTTCTATTAATTTTTATACCATCCTCCGTGTATTAAACACAAAGGCAATAAATAAATATCAAATTCGAGCTAATCATAGAGGGCGTCATAAGGAATTTAGAAAGATGAAAAAAAAAATAAATAAATAATTCTTAGCTCTATTAGCTAATAATTTTATATTGCAGTATTTTTCCACATAGCAGGGCAAATCATAACAGCCCCCACCTAGAAATTACGGAGTTCTCAAGAAATCATATATACTGGTGAAACGCGTGGTCTACGCCCCATGCGTTTTTTGAAAACAGGGTTTAAAAATCCATGTCAAGATGTACGAAATGTACTTAATGTGCCCAACAATATTGTATACTCTCAAATACGCAACTAGATAGCAATTATGAAATAAATATTGAACGTAACACGCCTAACTAGTAATTAATCACGTTAATGTTTATTTCTTTGGAGTAAAATCCCCACCCAGCGAGAATAAAATCAAATAATCATTACTATAAAGGTATTAAAATTATAAAGCTATTATTTTTTTATATACGATATTTTTAGCAAATATACCCACTTTTCCTTTACATTGGTCTTATTCATTACCGTTTTCAATTTTAATTTTCACAACAATTAAGCAACAGAAGGAAAACACGATACTACTACAAAAAACATATTTATATATTTGTAAATATCAAAAAAAAAACTGACAGAATCCGTGGGCTACGCCTCGGCCTTTTTTGGTAATTACTTAATTAAAAAAATAATAGTAACAATAAATAGATGTGAAGAGATGTAAGACATGTACTTAACGCGTCTAGCAATATTGTATATTCTCAAATACTTACGCAAAAAGTGAGCGATTATCAAAATAAATACTGAATTTAATGTGCGCTACCACTAACTAATCACGTTAATGTTTATTTTTGTTTTACTTTAAATTAGTCTTGTTCATTGGCGTTTTCAATTTTAATTTTCACATTTGAAACTCTTGTAACTCTAGAAAATGATACGTATAATTATGCATGTGAGAATACAGGATCTGAGAAATAAATTCCTAGTTTATATCAATGTTTGTCCTTGAACTTTATGGTTTATTAATGGTGACTGCGTATGCTAGCCTTATCCGAAATTGTTTTTTTTAAGTTTTATTGGTAATCCAGTACCTAAAGGTTATAAAATACCTGATATCTGCCCTGTTAAAATCTCAGCTTCAATGAAATTTCTAAACCTTATGGTTAAATATTATTATTATTTTTATTATCACAGGGTTCACAACTGACCATTTAGTGACCTTGCTTAGAATTATAAATTATTTGTACTGATCACTGCATAATGTTCAGTATTATTATCGAATTAATACAAAATACGGTACATTTTTAGGAAATGAAATTGCAGAAAAAAACCTTTTACTTAAAAAATGCCATTCTTTTTTCTTATTCGCATTGAAAACTACTGGTCACATATTTTTCTGTTCAAGACGACAAATTAGATCCACCATGAAAAAACTATTTCATGAATCTGGGACCCTTTCAACATTAAGCATGTTTATGTGTATAAAATTTGGTACAGTTTATTATGGCAGTTATTTTTACCGTACACAGGTTTTAATGAAGATAAATACATGTGACCTTTAATAATTACAGTAGCAATAACACAATGATACATTTAATTAAAACATTCAGCACTGTTATTAAATGTTACTATTTTGGAATCAATTTAAGGTTAGATTAATTGATGACATACAAACTTTCATTTAAATAGTTACAACGAAGTTAATCAGAGAAACGAGGAGATGCAATATTATTTACATTTGTTATCTGCATAGCTATTGCAAGCCATATCTATTAAGAACGTGATTTTTT
The DNA here is from genome assembly GCA_958336395.1 of Ctenicera cuprea. Taxonomy (NCBI): domain Eukaryota; kingdom Metazoa; phylum Arthropoda; class Insecta; order Coleoptera; family Elateridae; genus Ctenicera; species Ctenicera cuprea. Next base: position 4,267,231 of record OY284496.1, read on the forward strand.
CAACTTTCAGCCCATTATGCGATACAATCTGTATGTAAAAGCAATTATACTAAGTGGTACAAGTGAGAATCTAAATTTGCGAAACTACCATGTTGATGGTATTGCTATGTATGCGAGAATTGCCCAATTCTGCAACTTTCTATAGTCTGCAACTCTGTACGGTGCTGCCTTTCTTTTTGGCGAACAAAAGTCAACGAATTCGCGAGCAATGACCGTGGCTAAGTAGGTTACCCACCCAAACACACTGGAAAAATCCCAATAGATAGATAGTTAATATTGCAATAGAAAAGCAAATAGGCCATTATTTTGTAACAGCGATTCTAAGAAGGCGTTACTCAATATTGTACACTATGAAAAACAATGCTCTTCCACCCACACACTATTCTTAATAAATATTACGACCGCCAAAATTGTCGCACTTATAATGGGTGGAGGATTATCCACAAAAGGTGTTTGGGATATTCTAAAACCGACTAGAAAAAAACAAGCAGTTGGGAAAGAGACTTAAATGGTATCATCGGAATGGTGGCCAGTATCACTTACGAGCTGAACAAGTTCATGGTTTCAAATCTCAACCATTTATAAGCAATGTAAACCAAAGCCACCATTCTAACTTGTAACTGTTGCTAATTCAAAATTTTTGTTACATCACCGGTTGATGAGTCATCGAAAAAATACCTAACAGTTCCCTTTTCATCTTCATCAACTTAAATGGATCAATAAAATATAGTTAACAAACTTCTCTGTATAAAAAACAGTATTCAGGAAATCATAAGATTATAAATTGGCGTTTTACGCAGCTAATATTCTTGGAAAAATCAAAATACTTATGCTTCCATACATGTGTTAAGCACTCGGCGGCTCGATAAAACCAATGACTAACGATTCACATCATTATAAAAATTGTTACTGATGAAGCAACAAAATACCTAAAACATGCACCAAACTCAAACATTTCTTGAGAATGTTAAGAAGAATTTGTTTCAGGAAATTCACTTTATGAAATGCCGAAATTGTGATCTTCCTATGGTTTTGACACAAAACGATTAGATGTTTGAATATGCAAAATAGTTTTCTAAAGCTACACAAGGATGCTGCAAAAAACATCATTAGTCAAGATGATTCACAGAGAAAATTGTACAGAAAAAATATTTCAGCATGAAGTATGACGTAGCATCAAAAGCGTTAGAGAAAAAAGTCCAAAACATATGTAACAACAAATAATGAAGACATTTTTGAAGTGGTTAAGGGGCCGGAATGTAATCTGATCGTGAAAAAACAAATTTTTAAAGAAATATACTTTTTGGGCCCAAAAAGTCTGTCTATGTATTTGTGTGTAAAACCAGGACCGGCTCTAAGGCGGGGCAGTTGAACTTTCAAGGAACGACCGTTAATTTAATATTGATGGTTTTTAATACAAAAATTTTTGGTTATCAAAAATTCATTTAAACAAAATAATTTAAATATATTTTTCCGACCTACAATTTAACGTCGAATCCGAACGACTAAATACCAGAAAAAGTTTCAGGCGTTAAGGCCCCACGGTTGCCTACAACGGATTGGAGAATGTGCGTGGCATGTTGCGACATAGATTTTTATTGCTGCATGGCTGCGGCTAGGAATCGAACCCCAGACCTTTAACTTTAGAGGCCAAGCGTCCACCCTTTAAGCTACCGCCACTCCCTCTTTACATCAACTACGTTAACTTTTGTTAATTTGCACTTAATATTATTATAATAGTGCTTCATTTGGATAAATAAATAAATAGAAAACTGTTTTAACCATAACCTCGCGTATACCGCCTAAACCAGCAGCATTGTTTTCAAGAAAAACTTGTTTTTTTCCTTTGTAACAAATAATAGTTTTTGTACACTTCAATTTAATTGCAGTAATGTATTTTGTTCTGTACAGATCAACTTTTCTTGTTCGTTTCAACGTTGTGTAAGAGATACTTTTGTTTGAACACATCAAACTTGTATTGTACAAAAGCATATGTTTATTGTATGCAATACATTTTAATGTATAATAAAGCTTTTCTTTTCGATGTTAAGAGTTAAAACACCAACGGTTTTTTAATGCATTCTAACTGTTGAAAAAACGTAATCAATAAGTATTTTAAAAATAAAATTCTTAATTATAAATTTTAAAAACCGATTAAAACAACTTAAATTTATCATAAAAATGTTCACAAATTAAAGCAAATTTCGCCTTTCCATCAAAATTTCACCAAACAACAAAATCTGACGCTTGTAAAAAAATGTAAAAACTTCTGCTCAATAAAACATTAATGTTTTCGGAAACCCACTTAAAAACCTCTTAAGAAAATTTCCTACCACACAGTGACACTGCATTAAAGCTATATTTATATTGGATGGTTTGGTTTGGATATATGTTAACACTTGAACTCGAAAACAATTATTTTTAAAAGCAAGTGTTGCTATTTTTATTGATGTGAACAAATCTCCACCTGTTATTTTAATCTCTCTTAATATTATTTTTTAACAAAAAAAAATTCGCTACACAAGATCTCATTACCATTGAAGAGGAGTTGGAATTCGTTTTGTTTATCGCAATTAAACAAGATTTGCCTAAGAATCAATCGGAAATTTCTCGTGGTTACTTACTATAAATAGGTCCAAATTTAGAGATTTTAGGGGTTCCGAACTGTTTCTAATTAGTGTTATTTCGTAACAAAGGTCTTATTATTTATTGAGTATCGTAGTAATCAGCTTTTTTTTTAATATAAAGTTGTTTAGGTTCTATTAATTATGATTACACCAATTTGGACCAGTACGGCTGAAGTTGGTGGGCTGTCTGTCCGGGCCCAAGTTTTTCCGTGATTTTCCTAGGTTACAGAATGAATCCTGGGACAGTACTATCTACCGAAAATACTCTCTTATCCAAATTCTTGATTTTCAAAAATTCACAGAGGGGACCACAGTGGAATTACAGTATTCAACAAAAAATTAAATTGTAGCTTATGTTCGTCCCTATAAGTCTACAAGATTTTAAGAAAAACGTATTGCTAGTTTTTGAGAAATATCATTTTGAAAATTTGAAATATTTAGAAATTACATTTTTTACAGTAGCCCCACCAAGTATAAAGGTATCTAAAAATTAATATTAGACGTTGGTTCTACTAGTCATGATGAGTAATTCTGCTCAAGTAGAAGTTATTTATCATCCCCTTTAATAAATAAAGGGGTGTTCATCATAGATTTTCAAAAAATCATAGAAAGCGCTACAGTGAAATTGTAGTTTTAAGAAAAAATCAAATTGTAGCCAATCTTCCGTTCCAACAGTTTACAAAGATAAAAAAAAATCGTGTGGGCATTTTTTGAATATTTTTTTGAAAATTTTCAAAATTTTGAAGAAACGCCATTGAGATCGTTTTCAGATTTTCGCAGTATAGGTACCACCCAAAAAAGCTTTCAAACAAGTTGTGGCTGATGCCGGTCAGACGACCACTTTTTGAGGAAATAAGCGTTAGTCGAGATTTTCTAAAAATTGCAACGGCCGCCATTTTGAAGCTAGAAAGTTCGGTAAAATCGTTTTCGATTTGCCTTAAGCTCTTCTTTTATTTCGCCGTATGTTAGATTTCAAAGAAAACAATTTAGCTCTTCTCTCAGATCCTGTGCTCAAATTTCCAAAATTTAGTTTAAAAAAAAACGCTACCTACCAAAAAAACTTCCGTTTCCGGTTTCGGACTTTTTTGAAAAGCTTAACTAGAACTACAATTTTTGATATATCTTTTCATTAAAAATTTCATTAAAATCGGTCAAGTACTTTTGCCGTGAAAGGCGTCACACAGCCACCCACAGACAGACATTTATTAAAAACCACTTTTTTTGGGTTCCTTAAACCCCAAAACGTGTATTTCTGTTAAAATCTAGATTTACAAAATTTTTATGAAATCAATACTTCCCTGTACCGAAGGTACGAGAAAGTAAAAATGAATATGTTTTGTTTTTATTTATATAATTAACAAAAAGTTATTTGAATTTGAATTTTCTTACAAGTTTAAACCCCGAGATTTATTATTTGAAATATTCTAATCTCCCGATTTAGCTCAAAAAAGGAAGAAAGTTTGTTCTAAAAACAGGTTAGTAATAGCGCAAGCCCGAAATAACCCACGCGAACAATTGTGTTAATGGGGAATTCCACCCTTTATGGTGCCGCTGCCGGATTGTTATCGATTCCGTCTTCCTGCTTGCGTGCTTTTAACCAAAATCCATAAATACAACGAAAGTTCCTTTATCCTAGTCACGGAGCACGTATGTCAATAGTTTAAAAATAAACTTCAGTACAAATTGAACAGAAATTCTAATTTTAGACAAAACGCTAAATATCCGATAAAAAGTTTAACCTTTTGTTTGCCCTACAAACTGACCTAAAGCCCTTTGGTTAACAAGGGTTCATTTATTGATCTAAACAAACGAAATTGCTAAAACTGGAATTGCTTGCAGTTTCCATACGAACTTTAAATATGGTCCAATTAAATTATGATGTGATAATAATTTACACATTTTTTCTCAAACCTTATTACTAAAACCGTTAGGATTTTGATCCAAATCATTAAATAATCTAAAATAAAATTTTAGTCTGGTGAATGTTAGAAGTTTTGCTTACGCAACCACTGAACGTCAGTTCTTTACAACAGAAAAGCGTGAAAATAAATTCGAATGCCAAAATGATGTGTATAAACGGCGAAGTTCAGCGTTGTTTATACAAAGGGTTCGAATAAATGTGAAAATCAACAAAGTATATTTTAGAAATTTCCACGAGCTTTGTGTCTGTCTATTTAAAGCTATTTCATCATCGACCAACGATCCTTGTTTTTTGTTTGGGGAAAAAGCTGCTGCAAATAAATTGTGGAATCAGGAAATCAGGGGAAGATTAAGCCAGTTCGAAAAACTTTCAAAACTGTCTTACAAAAAGTATTCCACTTTAATTTAAGAGGTCATACTTATACAATAAAAATTCCTCTCTATTAATCCATTATGTTCTAGTGACCTCGTTCTTTAGTTATCTTTTAATATAACTGTTTACAAACAAAAAACGTAATCGGAAAACAACGCATTGTTTAATTTTCTAGATGAGATTTTGCCTCTTGACTTATCTACCCTAAATACAAATTTACTATTTATTTATAGCACCCATACGACGAACGACGTTGCACATTGTATGTTATTACTTTATTAAAAATACACTGGTGTGGGTAAAAAACATTCTTCTTTTGCATTTTATTATAAAAATTCTCTTCGTCAACGTAAATAAACAAAAACAGTTCAACAAACACGTGGGGGGTCAAACTCCTTCTACAAAACAAAGAAAATAAAGAAATACACCCAAATTAAATGCGTCATAAAATAAACAACAAACGATCGATTGAAGGACACTCAACTCCGTTTTCGAGTACAAAAGTAAACCTCATTTCACATACCCATTCCGAATGCAGTGTATCCGAAACATTAAAATTCTGCGAGTTTATTAACAATTTTACCTGTCTGAACATGAAGTTGACGTCCGTGTCGTTGAATGGAACATCGCTTCCTCCTTGCAGGAAAACTATTGAGTTCTTGGGTGGATTTACCGTTCTTAATCTTTCTGCTAGCCTTTTTCTATTGATTGCGAACAGTTCCATAGGAACTTCATGGGTCCCTTCGCCCATCCATAGTCTTCCACTGAAATAACACAAAAAATGTTAAACTAGTAGCACGATGCCTAAATCGTTTCGGAAAAAAGATGATCAAACTCGCAACTCGATATTTGTTCAGAGACACGGTGACCTTCGCGTCCTAAAGGGCCACCTACAATCAAATTATATTTGACTTGCACTTGTAGCGTTTTCATGTTTCCCCTTTTAGAACCCATGGACCTTTAGATTAGGGATTCTATTAATACTTGGGATCCAGATATACAATTCCCCCGTATAAACAACATACGATTATGATTCCCTTTATCGTTTACCTACTAAATAAATTGCTAGGGTTTACAAACTTTGCACCTCAACTTATGCAGCGTCTGTTTAACAGTCCGAGCTATTTATTTTTATTTCCCGAGACCCATGAATTCTAAACTTTGGTATAACTAAAATTTGTCCAGCCAAACAGTTTTTTTACGATCCGGAACCGGAAACGAAAGTTAGCAATGTTTTTCTGCTGGCATTTTTTCCGGAAATGATTGTTTTAATTATAAACAGGGAAGCAGATAGAAAATCTTAGGTCAAAGCGAATGCTTTTTTTTCCAATTCTCTAGCTTCAAAATGGGGGCCGCTACGATTTTTTGAAAATTTTGTGTTTAGCGCCGTATTACTCAAAAACAGGTTGACAGGTCGGGTTAAAAAATTCTGACGTAGTAGCCCCCTAGAACCACAATGTTACTGTGTACAAACATTTTCAAAAAGTTAAGAGCTATAAAGTGAAAACAATTTCCAACATTTTATTTTAAATTAGTCCAGATTCGGCAGCCCAATTTCTAGCGCTTTATGTGAGTAGGTAATCCCCAGCGCCGGACAAGTGGGTCCCGTCAGGGGTCTGAGTAGGCTGGAGCCTAGGGCGGCAAAATTTTTGGGGGCGGCAAATTTTTGCGGGCGGAAGTTTTTGCGACAACAATGAAGGAGGACCGGTTGAATGATCTCGCCGTACTTGGGATTGAGTCTGATTTACTGCGAACGGTCAATTATGATTCTATAATCGACTCTTTTGCCAAGCTGAAGGCCAGACGGGTGGTAGTGTAAACGGTAAAAATGCACTTACTATTTAGTATTTACTATTTCACATGTACGGTAGGGCGGCAATTTTTTCCAAGCCTAGGGCGGCTAATGTGGTAAATCCGCCCCTGGGTTCCGTTCACATCTCTTAGTAGCGGGTGTAGATGTAAATTTCAATAACATATTAGAGCATTTAAAACAGTTGTATCGGGTTTTATTTTTATATTTGAGTTCGAATCACAGGAGTTCTAGTTTGTAGTTGGTATTCATGGCTTGTGACTGTTATGAAGCTGGTTGCTGAAATGACGAGTTTGCTCAATGACGTCATTGTTTTCTAAAAGAACGCGAGTGAGGAATTATATCAAGGAAGTGGGGAAAACGACTTAATGCCATTGGCATCACTGCTTTGGAAGTCCTCAGCGCCTATTTGAGAATCCGCCACTGGGATTGCCGATGGTGGAAATGGGTGGTAAATTAACAGCTGGCGCTACTTTCAAAATAATTACATTATTGAGTTATAAAAAAACTTTTTTTTAAATTTTATTATTGAGTTATGAACAGTAGATTTGTTTTTAAATTTTTAGTAATTATTAAAAATCACCAAATGTTGGCCTTTTTTCCAGTTTTCACGAATCAGCAGTCTAAAATCACCAGATCTGGTGATTTTTCACCAGACCTGGCAATACTAACTGCGCTGGCCTAACAAAGCATCCAAAAGTGTTTCCTTCTTCACAAACGTGATTCTTTATTTAATTTAGTCATTTAGAATACCTTTGTGCTTCCTCTTTCCGGAGAAATCTTTTGGGTAGACTAAAAACAAACTTGTTGAGAGTTAAAAATTTCATTAAAGTGGAGTGGTCAAAAAATAATTAGTATGGAATTAGCACACATGTAGGAACTGGAAAACCTCAGTCCTTTGTAAGGCGAGGTTACCACTTGTCGGCTTCACCCTTTTCGAGGTAATTTATAATTTACACACTTGGTTAAGCCTTATTGTGTTTCGGCTAATTTTGTGATTCTCTAGTTTGTTGAAATCCTTTGTAGGGCTCATGTGCTTTCGATGAATAAATGATTCGCCCTCGGTTTGAAGTACAAAACAATATACAGGGGTTTTCAGCAAAATTGAATTATATGCAAAATGCATGGAAAATTATAGTTTTCCAGATTTTGTCCCCAAGATCGTTAGCTAAGAATTTTAATTTATTATTGTTATTGATATTAGCGCCGTTTGACCAAAAAGAAAATAATGTTAACTTCCAAAATTAAGCAAAAATCGAAATAAATAGTAATTCAAGATGTTTTCGTGTAACATCCAAGTAACAACGTTTTCTAATGTTTCTGTGGCGAAGTGGGTGGCACTGTCTTGTAAGCAGATGTAAATCGTGTTCCTATTACTATTTATTTGATTATAGAACTGACTGATGTAAAAATTAAATAAATAACAAAAAAAATTATCTGTCCCACCCAGGATTATACACCCGGCACTTCCGCTTATAAGACAGGAGCCCCACCCACTTCGCCAAAGAAATATTAGAAAACGTCGTTACTCCGGTTTTTAAAAGACACTTCTTGACTTTATGTATATTTAATTAGATTTTTGCTTAATTTTAAAAGTAAAAATTACTGATTTTTGAATAAACAGCGCTGATAACGGCTAATAACAATAATACACTTATATTCTTAGTCAAAGTATCCTGGCGCATACACCCTGGAAAAATATAATTATATATAAATATAATATTGAACTAATATCAGGTTTACAAATTTTATTAAAGCTGAGATTTTAACAGGGCAGATATATGGAAATGTTGTTTTCTTACTTTGTATTATTATCACCTTCGGATACTAGATTACCTTTTGAAATTGAAAAAAAAACAATTTTCCATAAGATCAACATACGCAATCACCAATAACTAGGATCAAACGACAGACATTTAATAAACTACAAATGTATTTACCAGAGCCTCTACTCTCACATAGACAATTATACGCAGCATTTTTTAAAGCTATAAAAGTTTTAAATGTAAAAATTAAAATTAAAAACACTTGGATGAATAAGAGCAATTTAAAGGAAAATGGGGTATATTTACTAAAAACATTGTAATAATAAAATTCTAATTGAAATACATTGTTTTGAAGATTATTTGATGTCAATCTCGCTAAGTCGGAATTTTACTCCAAAAGAATAAACATTAACGTGATTATTTAGTAGCTACGCACATTAAGTTCAGTATTTATTTTCATAATCGCCGACTCCCTGCATAGGTATTTGAGAATATACAAAATTGATAGACGCATTAGATACATGTCTTACATCTCGACACAGCTTATTAATTCTTTTTTAAATCTATCAATTACAAAAAAATGGTGGGGCGTAGCCCACGGGCTCTGTCAGTTTTTGATATTTACAGTTATATTAATCTATTTTTGTAGTAGTAACGTGTTTTCCTTCTGTTGATTAAAACACATTTTTATCTTATATCGAGTTGTTCTAAATTCGTAAAAAAACAAAACTAAAATATCAATCTAGAAGATACGAAAACTTGATAACCTTAAAGTTTAACAAAAAACCTATTTAGAATTTTCTCAATACCATCCTTAAGCACTGCTTTCGAATCAATAAAAAACATCCTAGTATAGTTAATTCCTAGACCTTTTACTGTTTTTATCCAAGTTTAATTTCGTACAACAAAAATGATTAATCAGTTCCCGTTGAGTAGGTACTTAACTTTGTATGTTATTAATTAATAATTATAATTAGAAATTCCGAACAAAGGTAAGATAAAACTCCGAAAAAATTAAACACTCCCTCAATATTATCTGTACAATAGTACAATATAAATCATCAGTTTGTTTTTATTTGCGCACGTGGAACTGCGAAGTCGATACGCATTTTCCTCAAGGTCGGATAATATTTTCGAATTCAAACTGTCTAGAACTCTAAAACTTGATGTACAAATTTAAAAAGTCGGCGTGCTGAAGAAGTGTTTTAATTTTAAAATTTAAGTGGTTCGCCAACAGCGTCCTTGCGCGAGCTAGATAAGCTTTTAGAAGAGCTTTCCAACGCCAAATACATGCGAACGTAAATGGGTAAGAGTCTCATGGAAATCGATTTTAAGTACGAAGAGACCTCCATTCTGGTATAGAGGTCAGGGCAGAACGCAGCGTTTTTGATTTTAAAAGAATTTGCGAAGCGCATGAGCTGCGGGCGGTAGACTGTGATGGCGCAGACAAGGAAGCACCAGGTAAATGAACTCAATTGCGCAACTCGCATTACGAAAGCACTACCTTACTTCTGTTTATTTATGCCCGGTGTTTACGTCAGCCATCGCGAAAATATTCGTACCTCTATGTTACCTTCAATTCTTGGGGCCACCAATTCCTGTAGACGTCGATCCTGCACATCTGTACCTTCTAGTAATTTCTAATTTGAAAGAACCAACTGGAACATTGAAAATATGCACCGGCGATTAAAAAAATTAATTTGCACGGCATATGAGAAAATAGGGGAAAATTAAATTTTCTTTGGGACAGACGCCGTTCCATCACAAAGTTGATCTGATAAAGTCCATACTGCTTGCTCTATTGGGTTAGGGAACCAGACGAAATCTGGTGGAAGTGACCATTGCACCTCTTGAACATAAGCGCAAGGGTGAACTATCACCACTCGTTTACTACTGTATAAGGAACGCCTAAAAATGGCTTGAAAATTTTATGAACAAGAAAAGAAATGTCAGACATGCACTTCACCAGCAAATTTCAGCATATCATTAAAGCCTCTTTAATTACGACGACCTGAGCGGCTTGCAATGGTTCAAATTTAACAACTAATTATAAGTTACATCATTTAAATAAACCTCAAACTAGATGTGGAAGTTATGAATCAAACAAAACCAAATACCAGTTTGATATGTATTCGCTTTATTTACAATACAACCTTAATAACTACCTACGACCGCCGATGATGTCCTAGTTGACGAAACGCGGTGTGTAGGCCTTTATTAAGGTTGTATGGTAAATAAAGCGAAAGTTAGACCTATATTATTTATTTTGTTTTATCTGATTCATGGATTGGAATTTCAAAAATAACAAGCAATCGTTAAACGTTTAATTACTTATTTACACCGTCATGAGTGAAACAGGTAACTTGGTATAGTTCTTCCATTATCTACGAAAATTACTACCAGAGCCTCGATACTCACCTACATACTACATAATAATACTATAATATTAATTTTATAAGGATGCACTAACTCCGCTCATTTTTTATTCAACCCGTTGAAACTCGAAAGCAACAACGAATAGCATATTTAATTGTGTAAACTCTGATGGCTGTTGCTTAGTATATAATTTAAATTTACTCTCTTATTTTACGGAAGCAGTTAATGCATGCTTATAAAATTAACATAATATCTACATTATTGATAAATTTTGTCATGTGGAAATAGTACTTGTTAATTCAAAAACAAAACATTTGACTATGGATGATATTAAAATGTTATGTCACAATTTAAAAATTTATAGTAAGTATAACCGTTGTTTGAGAGTTTCGATTTGAAGTAATTCATGCACTTTAATCTTTCATAGCCATATATACAGGGTGATCAGGGGAACCGGCAACTATTGCTATTTTTTTTATTTTTAAAGATACAAAGTCGGTTAAATTAGAAAAGAACTAACTTTTTCTTATGGTTACGATAGTGAAAACAATAAAACAATTGCACATCGAGTTTTCGAGTTATATATGTATAGTCTCAACCATAATTACCCACCCCCAAAAACATTTTTAAGAAAATCATTAAAACTGCTACCACTTAAAAAGTTACTTTTAATCATTTGTTTGAAGTATTTCTTAGTATAGTACAGTATAAGAAAGGTAAATTTTTTACTTTGTTTCAAAGATGACGTTTTTCTAAAAATAACACCTGATTCGTATTCTACCAACAAAAATAAACCAATTAAAAGCCCTGAGCTCCCTTTTATAGGAATTAAACTGGCATTAAATATACTAAAAAAGAATTGATTTTTAGCGAATTAAAACAAAACTAGCTGAACCCGTTTTACCTTCGCCTGTTTGATTACGTCAACATGTAAGACGGGTCGGCGCGTGCAGCGCCGCCCGGACTGCCTTCTAAGTTCAGCGCCGTCCTACATGACTGGTACATAAGCATTCGCTTAAAACAATAATTAAACTGTGTCGAGATGTGTACCCGTCGTCGTGTTATGGTGGGGCAGTTACGGATTTACTATATCGATTGTTTTGCATGCGCTTTTGGAAAAATCAAAATTATGTTTTTTGTTCTGAACATATGGTTAAACCGATAGTTAAACTTGTTTACAGTTCGTGTTGGATCAATTCGGTTTCACCGAAAGTATTTGAAAAATTTATTAGTTTTGACATTCCTATACCTTTCAATATAGGGAAAGTATTGATTTTATGAAACTGGTGAAATTCTAGAATTTTTTTAATTTAAAAAACTACAAAAAGTCATGTCCACAGGCATAGAGTAACAGGTTACCAGCATGCGGCCACGCTGGCCGAGCCGGTATGCTGTAATAGTAGTTCGTGTGCAAGAGATTGGTACAAAATTACAAATATACATTTAAAGTATGATAAGACAATTTCCAAAGTATAAGAAAGTCCAAGCGCAGCGCTTTGCTCATTTTTCATGATACTTGTTCGTAATAACTTTGTCTATATAATGAAAAGGTTTGGCCGTTTACCGTTTAAAAATACTAAAATAATATTCCTGGAGTAGTCCAACTATAAAATAATTTCGCATTTCTCGAAAATGTAGTCATAAAAAATTATTATGTGCAAATGTCAGCGAAATTTCTTATACCAGGGAATTCTATTTTAAAGACTTAACAAGAATTTATTTTTTCAGTATGATATGTAGGTATGTGCTCCGACGGCAAGAAATTTTAGAAAAAATTTGTCCAAAGTAAATACTAAAAATTAATTTATACAAGACTAAACGAAATTGGTAATAATTACACTATTTACGAGGCAGTTTTTTAAAACATAATTCCGGGGGAATTTATAATTTATATTTAACCCTTTTATTTTTTTGTGGGGCAAACTTTTAACTAGAATTACTTTGTTCCTATAATCGAACAACCATACATACAAGAATTCTAAACATTTTTTTTTCGAAAAAATTGTTTCAGAAACAATCAACTTGGTCAAAATTGATAACTAATCCGCCCAATTTTCAAAGAATCAGTGCAATTGTATTTGTTTTGATTTTTTACGGGTTCGCGCCAATTATTGTAAAAATTCGCAAACTACAACAAACTATTTTAGTATTCTTGACATTGAAAAAATCTGAAGGCAACGGATTTATCTTTAACCGAGTATCGAGGGCTAAATTTATCCTCGCAGCCTTGAACATGGAAATAGGTGTTTAAGTTATCCATATAAATAAAAGCACGCGCGAGGAGTTAAAACGCGAAAAATACAGCGTTGGTAATAATTGACTCGACGTCAGCTTGTCTGTAATGCTGCAATGACAAATTACTTTTCGTTAAATTAGTTTAATCAACAAAACCTTCCACTTGCGTAATACGATATTTACGAGTGCGAGTAAACAAAGTTTGTTTACGCTTTTTATTATATCTTAAGATCTATTTTGTACTTCCTCATACTGTGAAGAGATTATTTTAGTTTTCACTGGAAAGCGTTAGGGCAAAAATTATACCTCCAATGATAACTAATTAAACAAGGCGAAACCGGGATTTTCGGTATTCTCGGACCCTAAAACGTGCGTTTCCGCATAAATCTCAACTTCCGCAATTTTGATGAATACAATACCTACCTCTAGCTATACTCTGCATAACGAGACAGGTAACAATGAGCGAAGCACTTTGCCTGCTTTCTTTCCTATAGTTCTTACTTTATCATATTTTTAAAAGTAATTTTGTATAACGTTTTACACCCCAATAGTGACCATCGATCGCACCACCTGTACCACTCTATCGGAGGCACAGATGTTATCCTATAGTTCGCGTCAAGATTATTCGCTTAAAAAATATAATTGCAAAAAAATGTTACTACCTGTATAAATAATCTTAAAAGTAGATTCAATAGAAACAGTTGATAAGAAACAACTATATATTTTAAAGGTTAGCTTGCATGAGTTATAACTTATTTTAAACCTAAAATCCCTATTCTAAATGAAAATTTCAAAACTTGGTTATTCATTTTACCCGTGTTTAATACCTTCCTGAGCTTTAGGCCTTTAAGCAGGAATTACCAGTCACCCCTCCAAGACGCTTTCGTGCATCTCACATCGGGTATATCATAGCTGACGGCACAATCACTTGCACATCGTACCACAAGTGTAATAGACCGTGGTCGTACTATGGGTAATCAAATTTATCAAATTGTTAAGTGAGAAAAAACTAGATTTTTGATTTTTTGGAAAAAGATTCTGTGTGGTTAAAGAAAATCAAAAACGGAAGAACACCTAAAATTTGGTGGGAGAGGAAAAATGAAGCCCCTGAATAATGCTGCACTAAAAAAATTGGTGAAGAATCTGATTCTACTATTTATTTATGAACAATTTTGTTTAAATAAACATTTCTTATCGTATGCATAAACGTTCGATTTTCATAAATTTATAGGCATCACGGAGAAGCTGGCGGTTTCTGACACGAACCAAATTATAACTAATCCCTAGCTCTATTAGCCTACAGAATATTGTTTTGAAAAAGTCAAAATTTTGATATTTCTGGCATTTCCACAGGTTCTCGTACCTTGTACAATTGTGTACCCCTAGGGCATTTCTGATATCATATTTAACCCAACTCGTTATTGAGTAAATTAAATAGGCGTTGAAACCCAAATTATCAAAAATGCATAGAAGGCATCAGAGCGAAATTTATGAGCTGGGAAACGAACTAAATTGCAGCTAATCTCCAGCTCTATGAGCTTACAAAAATAAAGAAAAATCGTGTGTTCGGTTTTTGAGTAATAATTTATTGAAAATTTCCAAAATTTTGAAAATATTTTTCACTTCATAGTTTTATCACATTGTAAATTTTTGTGCACAATGACATTGTGTCTCTATAGGTCTATTACGATGCAAAATGTGATCCCGTTTTTCAACTCATTTTTGAGTAATAAAGCGCTAAAGTAAATATTTTCAAAAGATCGTAGCAGGTGTCATTTTGAAGCTAGAAAGTTCGGGAAAAAAGCGTTGGATTTGCCCTAAGAACTACTATAAGATAACGTGATTAAATTTAAAAAATTGTTTTGCCGAAAAATGCATGTCTAACTTCCGTTTCCGGTTTCGGATCTTTTTAAAAAGCTTATTTTGTCGACGTACCCACCCGCCCACAAACAAACATTTATTGAAAACCACTTATTTGGGTTCTTGTAGATCCAAAGTATGTATTTCCGTCGAAATCTCGAATTCGAACATGATACATCACAATAATGAATTTCTGACAGAATCAATGACTCTGTTATCACTGACAAACTCGAAATACAGCTGTTGTATTCTTATCATGAGAAGTGTAAACTGAAAAACTCTACAATCTCTGCTGATTTAGCACCTATAACCCAAAAATAAATGTAGACATATTGTTGTCACAATTATTATCACAGGATATATTAAAATTATAATAAACACCAGAGTTGTGTCCCACAATTTGAAAACAAAATTAGCAAGATACTCTATTATAATAGCAAATGCGTAAGCATGGATGTAAGGATCACAAGGCCCAAATTTGTCACGTGCACTAATACACCCACGTATTGGGACACTTTATCAAATAGGTGTAAGAACAAGATATCATCTTTAATTTATAGCAATTGTAGAGCAATGCCAAAAATCTATTCATATAAATTGTTGAAATCCAAATCATTTTTATGTAGAATGACAGGGTTAGGTGAAGTATTTCTTCAAATATTAAAATTAGAAAATCATTTATCATTTGCCTTTTTTACAAAAAAAAAAAACAATGAACGAATCACTTCACCTGGACTTTAGAAACTGTTACTTTTCATATTTTCAAAAAAATTTATGCACAACGTTGTGTCGCTAACAACAGTGGCGCGTTTAGGCTAGAGAATACAATCCCGGGATCTTGGTTCTGGGGATATCGGCTAGTTTTTGGTTCTTTGTTTTAAACAATGCAGCTGACGCATGAGTTTTTAAAGGCAATTCAGCGGACAATTGAGGAGTCGGAAAAGGCGTTTTCTGCTGCTGGAAAATTTTGTTATTTGAACCACCATCAGATCATGACTTGGCAACTCCACGTTAGACAAACTATTATTTCGACGTCATTGTTTTGCAATTTAAAAAAAATACTTACTACCAAATTTTTTTTAATAAAGCTTAAAGTTAATGCATAAAATTTAGTTTTTCATTATAGTAGGTTAGTTCCAGAATCAATCTCAGAACTCCGGGATTATTCATTTTCGATCTAGGCTCCTCACTATTGAGGGGATCCGAAAAATAAAAAATACATATTTTTTCAAAATGCCAACACTAGAATAATGTGTCACAGTCCAAATTTTCTAGCAGTAGGCGCCGCAAAATGTCATAGCACTTGAGGGTCGTTATATAGTAGTGCAACAAACTGCATCCACGTTGGTTACTCCGCAAAGAGCAAATTTGATTGCTGCGCTATACACTGAAGTGAATACCGTTCGCGCAACATACAAGACATTATATGACGTGCAGTCAAAACGAGCCAAGCCATAATAGCGGCAATTTTATTATGAAAAAAACAACGATTTTTTGATTTCACGTTATTACTGCAGTACATTATTCGGGACTTTCAAATGCCGCCAATTTTTTAAAAAATGCTTCCCAATTTCTTTGTTTTATTCACATTCATACCAAATTTTCTAGAATGTTCGAAACCTGCTGTTCTGCATAATTACCCGAGATTTTTTGGCATTAAAAATAACAAAAACCAACGAAAATATTCATCACTCAAAAATTCGGCGGAAAATGAAAAATTAACCCCTTAAATATTGCTGCATCTAATAATAATGTTGTAAATTTTATTCTACTATCACTCATAAGCAATTTAGCTTAAACA
Organism: Ctenicera cuprea; assembly: GCA_958336395.1. Taxonomy (NCBI): domain Eukaryota; kingdom Metazoa; phylum Arthropoda; class Insecta; order Coleoptera; family Elateridae; genus Ctenicera; species Ctenicera cuprea. The sequence goes on from OY284496.1 coordinate 4,283,999, forward strand.
AAAATGTTTTATTTAATAAAGAAACATGAAAATTCATAGAAAGCGTCACACATAAATTAGCGGGTTGGGACACCAACCAAATTGTAACTTAATTCCAGGCAAGGTTTGACCAAGTTTTTTGGAAAATTTACAAATTTTGTTTCACTTCACAATGTTAATCTATTCAAAATTTTTCGCATAGTAAAATTCTCTCTTTACCATACTAAATTTGCTGCCCAACCTGTCAAATTCGTTCTTAAGTAATATATGGTATTAAAGTAACAATTAAATTTTTGAAAAACCGTAGCGGGTGCCATTTTCAATCAGGAAAAAGAGTCGAATTTGCCTTAAGGTCTTCTATCAAATTTCATTTTTTAATTCATAAACTTCGATTTGTAAAAAAATATGTGTAACATCCGCTTCCGTTTTATAATTTTTTTAAAAGCTTATTTTGTCAATAAATGTTTGATTGACCCCCCACGTTCCGAAGCTCATTAAAATCGGTCCATCTGTTCGGGACTTATAAGGCGCACTCTCAGCCCCACACACCACCCACCCACAGGCAGACATTTTTTAAAAAGCACTTTTTTGAGTTCCCGGTGTTCCAAAACATGTATTTCCGTTAAAACCTCGAAACTCAAATTTTTTATGAAATTTATACTTCCCTATACCGAAATTATAGGAAAGTGAAAAGATATGAAGAGTAAACCTGAGAAACCAGGATGGGAAAAATTCGAAAAACAGGAAAGAGAAACGAAAAGGTACGAAAGAAAAAACAAGAAAGAGAACAGGATGTTTCGTAGAAAAAACAGAGAAAGACTTGTACAAAGAAGAAAGGGAGGCAACAGGGGAAGATTAAGAAAAACGGGAAATAAATACCTAAGAAAAACGCGAAGAAAAAGATACAGAAGTAATTTGACAATACTATTTACTGACCAAAAGTAAGTGTAAAATTAGTCACCTTTTCCATTATAAGAGCTAGTTCTAAAATAAATAAAATTATTCCCGTGAGAACAAATTAATGCCATTCTATGCCCTAAATTGCAGGCAAATATTACGCAAGTAGACCATACCATTTACTTTAGGAAGTTTTATGACAGTCGTCATCTAACGTGAACGTAATTGGATTCTTTTATAAAACCTAAAATTTTTTATGAGATGAGAAATTGTTTATAAAAATAATTCGTTTGGAAAATGCACTTTTAAACCTGACGATGGTTTTAAAAGTTTTCGTAATATTACGTTAATTACATATTTTATATGCTTCATCATACTCTTATACATAAAAGTGTTTTCGCAATTTATTTGTTTTCCGATATTTTTATCATAAGAAGGTAAATGCCAAAATTGATCATTGACCAAAATATGCATTTGATCTGAGGTCGTGAGCTCACTACCTATCTAGCTGGCGCACGTGCCGTACGTAACCAACGCCCTGAGTCTGCAGCGGGCTTGTAGCGACTAGATTAGATGTAAATTTTCACTTCTTGACTCGAGAATATGTAAAACATAAAAAGTATGGGAAAGTACCAGCGACCTGTTTCGCACATTTTTAGATTTACAAATAAATATTGCTGAAACTTGAAACGAAGCTCTGCATAAAGTATTTGGTATACGTGCAGTTGCAGCGCAATTTCAGCCGGATTTTGATATCCTGCAGCATCCAAAAATAAGACCAGTAAAGTCTTGTGTAATAAAATCGATCAAAGAGCGTCTATTATGCCAATGTAAACTTGAGGTTCATCTAGCATAACATCTCTGGCATTTGGCGGTGTTGCAGTCTAGCAATTTACAGTTCGGCGACTTTATGATCTCTGGTCTCTAATTATTATCCCGTAGCTATAAAACGCCCTGCAAATTTCTACAGACATCTTTGTTTAACACGTCATGCTGTAAAATTGTCATCACTCAACACATTCTTTTCGCGACATTGTTTCAAAACATCTAAATAAATACGAGCTAAGTTTATTATTTTTGAAAACTATGTTACTTTGTCATTCTCACTACCTAGTTTAAAATTACACATCTCCTAAAATACCAAAACTAGGGCAAGATACAGAAATGTACCACACGCAAGTGTGATAAGCAGTTAAGTATATATTCTTAGAATACTTAGAAGTGTACTTAGAATAAGAGTTTGGTAAAAATTTTTGCTTCCTATACTTCTGTATTAAAGGCAACTATGTAGAATTTCGAGCTATTTTTTAAAAAATAAAACACTTTTAGAATTTTCAGCATAAATAATTACCACAGCTGCTTTTAAACCTGATGTTTTAAATCACAGACCAAGCGGACTCTGGATGACAGCGAGAAAATTACCGTCGGGCTGAAGACTTTCTTCTAGTTACTGAAGAAAATTTTTTGAGAACATAATTAAACATCAATCAAACATTTTTCGGAGTCTCTTCAAAATCCGGGTCAAAATACATTTTTAATGGAGTCTATTAGATATTAAAAACAAACGAAGCACTTAGTCTGGACTATACTTTAGAAATTGTCTTAACATATTTCAAAAGTATGTTTGTATTAACGTTGTGCGCCTTCTTGTACTCCGAAACCGAAAAGAGTAAAAAAATCGTTTTTTGGAAAAAGATTCCTCGAAATTAAAAAAAGCCAAACACAGATGTACAAATTCGACCGTCAATATTCAGGTGAAAGATTGTTAATAACATTCCCAAATATTGCTGCCCCTAAAAATCAAGTTGTGAATCTTATTTTACTATCACTTATAATTTCGATTTTCAAAAACGCATAATAGGTCTCGTAGAGAAATTAGCGGATTGGGATACGAACCAAATTGTAGCCTATCCCTCTTCACTTCACAGTATTCGTGGTTTCCAAAAATGCTCTTAGATAGTAAAATTGTGTACCCCTAGAGTTATAAAAACTACGGTTCGTTCCGATCTGACAACTTATTTTTGAGTTACTATGCATTTAAGTGAAAATTATTAAGAAGTTTTTTCAATTTTTTTTTTGTGATAAGAAGGAACACCCAAAGAAAACATTTTTTTAGAAACCACTTTTTTCGGTTGCTGTAGACCCAAACATGAGCGCCTCACTTTTAAACCTGCTGACATCTAGCGACTGATATGAGAAATGGCTTGAAAAAGCGAGTACTGACTAGTGTTGTGGTATCAGTACAGCCATGTGTATGCGCAATGCGGATGCCTATACTGGCAGTCATGTAACTATGAGTCAGCGACATAAGTACATAAAATTTAAGATGCGGAAAATTGTTTTTTATATGTACCTGCTATGTTGCTAATTACTAATATCTATTAAAATTAACAAATTATTAAAAAAAATATAAGCCACACAACGAAAATATAATAATAATAATAATAATCATTATTTTTTTTGAGTGGGAGGCCCAACCACATCGTGGCATAAGTCCCGCAATATGGTTAATCCGCCAATGGCCTAGTAAATCCAAAATCAGAATTTAAAATGTTTTTGGGGACTCCCATCATCAGAAATCAATTTTTTTAAAAACTTGTATAATTTTATTAGGAAGGAAAAGTGGGTGACGAAATCCAGAGACGGCTCTAGACTTTTTGCCACCCTAGACAACGCTACATAAAGTCGCCCCCTTCCTAATTCCTAGCAAGGATAGGTTTTTACAGGAAATCCATGTATCTGCCTGCATAAATAACTATGTTTATAAAGTTTACCAAGTAACAAAGAAATTTTGGGCTTTTTATTAGTGGCTATAACTCATTTATTATTTATTTTACATATTTCTAATTAACACATTATTAAGACACTTTTTCATGCTGAATATAAATTTTTGATTAGATTTGGTATAACTGTTACCAGTGCTCATTTTCGACTGTCAACTTTGGTTTCTCTTATGGTCGGCATTTTAAATTTTTTCATATTTAAATAGAGTTTTTATTTCTGATTTCAACGATGTGTCACACTTTGCATTTTGTTTACCTTTTGAGCATTTTATTATAGAAAATAAAAATTCCATAAGAGTGTCATGGAAAGACCACGTCATTTAATTTATTTTGAAAAATTCTAGTAGGCCATGAACTGATGGAAGTTAAACAAAACACCACTTTTATTTTCTTTGGCCTTTAGACACATTTGGTACGCGAAAATTTCAGTTTTGAGCGTAGGCAGCAGGTTATGTTATTTTTCATAAAAACTAATGAATGACACAGTTACTATCACACAGATTAGAGAGTTTATTTCATACGAGCTTCTGAGCATGTTGTACAAAGGTGTCAAATGTTTTGAACATTTATTTAATAATAGTTTGTATTAGTGCAGTTCTAGTATTATCTGTTGTATTTATTTAACCTGTTATTCAAATTTGTTATGTCAGTTGCAAACATAAAAACTGCAAGTGGAAGTTTCAGTAAATTGTGTATGTTAGAATATTTGTCATTCATTTGCTTTAATAAAAAATAAGATAACCTGCTGCCTACGCTCAAAACAAAGCTTGCTGAAATTTTCGCGTACCTAATGTATCTAAAGACCAAAGTAAGTAAAAGTAGTGTTTTGTTTTACTACCATCAGTGGCCTACTAGAATTTTTTCAAAATAAATTAAATGACGTGGTCTTTTCATGGCACTCTTATGAAATTTTTATTTTCTATAATAAAATGCTCAAAGTGTAAACAAAATGCAAAGTGTGACACATCGTTGAAATCAGAATTATAAACTCTATTTAAATATATAAAATTTAAAATGCCGACCATAAGAAAAAAAAGGTTGACTGTCGAAAATGAGCAATGATAACAGTTATACTAAATCTGATTAAAAATTTTGATTCAGCATGAAAAAGTGTCCTAATAATGCGTCAACTAGAAATATGTAACATAAATGATAAATGAGTTATAGCCGAAAACAAAAAATCCAAAATTTCAGTTTTTCCAGTTCTTTCAGAAACTAAGCAAGATAGCTCTAATTTGTTTTCAGATTATTAGTGGGCATAAAATTCCACAACTTTTCTCTAATTTAACCATCGTCGTAACTCTTCAAATAAGCGAGATCCCCATAGTTAACACGCAATGTGATACATCCTGTATAACAAAAAGAAAAAAATATTTCTTAAAACCAATGGAACAGAATTAGACGCTAATACCCATAGTATTCGTCCATAGCACCCAGTAAAAATAGTGCCAGGCAACAATAGCGACCACCAGTAATGTTGCCGGGCAAATACGTGGCCTAAAAAATAGCGTCTACAAAAATAGTGCCTATCAAAACGTTCGCCGGCAGAAATAGCGGCGGTCAAACATGTCGCCGGCAAAAATACATTAACAAAAATGCGAAATTCAACTGTCTTTCTTATTTTCTCATATCTTTATATGTACTTTTATTAATTTTTTATTTCATTTTATTATTTTCATTTTAAACCGCCTGAAGACGAAGAAATCAAATATTATTCAACAACAGGGGAGGTATTTTTAAAAACTACAGATGAGGGAGGTCAAATACTTTTGCAATTTCCATAAGATCTCAGTCCGCCTCTATGGCATGTCTTCCTACTGAACTCTCCCCTGTCCTAATACAGAACGTCATCGAAATTGGAAATTTGTAATTGTGTTTCTTCTAATATAGTAAAATCACATTAAAGCTATAAAAATCTCGACACGTCTTGGTATAGAATATTATTATCATGTGTTAATTCTTAACATAAATAAACAATTTCATGTCAGTAAAAACGAAAAGGGCATACATTTACAACACTGTTTACCACATTTGGCAGATTGGCCTGCTTTCAGTAAGGTACATTATTTTTTGCTGTTTTTAATAATTTCTTAAATAAAAGTTTTCTAATTTGATCAGAGGAGTACAATGGGCCCACCTATTCTGGCCTAAGTGCGCGTGAGCTAACTTACTCCCAATTCCTAATCCTAATTTGATCAGTGAAACATTTGTAGTGTTGTAATTCAAAATGTACAGTATTGGACAAATTAAATATTAAGCACAACTAACTAGAATTTTAGAAACTATGGTTTAGGTGATCTGATCTTATCAAAACAACATCTTTGCAACTTTGCAAGAATAATCAATGATCATGTATTAAGTTAAATATTGGACATCAAACGTCTGTTAAACCAAACTATGTTACCAACCTAGCAAGTTTTCACAAAAAAGCATTAAAATTTCACTTTTAATTGAAGAGAAAAGGCTTTTAGTTTATAATTGTGAAAAGGGGATTATGCTACGTTAGTAATATTAAAATCAGAAATACGCGAAGAGAAAGTTAAACATATTATGCTTATGACACGCTAGATATTTTGATACATTTCTTAGTAAGCTAGTCAGAAGTTAAGGGAAAGTAAAATGCTTAGGTAATTCTACAATTTTTATTGTTAAAACGTTGCTTTAATGCATAATCTTAAAGTAACAATTTTAAAGGTGATTTACACTGTAACATATTCACATCTGAGGTTCCTAAATGGCTTTGAAAAACCCGGAACAGCTCGAAACAAAAAAAGATTTGTTGAAATACATTATTCTTTCCAGAATAAAAATAAAAAAACAATATGCAATTGCGCAACGCCAACAGGTAGTGAACTAGTAAATACATTAGTGACAGGATATGATTGTCCGCACATTTGGAGGAAATTAAAAATTTACAGGTATTGTTAATTATATATTATTACCTTCAGAAACAATGGCGTTTATTAGCCATGATATGCAATAACACTTTTATGTTTTACGCGTTTTGAAATGTATTGTTTCAAAGTATTGTTTAACTACCCGCACAATTAAATGTTAACCCGCAATAAATTACTTGAAACCTGATTCCACAACTGAATTGTTTTAAAGCGACCCTCTAAACCACATCTGTTTGTGTCGCAAAATACGAAAAAAATGGGCATCATCTTCGTCTCGAAATTTTCATTTATTTTGTACAAAAGTAAAAATAAGCGAGGCACTTTGCCTGGACTTTCCTATACTTTTATACAAAATAACTACTTTTAAATGTCTAGTCACAACAATTACAGCACATCTAACTAAGAACTGTTTAGAGTTCTATGATATTTAAACACAAAACCCTGTCAATCCCTTATTGCAAGAAGGTCAACTAAACCACTTGCTGCGTAGAAATTTTAAGCTCATGCGGTACAAAGCTTCAAGGTCAACTTTTGACTATTATCACGGGATTATAATAAGTTCATCTCTTATGCACTGCGTGTTTCGCTATCTACCTCGCCTATTCTGAACTTATCATTGATGCTCCCATGCTAACTATGTTACGACAAGAATTTTTTTTAAATCGATTTTTTATTGTTTGGATAAACATTCCTTAGGATTAATAAACAAAAGAAACGGAAAGAAAAACTCGTTTTCCAAAATTAGGGAAGGACAGGAAAAGTTAACCCCTTTAAATATTGCTGCACCTAAAAATTCAGTTCTGAATCTGATTCTAAATTACCCATGAGCAATTTAGCTCAAAACAGAAATTTTTTTATCGTCCCCCGTTTATTAAAAGAAAAAGGGCGTGAATTTTCGGTTTCAATAACTCACAGAAAGCGTCACTGAGAAATTAGTGGACTGACATATGAACCAAATTGTAGCTCATTTCTAGTTCTATTAGTCTACAAAATTTAAAAAAAATCGCCAGTTTTTGAGCAGTATGTTTTTGAAAACGTCGAAATTTTGATATTATTTTCACTTCACAGTTTTAGTAGTTCCAAAAGTTCTAGTACCTTATTCTCTCAAGTACCAATGCAACTGCATTGGCTGCATCGGTGCAGTTACGCCACTGGGACAAACTTTTAGAAGCCACATAAAAATCAACGAGTTTTTGCAACCTATAATAATTTGATTAAGTGCAGTGCATTTTCTATTTTAGGAAATGGATGACAGAAAACTTGACGCTTTATTTTTATACTTGTAAGTCGTAGGAGGAAGTTGGTCCAGCAACGAGCCAAGTGGTTCTTGGAAAACCTCAATTAGTTGAGTAAGCGTTGTGTCCAAGAGGTTGGTGCAATGGAAGAAATCCTGCATGTCGATATTCTGCCATTTTCTGTTCACAGTGGCTGTTAATTCAATACCCTTGCGTTTTTCCTTGAAATTCGTGCATTTGCACAATGTCAAGTTAATTACGTGAACAATTTGACATTGATTACGATTATGTCAAAATTAAACGGATAATTATTGTATACCAAATAATGGTTTTGCCCTCCAAGTATACTGTTTAATCACGTGAGAAAAAATAATTTCTTAAATTAAAATAGTGGTTGTTGTTCCTTCCCTATTGTTTATTTGTAGTAAATTTAAAACATTTCCATAGTTCTGGAATAACTTAGAAAATAGATTAGTGGAAAATAACACAACAATCCAAAGACGTCTACTATCATCGGACAATTAACAACATGACGACATTAGACAAGGGGGGTGAGGATTATTTACCAACAAAACTAAAATAATTCCACCATGGAATAGTTTTTCTTTAATATTATCAATTTGTTTTATATTTGAGCACTGATTATCAATTTTACAAAATTTAAAACATTGATTTCTAGCAATACTGAAGCGCATGTCCTAATAAAAAAAATGAAAAATCAGTAAAAGCTATTTAAAAAAAATTCCGGTGGAAAAAATATTTACTGTTTTCTTCTGCGCGAAGGGAGGCTTTCTAGTAGTAACTCTATTTGTTTAAAACTCCAACAAATAAATTTCCAGGCAAAATTTTCCAATTACATACCTATTGTTTGCTTCACGGCATCATTAAAAAAAAGTTTTTTTCCATTTTTTTAATAGATATTTGTCAATTGTTTTGGCAACGGAAAAATATATTCTTCTTGTTTGTTGACGCATTTCTCAAGAGGCTATTTTATCCTCAAAACATTTACAGAATTTCCAAACTGGTTAAAAACTTATTCCGTAACAAAAAAAAACTGAAAATTTATCATATTACCACTATTTCTTTAAAATATTTTATTAATTATGTGTACAGATACCATAGTTTATTGGAGTAAATGAAAAACAAATCTTAAATGGGTTCATAAAAATAAAAAAAAGTTTTTGTTTTGAAATACTTAAATAAGCTGATCATATCTTACATTTGACATCATCTTCGTTAATAATTTTTTTATAAAAGGAAATTCTTCCCGCCGCTCCTTATTTAACACAAATTTTCTTTTAGTGCCATGGGTTTAAAACATAAACATTAACCAGGGGAGGGCGCGTAGGGCCCATACAGAATACGTGGTATATTTCAATATACCAAAAAAAAGATTTGCTTTTAGAATATTAATTATTTAAGTTACTATAAAATGTATTAGTCTGTTGTGTTTTTCCTCTAAAATAAAATAAACTTGGAGCAGCCTCCCCAAGAACCCCCTAACGACGCCTCTGCCAAACTCTAATTGTTGCTGTCTTTAATGCACTTTAATGCAACCAGAAACGTTAAGAATTCATATCTTTCGTCAAAATTGAAGTGTTATGTGCGGAATTGTTATTAAACCTATGTAATTCAAATAGAGCATTATGATCTCACACGTGAAGAGGCGGAGAAACCTACTATTTTAGTAGGAAAAGGAAAAAACATGGAAAATTTATCCAAGCAGTTCATTTTGACATTTCTCGATTGTTAATTCACACCATCGCCTTACCAATATATTGCAACAATCAATATCACAAAATTACAAAATGTGGTAGATTGAATTCTATTTTTGAAAATTTTTAAAACAATTTCAGAAATATCGGCAGTTTTTACGTTAGAATGAAATGTTACGTTTTTCCAAAAATAACACATAATTTCACGTCAACTAATTTTTGACAAATTAATCACGTTAGTTGTAAACATTGTATACGTTGCTTATATCATGGCCATATAAAAATGTTAAAATAAAGCAATTTCGGTGTATTTGTTTGCATTTTTCGTTGGTTTACCCATAATCAAAAATCTATCCTGAATATTGTTTCGACTTGCCAAGCATAGGTGCCGAGTTTACAAATTCCCAGGGGGGGGGGGGGGGGCTATACAGTAATTCTCTTCTTGTAGTGCTATACCCTATTCAGGGCCTTGGCTACCTTTCTCCTATGTCTGTGTTTGGTGCGCGGCGATAGATAATTTGCACAGACAGACATAGGGGACCTACAGTTTAACGTGGGCTCCGAACCACAGGAAGTGCATGCACTTCTTCTCCAGAGATGTTTTCCTGGGGAAAAATCCACCTCGCTGGTTTCCCGTTGCCTTGCGAGGGAGAACGACCGGGCCAGGGACCGAACCCGGATCCGCTGCATTGGTAGCCCGCGCTCTTACCACTGAGCTTAAAATTAAAGTAAGTTTTGTTACTTTCAATTAAAAATGTCCTCAATACATGCCGCAAGCAAAAAGCACAGAAAAGCATAGATTTTCTTAGTATGCAGATTATATTGTCGGCATTACCAACATTGCGTTGGCGTCTGTCACCACGTCCGTACGTGTTTCATCAGTATCAACAAATTAAAATTAAAAAACTAGGATCAACTGAGTCAACTGAAAATCATCAGTATCAAAACAAAGCAAATAAATGATAACTTTGATTTCCGTTGTTGTCTGTGAATCACTATCTACTCCAGACAGTGTTTTACCTGATCTGATCTGAATCATCCAGTCGAGGTGTAGGTGTTGTTTGCTCCTAGCTCTTCTAAAATTTAGTTGTCAGTGATTTTGTTATTAATTAAACATGGACAAGTTTGTAATAAGATTGCAAAAAAAAGCCAAATGAAGTGTGCACCGCCAGTACCGCCACCGCTAGTGACGCCCATAATTCCCAAGATTTCCAGCAGACCTGAACTTTAGCCTCGCCTACTCCTATTCGTCTCAGGAATCTCACGATTACAGTTCGGATTTCTGGTCTAGTATTTTGCCAGTATTTAAATTATGAGGCAATCAATTATTAGGCAATTTTGTCATTATTCCTTTAAATGTATAGTTGCGCAAACCTGAACTTGTAAACGAATTATCTACCAGCTTAGAATGGTAACACGTCCATATGTTAGCTAGTGCAGGTAGTTATTATTTATTTGGTCAACTGGAATTAAAGCTTATGTAACAGTTTAATAGAACAAAACAGGGTTCATAAGCGTAGAATAGGAATGGTCATGAGCAGGCTTAGGATAAATATGCACTTAAAAATTGGAAAATATGCATGCAAATATGCACGTAAAGTAGCGAAAATATGCACTTAAAAAATTATTGCCGTTATAGTAGAAACAAAAAGTAAGAGTCAGATAGATGCAAAAAATAATTTTTATTAACTAACATGCAAACACATACATTTATAAAAAGAAAGAAATCACAATTACCTATATATTTAATTAAATTAATAATAGAATAAAAATAAGAATAACAGTAGTACCTAATTAATTAATGTTAAGATAAAAACAAGAATCAGAATTTAAATGCTACTATTACATTTAATAATTACATGGTGTAATAAATGTTCAAAGGTAAATTTACGCCTGATATCTGCAAGTATATTTTTGTATTCAGAAAACACTCTTCGACATCGCACGAAACCATAGGAGCAAATTCTAACTTAATTACATCTGCAAGTTTTAAATTAACAAGACTGTCATCAATTGTTGCCTTATCTTCTAACACGTCACTAATATTTTTGAGCTGGCGATAGCCACTGTTTTTTGAAAGCACTGATTTTAATTTTACGATGAAATCCTTTTTCTTTAGCACACTCAAAGCACGAACTACTTCTTCTACTGTTTCGATGTTTGTTTCCTCTTCCTTGTAATTTGCAAATAGCAGATGAAATGCAAGTAAATTTGCTTGCAATAAAAATTAATTCCTCGCGGACTCCTTTCTTCTTTAGAATGCATTGCGCATCTTTACTGCTTTGAGCTTCCTCGCCATCAAATTCATTCACAACGGTTTGTATAGTTTCAAAGTTTTTTAGCGTAGTATTTGGCAGCTTCGATCCATGTTCCCCATCTTGTAATTACGGGTACAGGAGGAAGTGGTAGATTGTCGTAAAATTCTCTAAATTTTTGCTGACGGCTGTGTGCTTTCAAAAATACTTTTTTCACAGTGGATATTAAAGCATTCACGTCAGGATAAAGGGAGCGAACTAATTCTGCAACTCTGTGCAATCCATGAGCCATACAGGTAACATGTATCATTTTGGGGTATTAAAGTTTCAGGCCGGTCATAGCTTTGCACATATATGGGGCTGCATCCGTACATACCACTAGCACCTGTTCATAAAGAATTCCTGAGGGCCACAAAAGACTTAACGAATCGTTAAAAAACGCCGCAATTGTGGAATGGTTTGTATGGTCCAACACTTTCATCGTCAGTAAATACGATTTATTTTTTTCCTCATTTAACCCCAAAACGCCAAACACAAAATTTGCAACGGCTCTGTTTTCCACATCGGTTGTCTCATCAAGTGAAACCCAAATATTTTGCGAGTCTTTCACCTTCGCCCGCATTTGGTTTAATGTAGCAGCATACAATTCAGGAACGTAATTTTTTCTTAACGTTGACTCATCTGATATATCTCTTTTCATGTACTTCTCGAAAAATTCGGTAAGTGTTGGGATTTGTAACTTGGCCATAGGTATATCGGCAGATATAAGGCTTTACACAAATCATAATTAAATTCGGAATGTTTTGGCCCTGGCTTTGGCATTGCACTTATCAATAATTGCTGCTGTTTTTTATTAGCAGTTTTTCTATTTTTATTGCTAAGATGTTTTCCTGTTTGCATATGCTGAGTAATTTGAAATTTCTTTGTAGCCGATATTGTAATTTCACAACATTTGCAAAATAGCATAGCACCATCGGTGGAAAAGACTGGAAAATCACGCACAAACTGGTTCATAACTACACTTAAAGACCTTTTTTCTTTTCCCATTTTAAATTTTAACACTTTCACTTTCCATGAATATTAGAGAACTAAGGATTTTAGTATAGTAGAATAAAAGTTAAGTAGTTAGCAAGAAAAGAAGGGTTGTTAGATATTTCCCAGAACATACTTTTTCCTTAAGTAGTTTGAGGTAGGTATTTAATTTAACAAAGGCTAGGTTCCGCAAAAGATACTTTTACCTGGCTTGCAAATTTATTAGAAAATGATGTAATCCGTAAGCCTCTCTTACTTAGTCATTCTAAGAATCTTTGAATTGTTTTTAAATGTTTTCAAGGGGTTTTAGATGTAAAACAAGTATAAGTTTTACGCTGCCTGCTTTGAAAGTACCTAGCTAAAAAATTGAAAATTGCCATTTTATGCAAACTGAAAACAAATTTTCTATAAATATGCAATATTAGTTAGAAATGGTCAAAATATGCATTTATTGTATAAAATGTTAAAAATATGCATTTGCTATGCAAATATGCAAATGCATAATTATCCTAAGCCTGGTCATGAGTTTTAAAAGTACATCACGAAACAATTTTATGAAACGAGATTCATTAATACAACGAGAAAGTTCTACGAAAGAAAACCTTGAACTATAAGGGACGAAAACCAGCGTTGCATAAAAAACTTAAGAATTGCAACGCACAACAACAACTTTTTCTAAATTCCCATCCGAAAATAAGTTCTCTTATCCAACATGTTTCACGTATAACTTGATAGATTTGAGTACGCCCATGATTTTTGTTTCCTTATTGAATTTTCACTAAATTTTTTGCTCTTCTGTAACTAAAAGTTCTTTACGTCATGTTCCTTAACTATAGATTTGTACCCGTATGTAAATACAACCACAACATGGTTATATTTATGGTTTTTCCCATAGAGTTCGATTAATTTTGATGCCGATGCTCGAAAGCGTGATCGAAAGCGAAAGTATTTCCCAGTTTACACAACGTCAAATTTTTAAAATTCTTATTAACATTATTACTATTATTATTATTATTACTATTAAAACTCCCACATTGCACCCCACTGAAAAATCAAAACCCACCGCCACTGGATTTTTAAGTTATTTATATCAATGTTGTGGTTCGGATGGATAATATTTATTTAGTAAAGTTAAATCATTTATTAGGGGTTGTTGGCCCTCAATAACTTTTTAGTCTTCCTCAAAATAATAATGTAGCTATATTCTGCTGAAGTTGACGAAGTGGGTTCCGGCTCACGGTGACTGCTTTGGTATCATCAGCTTGTTTATTGGACGCTTTATGTAATTTTATTACAAATTTATCCATTGTGCACTCATTACCTACAAACTGCACGGAGCTTTGGGGTCGTTCCGCATACAGAGTCCTTATAAATACAGGAATAATAGTTTTTATAGAGTAAATATTGGATTTACAAAAAAAATACTTCATATGAAATGTTTTTTTGCTACATTTTTAAGTACGTTTCTGCACACTTCAAAAAATGTCTTGACCAATGCTGTAATCGCTGTGACGCGAACGTCATTTTTTTTTAAATAACACCTTACCTATTTCTTGCATTCATTCGATAAATAATTTTTTGCTCTATACAACGACTTATGGTCCTAACATAAACTTTTCGAGAAAAACTTCGTCATATCCGCAAGCTCTGAATTCAAACAACAGCCTACCACAATCGCAGCAGTGTGCTTTGAAATTCATTTGATATCTCTTATCAATAAAAAACAATTGAAAGGACAAAACCCTGCGCTCTTTGTTCGGTTCATTGTCGGTCGTCATATTCAACTACAATTTCAATTCTTTCTTTTTCACATAAATGCACCAGAAGTCTATGATGATAAGATTATTTGCATTTTTAAAGTTTATAATAACTTTACTTAAGTAGTACAAGTAGTAGACTAGACGGCTTTGTTGACAGCACTAGTACTCTGTACCTTTGATTGGTAAGACTGAGCTCAGCACACTAATGCGATTGTGGTTACGCTGTTGTTTGAATTCAGAGTCTGCTGATATGAAGAAGTTTTTCGCGTTTATCTCAAAAATTTTATGATTTAATGGTATATAAGTTTTATATTATTAGAAAGATAAAACAATTTCGCTATCGAACTAATGCAAAAAATAGGTATGGTCGCCTTTTAAAAAAATGACGATGGCGCCACAATGATTACAGAATTAGTCAAAAAATTTTTAAAGTGTGCAGAAAGCTAGATAAAAATATAACAAAAACCTTGCATAAAAAGTATTTTTTTGTAAAACCAATATTTACGCCACCAGAACTATTATTCCATACTTTTAAAGGACCCTGTATAGGTAAATGTTATTTTTCGACAATGTTCTAGAACCTACATTTTAGTAGTATTCTCGCGATGGTTGTGATTTACCGACTGTTGATTTATTGCTCGCGCTGACGACGATACGAATTTGGAGTACTTACGCACACAGCGCTGCTGTATTGAGGTATTTTTCGCTCAATATAGTTTGATTTTTCTCAGTGGGGGCTTTAGCCCCTGAGACCCCCGTTCTCGGCACCTATGTTAACTAGCGTTTTACCCTTCAGTAATAGCTTTAAATATTTCGAAAATGACAACATTAAATAGATGTAAATGAAATTTCCCCAAAAAACAAGTTTCTCCGCTTCTGCCTTAAGTGATGGGCACTTTCCCGGAAAGTAGTTTAGGGGGAGTCTTCACGGAAAAATTCCCATACACGGGCAAGTGAAGGGAAAATGTAATTAAAACAGATAATGTGCAATTCTGCCGATGTAAAAAATTTAAACCGATAAAATTGAAGTTTTTTCAGTAAAAAAAATAAACGTACGTTGCAGGAGTAAGTTAATATTAAAAGATAAAAAAAATGGGCGAAATAGGTCGCTAGTACTTTCCTGTACTGTTTACGTTGTAAATACTCTCGCGCCAACAAATGAATAAATAACATTGTTTTAACAAAAATTAAAGCAAGAAAAAAAGAATTAAACAGGGTAATGCCCCAGCGGTGATTTCAAGTTGCAACAGCCTGTGCACATACCGTATAAGAATAGTAAGCTACGGTAATTTCGGCTAAACCACATGGGAGCACGGTAAACGCTCGACCTACCACTGATTAGATGCGCTTCGGACTTCCGATCAAAAATCGCTACAAATACCTTATTTGAAGAGGTATCAAAAATATGCAAAATAAACTTCCTCATAACAAATTGTACAAATTCGGTCGCCTAGGGAACCCCCAGCATTGGCTTAAATAGCCCATGATTTATTACTGCCAAAACAATTTTAAGTTATTATAGTTACGTGACAACCGTAAGAAGATAAAGATGAGGGTGATGGTTTGTTTTATTACTAAACAGGTGAAAATCAAAGTTATTAAATCTTAGATCGTACATGTAGATTAATTAAAGCGTACAACGAGAAAAAAACACTTTTCCCGATTTTTGGGAACTTTCCCCACCCTTGTGAAATTCCCGGGGAATATTCCCGCTACCCGGGAACGTTCCTATGGGAATGCTCCCCCTGTCCAGTCACTGCTGCATGTACAAAATCGTGACCCTGCGACTAAATAACGTGGGTGTAATAAAATTTCGGGAAATACTTCAATTTTGACGAATAGTATGAATTTTTCACGTGTCTGCAGTTCGTGGCTCCGGAAAATGTTGGCGCCACGAGTTCTCATATTGATTTTTGTGTTTTAAATGACGAAATAAATAATGAACGACAAAAGTGGGTTTAAAAAAACAAACTGAACAACGCCCTAAAACAAAGAAGTGTCCCGTATAAAAAAAATTAAAGCATAACAGATTTCTATTGAAAACAATAACACATTTTTGCAGAAAATGTTTGCACTTTTGGCCCACATACGATTTCACGCCAATGTGCATATATTAATATAGAGATTACATTTATACGACATACGATTACTTTTAATGTATGAATATTGGTGTACTTGATTAATATTTAATTACTGATAAGCTAATCCTGGTAAACATAAACAAACTGAATTTATTGGCGGTATGGCACTTTACGTTTTGGAAAGCTCCCGGCTATTAAAAAGCGCTAAGTACAATACCCGTGTCTGTGTATATAATTTACATTATTTAAAATAAATTAAGTAATGAACTCGGACTAATTATAAACACAGTATGAAGTCCATCAAGTGTAAACATGTTGTTATAAGCACGTCATTTTCCACTGTTTGTAATTTAGGATGGAGGTCAAACAAATTTGTAGAAATAGAAAATTATCTCTTACAATTTTACAAGTACCATGACTAGCCAGTGAGTAGTTACTACGATTTTCTGGGAATTAATGACAAAATGCTAATCGTAGAAGTGAAGTATTTACAAACACATTTAAATGAGTTGTTTTCGAAAACCTTATTTGACGACAAGTGAAGTTGAACCTGAATCATGAATGAAAACAGAAATAGCAGCATTTTCTATTAATTCTATTTTTTTTATTGTATCTTATCCGAGTTGTTTGGGGTTCTATGAATAACACAATAACAAACTAAATATGGACATCTAATCAACAATACTTGAGCGATTTCAATCATTAGGCATTCATTTAAAAAAGGAAAAGCTCTTCCTTTTAAGCATGCCGGATGAATACCGCACAAGTTAAGCATCTACTTCCTCTATAAACCTCTATAAAATTTAGGTATTTTATTTCAGATATACGTAGTCTTTAATGAATGGCGGCTACGTGCCCACATTGCATGACCACTGAGTTCAAGGAGACCGTTTTGAACTTCTAGATTCTCTACGTATTCTTCCTATGTTACACTATACCGGGAAACTCATGAAATTATTCAGATGCAAACCAAACTGACGTAAAGGCTGAATAATTAGTATGGCAAACAAGGCTTTAATAAAAGCCCTAAGCATGCGTGTCGTTTACTTTATTTTTATACTGTATTTTTGTATTGATGTTGGTTAAAAGAAAGATACCACATACACTGTTATTCGTAGTAGAAGAGCAGGTCAGATTTATTAATGACGGCAAAGTACGAGTTTAACGCGAAAGACACAGATAAATACTTGTGACGTTCGCGTGGTTTCGATAAGCGTTCTGTTAGCACACCATTGTTGAGAAACTGGTTAAAATTTCACGTTTATAGACGCTTACTACGTATGTAAGAAGCTTTTCTCAATCGAAAAGAGTAGGTCACAATAAATCGAGATACGCCCAGTTGAATCACCCCTCACTGGGGTAATGAGTAGAAGTTGGCTCGACAAACGATCAAATTAAATCCGGTACAGAGACGTAGATTATTTTTTTATGTTAGGCATTAATAATAATTGACTTTTTTGTGGTAAAACTTATTATATTATATTATGTAAGCTACATCCAAAATTTAAAAATCTTAGCTAACTGGTCTCTATAGGTCAGACCAACCAGTGTTTCTCAAACTGGGGTACGCCTACGTTTGGGGGTACACGAAACAAATTTAGAAATCTCGTCGTGGGAAAATTTTGGCACGTAGGACGAAATTCAATTGGTACAATGTATACGTTTACCATTTTTTCATGTCTGTCGGTATAACAAAATTACAATAATTCCCTTCACATTTACTCGATGCAAATTGGGAAAGTACAGCTATTAGGAATTTCCTGGAGTACTGCCCATAATTTACATATGGCAGGGGCGGATTAGGCTTATCAGCCGCTGTAAGCAAAGCCTTTTTTGACGCCTCAGTGAAAATGGTTGGTGTTTGACTACCAGCAACTAAAATACCAAAATTTATATTATAAATAAAATTTTCAGATACAATAAGAAAGTATCCGATCGCTTTTTAAAAAAGTCGACACAATGTTAAATTTTTTTTCTTGGAGCTGCGGACGCGAACCTAACTACCGTGCCTGTCCCTGCTACTCCAAATTTATAAAAATCGGCGACAGCCAATATTAAACCTAATTTAATACAAAACTTGTTACATAAAATTTAGTATCATTACGTACACGAATTGGAAAAAATCGACAAATGTAACATGAACAATTTATTTTTCATTTTCTAAAAACTTGTAAATTTGCCGCGAAACCTTCTACATAATTTAGAGTGTCGCACCTGTTACTTGTTGAAGAGTAAGGCGCTACAGAAGAGCGCCGTCGTATGAAGCGCCGTGTGTCTCAATATTATCTATTGAATGAGAACTTAAATATTTTCTCTTGAAAAAAGTTCTCTCAAAAAATATTTCTACTGAAAAATATATTCCGAAAAAAAATTTCTCTCTTCAAAAATGTTCTCTTATAAAAATATTTCTCTCTGGGAAAATCTTCTCGCAGAGTTCACTCTTAAAAGTTCTCTCATAAAAATATATCTCTCTTAAAAAAGGTTTCTCGTAACAATATTTCTCTCAGAATCACGTTTTGTATATGATACAAAGAGATGGCGCTACTACGTTCCGGCTGGTGCTTGGAACAGGGGAATAATAAATTTAATGTAAAGCTGGAACATCCCACACGTAGGCAGAGAAATGCGGAAATAGTAAAGGTAAACACGGTTTATACATAAAACAACAAAGTGTATTAGTTAAAAGTACTCAATCTTTGTCTCATTCTAGACTATATTACTCTAAGTGAAACAAAGTCAAACGTGTACCAGTTCTAAAGCATTGGCTGCGCGTTTCAGCTTTACAATAAATTTATTGTTCCGTAATCGCCGTTCCAAACACCCACCGGTCGGAATATATCATACGGAAACCGTGATTCTGAGAGATTTTTAATAGTGAGATAAACATTTATAGGAGAGAACATTTTTTAACACAAAAATATTTTGATGAGTGAACTTTTTTATTTTAAGAAATATTATGAGAGAAATTTTGTCCAGAGAGAAATAGTTTTATGAGAGAACTTTTATCTAGAGAGAAATATTTTTTTGTCAGAACATTTTTCGAGCGAGAAATATTTTTGTAAATATTTTTTCAAGAAGACTTCTATTGTAAAAAAAAACTTCTGATTTAATGAGTAATATTAAGACACTCATACTGCCGCGCCCGCAAGAAAAACCCTAAATAAGGATTGTTATACAACAATATTTATCACAGGCGCGATGCGCGTCGTACCGTAAACGGAAGTACTGATACCTTCACTTTTATTTTAATTTTCTGCCGTTCCTGGAAATTTGACTGCGGATCAAAGTGCTAGTTCTATTAATTATTTTGCGCTAGCTTTAGCTTTAATTCTTTTAATGGTATTCTTCAGTGCGAGCTGGTTAGTGTCAACGCAGCTACCACGAATTGTTTGTTTCCAGCATGTTTGTTATTTTAACTCAAGCTTCTAATATTTGGGTCAAGATTGGTTACTGACTGCGCTTCCTTACGAAGTAGATCTATGTCGTTTTTATTATTAATTCTTAGCATATTTATTTTGTCTGCATGGTTCCTTGAATTTGTTCAATTATTGCTTTTACTTGTACATACCTTAAGGACTGTTTTATTTTTCAGTAATATTGTTCGACACTTTTTGTAAGTGCGTATTAAAAGCGCACGTGTTCTCGAATATTTAGTCCCCGAATTTCGTACATATCAGTACGTAGGAATCTTCGTCTTATATAATGGACGCGTAAAGATCTAGCTCCTTCTAGCGGAAGCCCGTCGTCAGTAAACGTTGAAACACGTGGAAGGCATCCAGTTTTGCTATATAGATAACAAGTTTATTCGCGATAACTTCCATTAGATTGGTTTGGTTGATATATTTTTTTGTTTGTAAAGAACATGTATTTGTACAAAAATAACAATAAAATAAATGCAGCAGTATTTCAAAAATTTACAAATCAAAATTTCTAGTAACAGTAGCGGTCGGTATGGTTTAACTTCTGTTTCTTGATTCCAAAATTGAACATTGGTAAATCAAGGAATGCTTAGATTCCCAAAACACAAACTTAAGTAAATTTTTATCTTTAAGTTTTTAATGTTAGGCTAACTAGGACGTTGTTTTACCAGGACTTATTAGACAGACTATCCACATTTGTTTGACATTACAAAAAACTTTTAGAAAAACTCTACAGTTAACAGTTGCAACTTTTTGATCAAACAAAAGGCTTTAATATTTTACTAAAAAATTTTGCTTGTCTAGGGTAAATGACTTTGCCATTTTTATATTTTAAAGCAGGGTTTGTTTTTTCCTTTTAATTAAGAATTACAAGATTATTAAAGTAAAGCACGACGTACTGAAATAGAACATAAATAATTTGCTCCACAAATGCATTATGCCATTGATTACAATTAAAAGTACTCTTTTATCAAGAATATTTGTAAGAACAGACCAGGAAACCGGTGAAAAATTAGAAAACGCTGAAAGATCTTTTACGAAACAGGTCAAGAACTTAAATAGCACAAGAATCTATTGGATAAGAAAAAGCAGGACAAATTCTTTTATAATTAGCAGCCACGGTTACACTTGCAGCAGCGTTTAAAAAATACAGGGTGCCAAAAACCGCTTGTCGTTTGTGTGCGTGTGCACACAAAAACTTGTCATAATACAGGGTGTTGACAGAAGGTAGTAGCAAATTTCAGGGACATATAGTACCCATCTAAACAAACAAAAAAGTCTGAATAAAGATGGGTCCTAACATGCTTCGTTTTCCCGATATGAAGTGCCTCTTAAAACTGTTTTATTTATTAATACTGAAAAAAACACCCTGTATAAATTGTTTGTTAAAGAATCTTATTCTTAACAAAAATCCATAAAAAACTGGTTGAAACTCGTTAAAGCCGACGGATTTCGACATAATATAATTTTTGTAAAAAAAATTGAGTTACCATGAAGGTCTAAGTGTTCTTTCAAGACGCACCAGTAGGTTGTACAAACCTTAAGAAAATGTTCTACACATCAATGCAATAAAAAAGTTTTACGGATATAGGCCCGGAAACGCTTCCTCACGAAGTTACGGCCTCCAGTCCCAATTGTGCGAACTGTTTTCTCTTTCGCAGGCTGTAAGGTGGTACTAAATTTTTGGAGGTATACCGGTTGTCGACGAAAGTAGGATCACCCCTTTTATTTTCTTTATTTATTAATATTATAAAATAAAATTTTGGTAAGTTGCTATGCATATAAAACCACATTATACGACGGCTACTTCAATTTTCTAGCACTTCCGGTTTTGCCGGAAGTAGCTCCAACTTTCCTATTTCATATGGAACACCCTATACATTTTTAAGTTTTTCAAATAAGGATCAAGTTTCGAGTTAAGAGCGCCATGACGCGCATTAAATTGTTTCTACGAAGTCAATTGTTGCCTTAAAAATAATTTAAGTTCAGATTTGTGAATCTATGGCCTACAGAACCTCAAAACTTGTAAAAAGGATATTTTCAAAAAGGTCTCAATTATCAAATGAAACGATATCGGCTCATTGCGGTTTTTAGATAGAATTTTGTAGTCTTTACAACGATGTCCATAACGAATTGGGTTTACGCTGTGTTTTAATTACTGTAACGGAAGTCGCTGCTGGATACATCGCTAAAATTTTTGCGTAAGTAGCCCAATACATTTTACAATTAAATACATTCGCTGTTATCTGCATATTTGAGAATATACAATATTTCTGAACGCATATGTCTTACATCGCGACATAGCTTACTCATTACGAATGTTTGCCGATTCATCATGGTCATGGAGCGGGAATACCGGCAGCGGGTGGGCCAGGGACGCGTCACTAATTTCAAAAGCTTGCGTAGTTTTTAAAAAGCTACATTATTCTATTAATAAATAAATGTATTCATTTATCTTACAATATCCTTTTTAATGCATTTAATGCATTTCCTAACAATTTGTTTAAAAGAAATTATTTAAAAAAAACTTGGGGCGTAACCCACAGGTTAAGATAGTTTATTATTAATTTTATAAAACTGATATACTTTAAACCTTAAAAAAATCACAAAAGCTTTTCAAATATTAAAACACATACAAGCATTTAAACAAAAAGTCTACGGTCAGTTTACGGAAGTTTAAATTTTAAATTATATTAATGAGAATGGCAACGTCGTTGTCCCTTTGTGGGCTGGTTCATTTTAAACATGGGTGACTTTTAAAGACTTGACCATGAGATTGGTAACGAGGTGAAATTACTACGTATTATGTGCCCTTTTCGAAACAGAAAGTCAGAAAGCAACTTGCCACTGTTTTATAAATTACCATTACACAACAACTTCATCTGCTTTCTGGGAAGGGTTTAAAACCTTCCCCGGGGCTTTATAATTTGTACCTGATATTTACTGCTTGTGTACACGTCAGCTAACAATTCTGGAACTTGCATGGAAAAATTATCTTCAAGCATGTTCAAGTTTGCGGTTTTATTTGCTTACGTCAATAAATTCTGATAAAAAATTGATACCCTAAAATGATACACTTTTCAAACTGATTATTTCTCAACAAGTCCACTAATAGTATATGTCAGTTTAAGCTTAGCCTTAGACCATTTGCTTGGCCTACACCTATTGTATCTAATCGTTTTGTTGGAAGATATCATCAACGTGCTCAATTAGGAAGATCAAAGTTCAGTTGCTCTTTCCGGCCTGTCCACATCCGCTATAGATCTATGTTTGAGAAATGAACCTCTCATACCCTAGCGAGCAAGCTCCAACTTGTCTCGTTCAACAAAATCATAATACAGCAACTACCTCTGTGGAAGTATATAATAAGCTGACGTAGTTTTGGTTCTAGTACCCTGAGCACCTTGACTCAGGTGATCTAACCAAAGTTTGACCCGAGAAAATTTATTGGGAAATTTGTATTCAAATTTCTTTTTATTATATAATAAGTTACAAGCCGGAACTTCGACTGCCTTTAACCTTTATTACATAAGGATATCACGTGTAGACATGTGAATAACTCCTTCATCGAACTGGATGACTACTAATTGGAAACAAACGTCATCTCTGAAATTTGAAGGTCCTAAAGGACAATTTATTCAGTTTTGTTACATCTGCTGCGTCTTGATTGCTCATAAAACAATTTTAATATTTTTAATAGACAACACTGAGATCACACCCGAAGTTTCCATCCAAAACAATTATCTCAAATCGACTTCCGAAAAAATTGGTTACAATTTTCAAACCCTAAAAGTATTAAAAATAAATACATATAATTTTTTTTACATTTTCGGTATAAAATGCAACCTGAAACTCGAAAAGAATTAAGATACAAAAATTATGGTTATATATAGGGTGGTTCAGAAAAATAAAAATTACAAAATGAAACAGAACACAGAAACAATGGCGTTTATTAGCCATGATGTTTTAAAGCGACCCTCTAAACCACATCTGTTTGTGTCGCAAAATACGTAAGAAAAATGGGCATCATCTTCGTCTTGAAATTTTCATTTATTTTGTACAAAATTAAAAATAAGCGAGGCACTTTGCCTGGACTTTCCTATACTTTTATACAAAATAACTACTTTTAAATGTCTAGTCACAACAATTACAGCACATCTAACTAAGAACTGTTTAGAGTTCTATGGTATTTAAATACAAAACCCTGCTAATACCTCATTGCAAGAAGGACAACTAAACCACTTGCTTGGTAGAAATTTTAAGCTCATGCGGTACAAAGCTACAAGGTCAGCTTTTGATTATTATCACGGGATTACAATAAGTTCATCTCTTATGCACTACGTGTTTCGCTATCTACCTATTCTGAACTTATCGACAAGAATTTTTTTTTAATCGATTTTTTGTTGTTTGGATAAACATTCCTTAGGATTAAAAAACGAAAGAAACGCAAAGAAAAATTCGTTTTCCAAAATTTGGGAAGGAGAGGATACGTTAACCCCCCTAAATATTGCTGCATTAAGTAAAAAAAATTAAGTTCTGAATTTGATTATACTATTACCCATGAGCAATTTAGCTCAAAACAGAATTTTTTTGTCGTACCCCCCCCCCCCCACAGAAGGCGTCACTGAGAAATTAGTGGACTGATATATGAACCAAATTGTAGCTCATTTCTAGTTCTTTTTTGACAAGTATGTTTTTGAAAACGTCAAAATTTTGATATTTTTTCACTTTTCAGTTTTAGCAGTTCCAAAAGTTCTAGTACCTTATAACATTGTGTACCCTTAGAGCATTTCCAATATCAAATCCTGATCTGCTAACTCGTTTTTGAGTGAGTAGGCGTAAAATCTCAAATTTTCAAAAATTCAAAGATGTCGGAGATAAATTTACGAGCTGGAACAGAAACCCAATTGTAGCTCATTCATATCTCTATGAGCCTACAAAATGTAAAAAAAATCGTGGTGCGAGTTTTTGTGTAATATTTTTTTGAAAATCCCGAAATTCAACCTGGTTTTGAATAATAGGGCGCTAAATTCAAATTTAAAAAAAAATAGTTGCGGCCGCCATTTTGAAACTAGAAAATTTGGAAAAAAAGTGTTGGATTTTCCCTGAAGTCTTCTATTGGATTCTGTTTTTAAATTTATAAAATTTGGTTTCGGAAAAAATGCTACCAAAAAACATGTCAACTTCCGCCTCCGGTATTCGATTTTTTTACAGTTATTTTGTCAGTGAATTTTTGATATTCCCCCAAATTCCAAAGCTTATCGAACTCCGTCCATCCATTCGGTAGTTACGATGCACTACACACGCACATACCCGCCGACGCACACACAGACATTTTTTGAAAACCATTTTTTTGTCAAAATTTCGAGTTCGAAGATTTTCATAAAACTAATACTTCTCTATACTGAAAGTATAGGAAACAAAAACCCGCACAACTCATGGAAAAATCTTTATAATAATTTTAAACACATTTCTTTCAAATGGCCACGATTTCCCCATTTATTGCACAATTCAAGTGAATTAACGAAATTCAAAACATTGTATACTTTATTTTATACAAATTCTAAATCTGTTTCAGTTTTCCAGACCATCCTGTATGTAGAAAACCTTGAGAAAAGTGACTGGAAATTGAACTTTTATCACAAAACCCGATTACTGATTAAAAATAACTTATTTACAAATTGCAGTATTATTATTATTTTATTAGCTTATATTATTACCAAGTTTATGGCATCTAATAAAGGTCACTTTTCACAGTTCAGAACTCAAAAAAATTGTCCAAAATTAAACCTCTAGTTAAATCTTTTTCCAGATTTTAGTAAAACTTAAACATCCGGTACTTTAAAGCAAACAGATTAACTTTCAGGCAATAAGGATTAAACAATACTTTGTCATTAACCGTTTTCCTAATAGCGGCTCGTGGTTCTGAAAATAGGTGGAACGCCAGGAAAAACGAATAAACACAAACGTATTTATTTTTTTATCAATCCGATCCTGCTGTCCAGAACTGCAAGTCTGTTGGTAATATCCTTATAAAATGGCTGTTTTGTAACAAGGTCGTCGTACGACAGTTTTTTTTGTCGATAGAAACAAACATTTCCAGTTTGTATTAATGGAACATAATCTTCTGCTAGCTATCATTACGAAAACAACAAACTCCAAAAAGAAAACATGCAAACCCAACGGCCGTCATCGATGTTTATATAAACGTCACATAGGCTGATTTCAGCGGGGTTACTGCATTTCAACAGCTTGCGTAGAGTTGTTGTTAAAGTTGGATTGCGTTCATTATTATTAAAACTTATAAAAGTTCAAGTGTCCGGAAAAACATCCCTGGAAAACACATCCCTGGAAAAAACAGCCCCGGAAACACACTCAGATAGAAAAAAGAAAAACCCACGTCAAAAACATCCCCAGAAAAAAACAGCTTCCTCGCAGTTTTCTTTTGTGCAAAAATTCTCTTAGATGATGACATTGTGTGTTCCCCTAGGGCTGCTTTAATACCAAACTTCGTCCTGATATATACATTCGTTTTCAGTAATGAGGCGTTAAGGTGAAAATTGTCAAAAATAGTTGGATTTGCCCGATGGTTTTCCATTGAATTCTGTTTTCAGATTTAGGAAATGTTTTCCGGTAAAACTGCTACCAAAAAAACGTCTAATTTCCGCTTCCGATGTCGGGGTTTTTTAAAAGTTTATTTTGACGGTGAATTTTTGATTTTGAATGTTTTCACATTGCGTAGCTCCTCGAAACAGGACCATCGCCGTTCGGGAGTTATGAGGTGTAATTCACGATCGCACATATAAACCCACCCACCTACAGACAGACATTTTATAACAACCATTTTTTTGAGTTCCTGGAAGTCCAAAACATGTATCTTTTCCACCGAAGATTTTTTCGGCGATTTTTTGTTTCGGATTTTTTCTTCCAGGTCTCTTTTTACTAGGTCTTTTTGCCGGATCTGTGATAAACGTTTTAATATATTTTTTAATAAGATAAGTTTTGTAATTTGAATGCGTTTTGTAATTGTATTTGTATAGCTGTGAAATTGAAAAAATATATTTACATATTTTGTGCAGCTGATCTTTTGATAACCTACACATTTTTTAAAATTAAAACTAGCACCAATGGCAAATTAATAATAAATATGGTCGCCCCTTGAAAGTGCCGCCCGAGGGAACTGCCCCCACCTGTCCCGCCCTAGATCCGGCCCTGTGAATATAGTAAATTCCTACAGAACATAACAAAATGTGTTCATATTCAGCTTAACAGAGATTTATCAAAAGAACAACTTCTGATGTAGAGTTGTGCATTTGCACAATGCGTTTGAATTACAAACTGAAACTATTTTTTGAGCAAATATGTAGTTGTGGGGGGTAAGCCCCCTCGTAATAATTGCCATCTCATGGGATAGGCGCGCCTACCATCATGTTCATACCGCTTTGGCTCGAGTTGTTTTGCTAAATAATTAATTAAATGTTTATCAACAATTTGGAATAAACTGTATACTAGCATTTTTCCCGTGACCCGAAGCAAGGGCGTTTGCAGTAAATTGGGGAAAAAACATGTTAAACACTAATTAAGAGTTCCGTCCATTGAAATAAACTTTGTAATAACAACGCGAAGGTATTCTAGAAAGACCAATTAATATTGTAGTAACTAGTATTGTATTATTCAAGGTAAACGTTTATAGCAAACGCAACATTTACACAAAATTTGTTATCGCAATTGAACAATAATATTTTATTATTGCACAAAAGTCAAAACGTACAAATTAATTTTTTCTCGTTTAATGTTCACGATAAGGTCTATATTTATTGCGCATTGTATTCTAACAACTTTTTTAATTAAAAGTAAAATTAACGTTACAACAAATTGCAAAACAAACCAACAATGATAGCCTTGAAATTCATAGTGTAGCATGGAAAGCGACAACAAAAAATGATTTAAAATTTTATGTATCGCAAAAAAAATTGTTTACTTTTACGACTTTGCAGAGAATGGAATTTCTGACCAAAATTTAAACAGTATATCATGAAAAAACATTGAGTAACGAAATTCTAAACAACTAAAGTGTGGGCTTTCCCATATTAGATATTCCTACTTGCCGTATTTGCAAAAGTAAATTTTTATAATTATAACGTTGTACATTTCACCGACTGTTAGATTTGTAGGAAAACAAGCAACCCTCCATTCCATCCATCTAAATTCACAGAAAGCGCCACAGTGAAATTATAGATTTCAGGAAAAAATCAAATTGTAGCCAATTTTCCGTTCTAACAGAATACAACGTTTTAAAAAAATCGTGCAGTTTTTGAATATTTTTTTGAAAATTTTGAAAATTCGTATACTACCCACAAAGGACTCTCAAACAAGTTGTAGCTCAGCCCGATCAGACGACTACATTTTGAATAAATAGGCGTTAAAGTCGAGATTTTTAAAAAGTTGTAACGGTCGCCATTATCAAGCTCTCATTTCAGCGCATGTTAGATTTCAAAGAAAACAATCGGCAACCTTTACAATGTCGCATACCGTATAAGAATAGTAAAAACGGAACCGCGCGCCCTACAGTGGATATCGGACAAAAAACCACTGTAAATAGTTAATTTAAAAAGTTATCAAAAATATGCAAAGCATAAAAAATATATTTTTTAACAATAGCAAAAATGCGTTGTTGATATTAAAAAGTATCGTTTTCTTTTTCTTAATTTTTAAAATAGTAGTAGAAAATTTTAGCTGGCCCTAATCAAGTACTTCAAATAGCCTATTGAACAACGATTGGCGGTTGCGTTTTTGAATAAATAATTAATCAATTTCAAATTTGTCATAAATTCCTGGAAGACGTCAAAGTAAAATTTGAAAGATTAGTTAAAAAAAATCGTTTGGCATTTTTTGAAAACGTGCATTTCCGTTTAAATCTAGATTTACAAAATTCTCATGAAATCAATGCTTTCCTATACCGAAGGTATGGGAAAGTAAAAATCGATGTACTTGTTGGCATCTTAAACCTAAACCTAAACACGTAAAGTGAAAGTTTCATTTGCGGTGGGCGATTTTTTTATTTAAAAATAACTTAATACGTTAATAGTTTTAAAAGTGAAAATGATAACTCAATAACTTAACAACGTTCCCCATCGATTTTACTTCGCTCATTACATATGATAAAATTTATGCATAAATACAAAAAAACAAATGCAAGCAAACAAATAATTTGTAAAACGTGTAGCTTGGGGAACTTTGATAATTATCCTGAAGTAAAAAAAAACAATCTAACATAATATTAAAAATAAGAGAGAACCGTGACGTTAGAAATAGTTAAATATGTACTGAAGCTGTTTTTGTTGTGACGTTTAAATAGCAATTATTATCTTTTGGAATTATACTTATTGATGATTCATAATAAATAGTTTTCTTTGTTAAAATGATACACTACACGTGAACTCGAGAACAATGTCTGTTTGATAATAAATAATAATACTCATAATATCTAAATTTTGTAAATATGAGTCACATCAATAGTAAATATAAACAAATTAGGTGCAACATTTTTCATTTTCTATAAATTCTATGTTTTCTTTTTATCTTATTATAAGTTTACCGGAATTAGCTCTTTTAGCAACTCATCGGAATTCATATATTTGAAAAAGCTGAAGTGTTAACTTCGAGTGGACTTTCCCATACTAGATATTAATACCTGCCGTATTTGCAAAAGTGTAATTTTTTATAATTGTAACGTTGTACAGTTCACCGACAATTAGATTTATCTTGTCTAATTTCACCGTATGTTAGATTTCTAAGAAAACAATTTATTTTGGCAACCCTACGATGTCACATACCGTATAAGAATAGTAAGAACGAAACCGCCCGCCCTACAGCTGATTAGATGCGCTTCCGATTTCGGACTAAAAGTCGATATAAATGGTTTATTTAAAGAGCTATCAAACATGTGCAAAGAATGAAAATAATATTTTTTAACTAGAAGTAATTGACAGGCGGAGTAATAATCACGTAACTGTCGGAAAACGCGTTGTTAATATTAAAAAGTATCGTTGTTTCTTAATTTTTAAAATACTTGAAAATTCTTGCTGATTTTAATAAAGTACTTCAAATAGTCTATAGAACTGATACAAGTTTATAACGATCGGCGTTCTTGAATAAAAAATTAATCAATTTCAAAATTCAAAAATTCCTGGTGTCAGAGTAAAATGTGGGAAATTAGTAAAGAATAAATTTGTAGCACATTGCAAAATCTATCGGCTCAAAAAGTTGAAAAAAATGTATAGGCAGTTTTTATAACATATTTATTTGAAAATTTTCAAAATTTTGAAGCAGCGCCATTGAGATCGTTTTATTGATTTTCGAAATTAATTTTACTTCATCGTATACTACCCATAAAGGGCTCTCAAACAGGCTGTAGCTGATACGGATCAGACAACTACTTTTTGAGTAACTGGGCGTTAAAATTAAGATTTTCGAAAAAGTTGTAGCGGCCGCCATTTTGAAGCTAGAGAGTGGGATAAAAAAGTTTTCGATTGCCTTAAGTTCTTCTCTCAGATCCTGTGCTCAAATTTCCAAAATTTAATTTTGGAAAAAAACGCTACCGAAAAAACAGCTCTAACTTCCGTTTCCAGTTTCGGATTTTTGTGAAAAGTCCAAAAGAACTACAATTTTTAATATACTTCTTAATTTAAAATTTCTTCAAAATCGGTCTAGTACTTTCGCCTCTAGAGGCGTCACAATACCCCATCCCCCAGACTCACAGACAGACATTTTTTAAAAATCACTTTTTTAGGTTCCTTGCGGTCCAAAACGTGTATTTCCGTAAAATCTAGATTAAGAAAATTTTCACGAAACCAATGCTTCCCTTTACCGTAGGTATGGGAAAGTAAAAGCACAACGCACTTCCACATAATTACTTGAGTGTGTTTTTAGTTAATTGCTACATTGTTGTTTGTAAACCATTTATTTAACCACCTGGCTCTGCTGCGACCCTTGATATAATTTACGACCCTATTCATCTGTTTAGTACCAAACCACAATTATTAATTGCCACTCATTTAATCTCATTACAATGCAGGCCCCCCGAACGCATACCAGTAAATTACGTTTACAAAAACCTTTTTACTATCGGTAATTTTTATCACGAATGTTAAAAGCGGTTACAGTAATTTAAGATTTGTTTTTCACAATAAACAACAAACAAAAAGGTTTAAGTATTATCGTCATTGTGAAGTAAAATAAATAATTTTTCTATAAACATTTAAATTCAATAAAACGTTCTAAAAAACTAAAATTATCATAAAAAATATTGTTTTGAATTTGAAAACTAGAATATTAATTTGTTTTTGTTGAACACGTTCATGCTGTCTATTGATACCGTTTTATTATTTAAAATTCAAATATATGTTTAATAGCTATCTTGCCGTTTCATGGTCAGCTAGTTACAAAAAACGGTAGTTTGAGGAAATCTTGTTACCTGTTTAACTATTATAAACACATAACAAAATATAATAACCTATTGACATTTCATTTCTATTCAAATTTGAACGAAAAAATTTCTTGCTAAATATTTTAATTTAAATTATAGTACACAAACGTTTTGGTCTGGCAGAAAACAGATGGGAGAAACACGTACTTCATTAGGACTTTCCTATACGAATTTTTATTGAAGTGAAACTTCTTTGCCGGCGGGTGCAACATGCGATCGTGGGATCATGCACCACGGAAATGGCCGTAACGTTAAGTACCGGATACAAACTCGCAACCAACTGTTCAAACTTCTAGCATCCGCCCGCCAGTACGCAGATGATCGCAAAGTGGGTTGTACGCGTTTACGTAGACCAAAGACGGAATAACGGATACTTTGTCGCTAGCACTCTTAAAGTTCTGTGTTGATAATTAAAAAATCTACTAACTTGGTGTCAAAAAGATATTAGCGGACATGAACACAAACCAAATTGTAGGTGATGCATGACTCTATTAGCCTACAAAATTTAAAAAATCGTGTGGCCAGTTTTTGAGCAATATTTTTTTGAAGATTTCCAAAATTTTGAAAATAATTTCACTTCATAGCTTCTAACGTTTGGGAAATTTTTGTGTACATTAACATTGTGTCTCTTAAGGGCTATACGATAAAAATTTTACCTGATCTGTCAAATTTGCTTTTGACTAAAAAGGTGCTAAAGTCAAAATTTTCAATTATTCACAGCGGTCGCCATTTAAAGCTAGAAAAAAGCGCTTGATTTGTCCGTAAGTCTTCGATAAGGTTCCATTTTTAAATTTGGAAAATTTTTCTAACAAAAGCAATGCTACCAAAAGGATGTTTCAAAAGTCTATTTTGACAGTGAATTTTTGTCATACCCCCACACATGTCTCAACTTTTGCGATGATGGACCCCCGCTACTGGAAGTTATATATTTGCGCGTCCATTATATAAGGTGCGTATTCCTATGTACTGATCGAACCACTACAGTTGTCAATACAAATAAGAAACTCAGGGTGCAAAAAATAGTGATGTTTATAGAGAAATAAAAAAACGAATTTTGATTTAAATTTGATTTTTAAAATTTTAATCAATTTATTGATTTTTTTTGCAACAGAAAACCGATTTACCGCCATTTTCTTTGTTGTTTATTAAGATAATGATTTCAAATTTGGTATGGTTAGTATATGCAGGGACACCTATTATTTGACGTATTTAAATCAATATTTTCTTTATATAAATCGTTTGAGTTAAATCACGACTTAAATCAACTTGATTTAAATCTTGACACCCTGAAGAAAATTAGGTTTATACTGTATGTTTGGATGATTGGAGCGAAATTCGCGTATAGCCTCCGCTTCATTAGCAAAACCGATTTTGCGGCGAACGCTTCGTTGATTGGAGATTCGAGAACGCATTAGCTTGCAATACTGCAGTATAATAATAATAAGCATATATAATAAATAAACAATTACAAACTCAAGATAACAAAATAAATAAGCTAAGAATCTATATTAAATCCGTAACTGTCTCACAAAAACAATACGACCGGCTGTGTTCTTATAACGATAAAGCTTATTTATTAAATTTTTTGGTGCGAACGTTTATGTTGCGATTACGTCTTGCATCTCAACACGGTGCGAGACGAAGGTTGCGGGGTCAGGTAGTTAATAATTACAAAGCCATAGCTCTACTTCCAAAGGAAGAAGTCAGAAACCAAACTTGACCCAAATATTAGAAGCTCGCGTTTATAATATTCTGAAAACAAACCATTGGTGGTCGCTGCGTTTAAACTAACCAGCTGGCATTTATGAATCAAAAGAACTAAAGCAAGCGCTAAATAACAAATTAAACTAGGGATTTCAATCCACGGTCCGCTACATTACCTACTTAATTAGCTTGTTTAGTATTTAAAAAACAATAAACAAAAAAAGCGTGGGGCGTATCCGACGGGTTCCGCTAGTTTTATTACAATAATAAAACAAGTGTGGCACAATATTTAAAGCTATTCTTGAAATTTAAAATACAACTCTAGAAGTGAAAAAAAAATTGGGGATTCCATCAAATTAAACTAAAATTCTGTTGAAAATAATCAATTTCGTGGTGGTTTAGCATTACAGCCGTGAGAAGTAAATTTATGAGTATGAGTAATTCTGGGTCTGTCACACACAAAATAGCATTTAAAGTTAGTCTACATGGTCACGGAATTAAACCTCACACCTAGACTTATTCTACAACTATTTTGACATTCACCAAAGGCCAAATTCTTTAAATGCAACAAATTATGTTGCAATTCCTGTTGCGACCATCGATCAAGGGATATGTGAAAGTTGCGCTAATAGGCCGAATAAAAAAGGTTAATAAAGATTAATGAGGATAATCACAGTATTTTAGATCAGCTAAGAGATTGAAATTTCCAAACATTTATTTAAATTTGAACATTCGACACTAACGTGAATTCGGGCATTCTAATTTTTCGCCAAGATTTATATTGTTAGATATAATAATAACGCGAAGGTCGTATTAATCATCAAACATTCACCTTACTGAAGCCAATGCGCCCGCAAAAGACCTTCAATTTTGATATTGAACTCTTTTTTGTATAGTAAAGTTGATTTGAGCAGATGTTCTTCGCACTAATTAAGTGCTAATTTTTACGCGCAGCTTTGCTTCATAAAATGATATTATACAATTTCGTTGAGTGTCGCCCATACTTTGTTGTAGAGTTGTAGACACGTACCCACAGAGTGGCGCACCTAGGGAGAAATTTGGAAGCTAAAACATCCTCTAAAAATTAAAAAAATATATATCTAGATCCCCTTAACCCCCCTCCCCCCCTTCAAATGAAAATTCTGCTAAAGCAAGTTCTAACCTTGATTTTAATTCGCAGTAGGATGATGAAATTGCCTTATATGCAGTTCGGGAGTCATATAGTGAAGATAAGAAAAACATAAAACCGGAAATATGATCATCCGGAACGGAAGGCATTTTTGTTACGTATAAGGTCGAGCGGAAGTCTCCTGAATATGCTCAAGCTGACGAATTGTTATCTACCCACAACTTCTAATATAAATTCTTCAAAAAATTCTTGTTTATTACTTCTACTACAGTTGTGTTTGTATTTCTTTACACGCATCGAGCTGACGTCATTACGTCCTGTAGTTACGCAACTCAGTGTTGGGTGTTCAGGTGAAAAAAACGCTGATTAATTCAATGTTGCGATGATGATTAGTAAAGCAAATAGAGGAATAGTTACAATTGTTCAAAATAAGAGTACAGTTAAAATTGTAATGGCTAAAATTACAAAAAATTTACTTACGGGCTTTTAAACATTTTCTGATGATTACTGAGTGATGCTCACTGCTAAACTAATCGATGGTGTCAAAGTAACGCCTAGCAACTGAAATTAGATAAAACATAAAAATTATTACAATTCCTCGATAAGGATGTGTTATTGCTTTACACCTACATATCTCAATAGATATTTATCGTTCACTACTTGTAACAGATAATAAAAAGACAGAGCATGTCGTCAGCAAATTGCGGTATGCGGTATAAATCTGTTTCAGGATGTAATAACTAATAAAGTAATAATGTAATAAAGGAGGTTTTATTTTTTTAAACCGACAACTATATTAAACACGTAATTTTTAATTCCAATGCGATTGAGAGATAATAAGAAAAACCCGAAGCGTTCTAGAATTAGGGTTAAGTTTCACTAAAAATCATAATAGCTAGGTACTGAGCGACGACTCGAGCAGCAAATACTGGTGGGGCAAAACTACATATTTCTGCCCCCAAGCCGCCTCTTTTTACACAACTTTAATTTTAACGTAACTTACTCAATTTTAAACAAATATGTATACACTGTAATAGGCGCGCAGGGAAACAAAAACATTTTTAGCCCCCCACCCCATGCTTTTGTTTAATTTTTTTGACTTTGTAAAATGGAATATTTTGTATTTAATGAAACAAAAACTTTTCCTACTAATTTAATCATGTTATTTTAATAATATTACGGGTATACATACAATGTGTCCCAAGATTAGCCGAACATGGGAAAACTGAAAATCTCGAGTTAAATCTCCCTGAAATACTCTCGTCAATTTTAGATGTCGTAACGATGAAGATCGTATATTTTTGTATTACTCAGTAGAAATTTTAGTAAGTTTGCCGGTTATTTACAACTTAAAAACTGATTTAATTACGATTGCAATAAACAATTTCGCCGTATAACTCAAAAGTCACGCCCGCGACACAACAACGGCGCCGATAGTGGGGCGGTTCAAATACCGCTTATCGGGAAAATTCTGTTTATAATTTTTTTTTCATTTCTAATTCTCTGATTTACTTTATAAAAATTAAATAATATAATTGTACTGTTTTCTGTTAAAAAGAGATTGTTAAATTACACAAAATATTATATTTAATTGAATCTTTATAATCTTCGGTATTTGGAAAATAATAAATTTAAAATACTAATTCAACTATTTCACAACTGTTGAATCATAGTTTAGAAATTAAATAATTATTAAAAACCATAACACTATTTAGTAAACATTACCCATTGAATTACGTGTACTCTGTAAACTCAAAATGTTAAATAAATATTGAGAAACTGAAAAACTTGAAATACATAGTTCAAATTAGCTGATATAAATTCAATTGAAACGTCTAATAAAATCGTAGATCATCATGATCTATGCTTCAACAGTTGTGAAACAAATGAATTATTATTTTGAATTTTTATATATAAACCAAATTATTCTGGCTTAATAATTCAGTGAAATACATTTTTCTTGCAATGGTGCTGTCAATGGAAATTATATAGTCCTGGCAAACGATTTTGATACATAGTGCATCTCAAACAATTTTTATTAGAGTCAGTTTTCAGTACCTATATTTAATTAATAATTAACTTTAAAAAAAAAAGAAAACCGACTTCAAATAACACAAAAGTGACATAAGTTAACTAAAAAGCAAAAAATAAATGTTTTTTATGCAACACTTTAATACTTATTTGTTGTTCCGTTTAATGTAATTAAGAAATTGTTGTTTATTATATACTTATTAATTGTTTTATAATTTTTAAGTCGGTGCCAAGTAAAACATAAAAATTATATACCTTGCTGCAATAACAAATTAGATTCGAATTTTTATGTTTTACTTGGCACCGACTTAAAAATTATAAAACAATTAATAATTATATAATAAACAGCAATTTCTTAATTACATTAAACGGAACAACAAATAAGTATTAAACTGTTGTATAAAAAACATTTATTTTTTGCTTTTTAGTTAACTTATGTTACTTTTGTGTTTTTATTTGAAGTCGGTTTTCTTTTTTTTTAAAAGTTAATTATTTTACAATTTTAAGTGATGGGCAGACCTAGTAAGGATGCTTCTCGAATGAGGAAATGACGGCTAGTTGAAACGGAAGATGAAATACGGAAACACTAAAAAAGTCCGTTAAAAAAATCGATTTTGAGGACTATCTTCGAAGTTCAACCTCCAATACCAATGAAATTATAATGGGACCACCTTGGAACTATACTGAACCCAACGGAAAAAGAATCATTAAAATCGGTTCATAAACAAAAAAGTTATGCCCGAACATACATAAAATAATAAAAAATAAAAAAAAATATATATACAGACGAATTGAGAACCTCCTCCTTTTTTTGAAGTCGGTTAAAAAGGATCGGAAATCAACCACAAATGTTTTCTTGGTTCGTAAAATTATCCACAATAAATTAGTTTTGCGCGACACTGATTTATTTTGGATAACGTACGTTTCGCTTGATTACGAATTGGCATTTCTTGTATATTAATGGAACGCCACCATTGGAAATGGGCAGCACTTCGAAATATTCTGCCCTTGAAAACGTGTCGCTCCTGGAAATGTACCGTCCCTTGGAAATGTGCCGCTCTTGGAGATGTACCGCCCTTGGAGATGTAGCGCTCTTGGAAGTGTTCCGTCCTTGAAAAAGCGTGTCCGCCTTGGGAAAAGTGTTCCGACCTTGGAAGAGTGTTCCGACCTTGGAAGAGTGTTCCGACCTTGGAAGAGTGTTCCGCCCCAAGCACGCGCTTGTTTTGCTGATGCCTAGAGCCGGCCCTGGAGATAACCAAATAACTTACGACCACCCTTTCTTTTCACAATTTTTGTTTTCTACCCGAATCTTGCTAGGCTCGCTCGGCTGAACTGCGTTAAACGTTTTTAAGTTTCTTTTCAATAACATAACTTTTAAAATTTGATTGCGTTTTGATACAATTGTATTTGCATAGCTATAAAATTGAAAAAATATATTTACATATTTTGTTTAGCTGAATATTTGATAACCAAAAATTTTTTTTTAGTAAATACTAGCAACAATGTTAAAGTAGTGGTCGCCCTTTGAAAGTGCCGCCATGGAGCCGGCCCTGCGGGTACTAGGTAGTAAAACTACTACAGATCTATTTTATATCCAGAACTTTGCAACTTGTATATCAGGCACACTTGGCAAAAGTAAATAAATTATTATCCAGTATTTTCCTTAGTAATATTTAATTTATGTTCTTATTTTTAATCCAATCGCAAATAAATTAGTATCGTTAGATTTCTCAAAAAATCCTTTTTTCGGAAAGTGCTTGTCAAAAAATGGTCGCCATTTGATAAACAATAGTTAGACACGAAAATGTAGTTTTGCCAACTTGTCTTATTCCTATCTATCATACTAGTCACTAAAACTTTGCGATTGTAATTTTCTGACATCACCTGAGGTCCTCAGATTAGTTTGCGTCCGATCATGGCCACCTAGATGCAATATTAAAAGTGACTCTAAAAAAATGAAGTAGGCGTAAAAACTTTTTAAAATGTCACATTCTGATCCAGAATTGTCTCAGAAATCCAAAAATGTTACAATATACAGGGTGTTCCATTTAAAAATTCAAAACCGGAGCCATTTCCGGTGAAACCGGAAGTGACCGGAAAGTGAAAAATATGCGAAAACTCTCCTCTTCACATACCATTTACCTATACCAAATCTCATTTTGATCCACCTAATATTCTAGAAGTTATGACTTGTCTAATAGATTCGTTGACACCTGGTATAGTTGATGAGTAAGCCAGCTGAGTAATGAGAATTCACAGGACCCACAACGCAAACAATTACCTTGCATTAAACACAAACATGACGTAAACATAAACAATTAAAAGGCAAACTACGTTACAGTAATTGTTTTACAGAGATATATCTCTACAAACTACCCAAAGCTTACTAAATAGAAGCAATTTGGTTTTCATTACCAGCTTTGTCAATAACTGCATAAAATAATAAATTGAATTACAAATATTATTGAAGTTTTGCCCAGATTTCATATGGTATAATGAACCTGAATTGCGCCACGACTTTAAATTTTTTATAACGTGTCATTGCAAATTATATCTTGAAATACCACTAATGTTATAAATTGCATCATTTATTACCCTGATTTCAATATTTACATCTTGCATATTCAGCATATAGATACCGTAATTAAATTTTAATATTCAGCTCAATAATCTGACTATCAAAATAGACACAATTATTAATGTAAAACGGAAGTTCAGAACATGACACGTGCAAAATTCAGTGTGACGGACGTTTTCAAAACTTGTTTCAATTTGGTCTCTCATTCTTAAAATATTTTATTTTCTTACAATATCAATCATGAATCTGACACTTTCCTCTCCGACGTTCGCTCTTCCACTTTTACTTTCCTGTACTTTCAGTATAGGGAAAGCAGTATGGTTTTCATGAAAATTTTCGAAATCGAGATTAGTGGTTTTAAAAAAATGTCTGTCTGTGTGTGGGTGGCTGGATATGTATGTATGCCTGTGTATGTATGCCTGTGTATGTATGCGTGTGTATGTATGTGTGTGTATATATGCGTGTGTATGTATGCGTGTGGTGCATCACAACTACCGAACGGATGGTCGGATTTCGATGAGCTTTGGAATGTTGGGTTATATCAAACATTCACGTACAAAACTATCTTTTTAAAAATCCCAACTCGTAAATTTCTCTCTGACGCATTCTATGAATTTTTGAAAGTATGTATTTTAAGGCCTATTTACTCAAAAACGAGTTATCAGATCAGGATGACATTTGATATTGGAAATGCCCTAAGAGTACAAAATGTTACAAGCTACTAGAACTTTTGGAACTACTATAATTCTGAAATGAAAAAAATATTAAACTTTTGGCTTTTTCAAAAACTGGCCACGCGATTTTTTTTAAATGTAATAGAGCTAGAAATGAGCAACAATTTGGCTCATGTGCCAGTCCACTACTTTCTCTGTGACGCCTTCTAGGAATTTTTGAAAATTGAATTTTTATGCCTCTTTCTTTAATAAACGGGGAATGATAAAAAAAATTCTGTTTGAGCTCATGAGTAATAGTACAATCAGATTCAGAACTTAATTGATAGGTGCAGCAATATTTAGAAAGATTAATTTTCTCCCCCTCCCCACACTACTCTAATTTTGAAAACATTTATAAAAAATTACGTCCTAACATACCATAGGAGAGCGAGCATAATGATAACTTCAGAATAGGCGAGGTAGATTGCGAAATACGTAGTTCATCAGAGATGAACTTGACCTTGTAGCTTTGTAATTGTTGTAATTAGATATATAAAAGTAATTATTTTGTATAAAAGTATAGGAAAGTTCAAGCGAGGTGCTTTGCTGATTTGTTTCTTCTTTGCTCTACTCCCGGTCTTGTCTCCAAGGATTTGCGCCGAAACGTAACCGAAAACCGAAAAACGAACGCAATATTTTCTGCATCTTAATTGAAAGGAAAACCGAAATTAGCAATTTTCTTAACCGTATAACCTTAATTATTTTCGGAATTTACCGTAATTTTTTTATTTCGGCAACTCTGGAACCAACATTTATTTTTTGCAGCAAATAACAATAAGTAATGAAGCTTTGGATGGCCAATAGATTTGTAGCCAAAACAATGATAATATTTATTAATGTTGTCCAGCATTACAAACGAGTACGTCAAATTTCCTGTATACTGTGAACTTGTCTGGAGCAACTGTCAGAATTAGCGGCAGTAATGTGTGCTAATTTGGGTTATGCAAAAAAGAGTACAACTCATACATACATTTACTGTAAATGAAACAATTCTTAACTTCAACAGGTTTTAGTTTCAGCCTTATACGTGTTTCGACATGTTAACATGTCATTTTCATAGGCAATACATAAATTATTTACACATTCAAATAATCTAGATAGTAAGTTACAGGTGTCTGTTTCCTATAAAAAGTTAGTTGACTTTCTGGAGTAAAAAGATTTCGAATGCTATTACAAAAAGAAACTCCCTCGTTGCCTGATAGAGTACTTCCAATTTATTTAATGAATGAGGATGAAACATTTCTGTTTATGTTAAATTGCTCATCAGTGATAGTAGAATAAGATACACAACTTAATTTGTAGTGTCAGTAATATTTTTTTTAGGGTATTAATTCTCCCCGCCCAGTTTGTCAGCCGAATTTCCTCTTTGGTTTCTGGTTTTCTTTAATCCCAACTTAATTTGTAGGTGTGGCAATACTTTTGTTGGGGGTCATTAATTTCTCTAACACAATTTCTGTCAGACGAATTTCTACTTTGGAATCTGGTTTTCTTTAATCACAACTTAATTTGTAGGTGCAGCGATGTTTTTTGAGAGGGAGGGGGCACTTATTCCCTGTTAGATGAATTTCCTTTTTTTTTTGGTCTCCGGTTTCCTTTAATCCCAAGGGATATTTTTCCAACAAAAAATCGGTTGCTTTCTCACAAAAAAACCGCAAAAATCTCCCGCTAGAAGAGCCGGTACATTATACTAAAACGGACGTGGTTAGCAATGGTTATGGTTTAGCTCGTTTGAGTGCACGTCATACTATGAATTTTTCGTTGCAAGACCGGTCGGTATCTGTACATGTTGCATTTGCCCTTTGCGGAGTAATAACAATGTGCGTTTGTTTTGTACTGGTTACTACTGTGGGGCTAAAACGTTGTGTCCAAATACTTTTGAACACAGTAAAAGTCAAAGTTACTTATAGGACACTTCAGGTGCAAAAAACAATTTGTATAGCACTCTTGATTACGAAAAAAATATGTGATCGTACGATATTTTTGATTTTTTAATTAATTTTTCATTCTTTATTCTCACATAAAAATAAAAAGATAACATAAGCATATCTACCTGTTTAGATACCCGTTGTAATATCTGTGTACTTTTCAGCTTTGTATATTGCAAAGCCATACAGTTTCAGTACATACGTATTAGGGCTGACAATTGATGAGCAACATATTTACAATTTAAATTACAGCTGCAGGGCAATTTCAAAAATTGAATACTCCGGGCGATGACCTGTGTTTTTCAAATTTGCGCCTTTTTAAAACACGCCGAATATTACACCGTAACTAATTTCCAAATCTCGTCCATATTTACGTATTAAAACCCGCGATATTTTAAAATGAACAGCGAAATTAAAATGTTTAACAAAGTTCTGATTGCATGCTGTAAATCATACTTCGTAAGAATCATAACATCACATACAGTTACCAACTAAATATAACCAGAATGTTAAAAAAAGTCTTTGCAATCTTTAATAAAAGACAAGAGAATCAATTTTATCGGCTGTATAAGGACTTTCCCAACGGTTACCTGCTGGCAAATCTAGAAAATGAGTAACAAAACATATTTACTATATACAAGGTGACTCAAAATTCCACCGACAAAATCTTGCAGGCGATTCCTTAAGAGTAATGCTTCTATTAACCTATACCCGGAATCGCATGAAAGTGCTCCCGACTATCTCCAACATAAATTCAGATATTTGATTCCATTTTTTAAATGGATATTTGACCATCTATGCCGCTGGTTAATTTACTTGAACGAAAACAAGTTTCGTTGTAAATCATTATCAGGGAAATAACCAAATAAAATTTAAATCGAATATCTCAATTTATGGAGGGGATAGTAAATAATAATTTAAAAAAAAACTGTAATGTCTGAGTAAATACGTGGGTGTTTGGACACGAATAGTTAATAAGTTAAGTCATGTTACAAGTTGTTACAACCTATTAATTTTCTTATCAACTCCCATAATTACGTTTACAATCTTACACGTGGAAATAACTTTTATGGCAATCATTACAATTTAGAGCAAATTTTGTAATTTCCCATTTGACATTGTTTTATAAATCTGCAGAATACAATTAACTAACCAGAACAAGCAATTATTGTATTCGTCAACTCAATGTCAATTTGTAATAACTTTTCCCCGTTTTATTTCTTATTTCTCAACCATTAACTATACTAAAAAATGACCGAAGCACTTCGCATGGTTTTTCCTATACTTTATATATTATTACTTATATGTATATTTACTTAACAAACTTATATATTCAAAAGTATATGTATTATTATTAATGTGTTACGCCCCAACATTGACTACAGGAACATCCCTCTACTCTTACCACTGTACTTACCAAGAGCATAGCTGCATAATAGCAAAATATTATAAGAACATACTTCTTCCTTCTTCCTCAGCCATTTTCCATCCACTCCTGGATGTAGGCCTCTCCTAAACTCCTCCGTTTGGTTCTGTCTTGTGCTTCTTGGTACCATTTTCCCCCCTATTTTTCGTATGTCGTCGACCCATCTTATTGGTGGTCTTCCTCTACCTCTTTTTGTTTCTTTGGGTCTCCAGTGGGTGACATTTGATATCCATTTGTTGTTAGTGTCCCGTGCAATGTGGCCAGCCCAACTCCATTTCAGCTTTGCAATACGCTCTATGATGTCTGTCGTTCCTGTTCTTCTTCTTATCTCTGCATTTGCAATTCAGTCTCTTATAGAGATTCCGAGCATCCTTCTTTCCATGGCTCTTTGCATTATTCGTAGCCGGTTTGCACTCTTCTTTGTCAGGGCCATGGTTTCAACTCCATATGTAGCTACTGGTATAATACAGGTGTCAAATATTCATCTACGTTCTCTATTTGATTTCCTTCTATGCTAATCTGGACATTGTCTTTACTCATTATTTTTGTTTTACTAAGATTCATCCTAAGTCCTATTCTCTCGGATATTTGATTGAGTTCCTCTATCATCTGTCGCAGTTCATTGGGGTCAGAGGATGTTAAGACTATATCGTCCGCGTATCGTAATGACTCATATGTGTTCCATCTACTTTTATGCCTTTTTTCTCCCATGATAGGTTCTTGAAGGCATCTTCTAAGGCAAGGGTAAAAAGTTTTGGCGATATTATATCACCCTGTCGAATTCCTCTTTCAATTTAGATTTTTTCAGTTTTCACATCGTCACTGATTCTTACTTGTAGAGTGGCATTTCTCTATATGTATTCAATGATTTTGGTATACCTAGAATCTATCCTTGCACTTTCTAGTAAGTTCAATATTGCCCATATTTCGATGCTGTCAAATGCCTTTTGAAAGTCTATAAAACAAGGTGGATAGGTATCTTATATTCATTTGCTTTTTCTATCAGGGTTCTTAAGGTGTGTAAGTAATCGATA
Organism: Ctenicera cuprea; assembly: GCA_958336395.1. Classification (NCBI taxonomy): domain Eukaryota; kingdom Metazoa; phylum Arthropoda; class Insecta; order Coleoptera; family Elateridae; genus Ctenicera; species Ctenicera cuprea. The sequence goes on from OY284496.1 coordinate 4,328,080, forward strand.
GTCCTTTACGAAACCCTGCTTGCTCTACTGGTTGGTACTGATCGAACTTATTTGTTAGTCGGTTTGTCAGGATCTTCGTAAAGAGCTTATAAAGGTGATAGTAAGCTAATGGGTCTGTAATTTTCTATCTTCGATGTATTCCCTTTTTTAAATATCAGCACAACCTCTGCATTGTTCCACGCATTTGGTATTTTGCCTTCTTCTAGGCATTTATTTATCAGTAGCTTGATCGCGTTTATAATAGGGTCTCCTCCTGTTTTAAGCATCTCTGGTATTTGATCCTCCCCTGGACATTTGGCATTTTTCATTTGTTTTAAGGCTTTTTTTATTTCACAAGATGTTATTTCAGGTATCTCCTCTGACCCTATGTTCATAATGTTTTTTCGTGGCTGTTGGTTTTGCTCTGTTATACTTGATGAGTATAATTGTCTGTAAAACGTTTCAATTGTCTGGGTAATTTCACTTAGTTCTGTGGTTAGTATTCCTTGCGCGTTTTTCATCTTTGTAGTTTGTGTTCTTCCTTTGGATAGCTTTGATCTTAATACCCTCATGTTTGCGTTCTTTTGTATGGTCTCTGTTACCATTCTAGTATTGTATGTTCTCAAATCTTTTCTTGTTTCCTTCTTTATGGTTTTATTTAACTGTTTGTATTCTTCTGTTGATTTCTGTAATTTTCTTCTTCGTTTCATAAGATCTATTGTGTGTGGGCTCAGTCTAGATACTTTTGCTTTGGTGTTTTTTGCACATATTTTCTTGATTGTGGTTCGTATACTATTATTTATTATTATTTATCTGCTAGTTGGTCTATATTCAAGGTTTTTAGTGGTTCTAGTCTTTTCTCAATATCCTTTTGGTATTCCTCTTTTTCACTTCTAATTCTTTACTAGTGGGGAATCTAGGTGTTTTAAACATTTTAGCTCGTTCTTTCTTTACGTTAATTAAAAATCGTCCTCTTACTATGCGGTGGTCACTTCTTGTTTGGAATCTATTTAGTATTCATATATCCTTACATAACTGTTTGTTGTTACAGATTATATAGTCAATTTCGTTTTTTGTTCGGTGGTCCGGACTTATCCACGTCCATTTACGTTGTACCGGTTTCTTGTGGAAAGTATTCAAACAGAACAGGTTTTCACGTTGGAGAAAATTTAATAGCATTTCTCCTCTAGGATTTCTGTTGCCTAACCCGAATTTTCCTATATGACCATTGTCTCCGCTTTTCCATTTTCCGATTTTGGCATTGAAATCGCCTGTAATTACAACATATGGTGTTTTTTCTAGGGTCCTTGCTGCTTTAATATCTTCATATACTTGCTCTATGTCTTCATCCTCGGAAGTACTCGTTGGTAAATACGTATGTATAATTTGTATCTCACACTTGGGTTTTAGTTCTAGTTTTATATAGATTACTCTATCCGATATTGTGTGATATTTTCTAACTAGATGTTTCCATTTTTTGTGTATCATAAGGGCTATACCACCTATGTAGTCTTGGGAATCGGAGCTTTTCTGGAACAGTGCGTGTCCTGATTTCAAGAGGGTTACTTTTTCGTCTGGGAGACGGTTTTCACACAGTCCGAGTATATCCCATTTAATGAGTCTCAACTCGTGTTCCAGTTCCTCTAAATGTTCTTCCGCCCTCATTGTTTGTATATTATAGGTACCTAGCAATATGTAGTTGTATTGAGAAGGTTCTCTTTGGTGTGTTCGTTTTTGACAGGTTTGTGATGAATTTTTGTCCCCCCCCCCCCCCCCCGAATCCTTGGGACAGACTGTTGAGACAGTGTGAGAGTCTGAGTTTATATCTCTACTCACCTGAGGTAATATGTCCTTTTTTGTTTTAAGATTCATTATTTCAGTTTTTAGGAGGTTTTGACATTTCTCACCGCGCTTGCCCTGCGTGTTGGTGAGTGGTTTTAGGATGGGATAGAAAGGAATTGCAAGGGGTATGAGATGGATAAGGGTTATATGGACATGGTTTCCCTCGTTTTAGGAGGTGAGAGAAAACCATGAGCTCACGTCGGCAGGGTCGCTAGCTCCTGAAGTAGACCTATCCCCACCGGGATCGTGGGGGTGTGTCCACCCGTTACCGTTAAGAACATACTACATGATAGTAATGCTTTTATATACAAATCATAATATGTATAAACTCCTTGAAACACTTTTAATTTATTCAGCTACTGACTACAAAGACAGAATAGTGAAGCAAAGGTCGACAACTTGCTCTGCGTGTGTGTACTTCGGTCACACGCCGAAAATTTTCTGTCAACGCATGGGACTTATATATATATATAGATAGAAAGTCATATTATAAAGTAAACTGACAGTATTCCTTGGAATTAAAGAAACCAAAAACGAAAAGACAAATTCGTCCAACTAAAATTGGGTGGGAGGGAGAAAATTAACCCCCCCCCCCCCCCAAATATTTCCGTATTTAACAATTAAGTTGAAAACTTTACTCTACTATCACTCATGAGCAATGTAGCCTAAACAGAAATCTTCTATTCTTCCCTATACTGAAAGTATAGGAAAGTAAAAATGGGCGAAACACGTCGCTGGTACTTCCCCATACTATTAACATTTTAAATATTCTCGCGCCAATAAATGACTGAATAAGATTGCTTTATTAAAAATTAAAAATAAAGTGAAGTAAGAAAAGGTAACACCACAGCGGGAATTTGCAATTGCGATAGCCTGCGCAATACGATGTCTTATCGTAGTTGTAAGCATAGTAGCTGCGACGAAACCGCACGGAAGTAAGATAAACCGCCCTACGAATATTGCGCTTTCTTTGGACATCGGACCATAAATCGCCGTAAATAGTTTATTTAAAAAGTTATCAAAAATATGCAAAGAATGAAACATATATTTACAACTAGAGCTAGTTGATAGTCGTAGTTAAAGTTACGTAACTTCCGATAAACGCGTTGTTGATATTACAATGTGTTATAACAAAAAACAAATTTGTAGTTCACTGCAAGCCCTATCGACCCACATAGTTAAAAAAAATGGTTTGGTCTTTATTTGAGGAATAACTTTTTAAAAATTTCGAAAATGTTTGCAAAGATAGAATAGTTTTTATCGAATGGATATTTTCTTCTTAAGTAATCGAGCATTACTTCCAAAATTTTTCAAAAATTCGTAGCGTTCTGAGCTTTGAAGATACAGCATTCGGTAAGAAATCATCTGATTTGCCTTTAGATTCACTACAATGTTATGTTTTCACAATTCCAAAATAATTTTTACAAGAAAGTCTATACCAAAAAAACATGACTAATTTCTGTTTCCGGTTGCGGTAAAAAAAAACTTACAAAGAACTACTCGTAGCTAAAAAAAACTTCCACAGACCAAATTTGATAAAAATTGGTGAAGAGGTTCCGGAGATATAGGAGGACGAACGCACCCGCCCACTTACCCACAGACAAACATATTGTAAAAAACAGTTTTTGAGGTTTCCTCTGGACCCTTAAACAAGTATTTTCGTTATAATCAAAAATTCGAAAATTTGCATGAAATCATAACTTTAGTAAAAAGCATGGGAAAGTAAAATTACTAATATTTAATAAATATCTCCCACAATCTTGCTAAGTGATATAGAATTGTAACAGCATCCCCCACAAAATAAAATAAAATACTTGGTAATTGTTTTACAATTTTTTTATTTTATTAATAAAATTATTAATTTTTAATAGTTAAATATTTCTTAATAATGTTTCTCCATGTGCCTACCACACAATCAATTCAAAATATTAATTTCAAAATGTTTGTAGAACACCGAGTTTTCGGCATGGGGGAGCTATATTTTTAATATTTATGCAACAAGATCGGTGACTATAGGTTATCAACAACAGCATAAATAAACGAAAGAGTATATGGACCACTTTTGATAAGATAAAATTTGCTTACGTTGTTATAGTATACATGTAGTAATTATTACTCTCAACAATAATAGCAACAAAATAGTTCTTACTGACGCTAAATGTTTAAGCTCCGAGTCTTCGGAACATGAAGCGGTGTTCTAAAAAAAAGTAGTAAATAATATAATATTCTGACAAATTTGTCAGAATATAATTATATCAATTTATATTTCAACCCACTTTACACGTGGGGAACACCAAGTTCAAATATCTGTATAACGGTTGTCAACAAATATAAATATTAAACTTTTTGTGTATTTCTGTTCTTCACGCTATTTAAATCTGTAATCACTTTTAGAGAAAACTTTTAGATTACAAAAAAAGCTGAAGTGTTAACTTCGAGTGAACTTTACCCCATATTTGTAAATCAAAACATAAAATCGCCAGCTCAAAAATTAGAAGAAATTGTAGCCCCACCAAATACAAAATTTTCTAAAAACTAACATTCGATTTTGGTTTTATGAGTCAAGATGAGTAATTCTCTTTAAGCAGAAGTTATTCATTGTTTCCCGTTTAATAAATAAAAGGGCACCAATTTTTGATTTTCAAAAATTCATAAAGGGTGCCACAGCGGAATTACGCTATTCAGAGAAAAAACTAAATTGTACCCCATGTTTATTTATGTTTATGTTTATTTATGTTTATTATGTTTATTAATTATTTAATTATTTTCATGCCAAATTTCAAAGTTGCAGCTTAAACTGTTTTAAAGATATCAAATAAAACTGTTACTTCATAGATAAACTTAGTTAAATCTACAGATTCTCACACCCAGAAGCTATGGTATCACTTATGACTACTTTTTCAGAATACCCTGTACGTAAAATAATTTTTAAATAAATAAAAAGCAATTATTTTCCTTTATAATTACGGCGAAAAAATTGTAATTATAAAGCTGACGTAAATTCTGGGCAAATTGGGTAAAAAAATTTGATCATCGTTCTATTCCATGTTGAATAATAAATAATAACACTATATCGATCCTTACAATGCATACATTTTAGATTTAGTTCAATTTTAATGTTGTTTTCGTTGAAAATTTTAATAGGTCTTTCAAGTGAGTTTGTAATTACATTTTCAATAAGTAACACCGTGAATAATTTACTTCTGTCTTCCGGCTTCAAAAGGGTTTGATTATCCATCGATTTTGTTACATATTACATACATTAAAAGAGAAGACACGCAAACAGTATTTTGAAAGTCTTAATGTTGTTAGGTTTCCACAGCTTATTTACTATTTTGTTATCAGTATTTGGAGTGATTGTTTATGTTACAGTCACGTAGGGCAACGCAGCCCTTGATTTCAAAGCTTGCGTATTTTAAAAGAAGTTATGATTAAAAGCGTGGGCGTAGGCAACGGGTTCAGCTAGTATAAAATAAAAAGCGCTTATGTATATATTGTGGCTGGCGCTAGCAGGCCGGCTACATTTTGCCGGTATGGTGTCATCGTATAACGTGATATAAGTACTTTACCAGCAGCATCCATTTTTCCTTTTTACTTCCAATTATTTAATTTTGTGTGTTCTTGACAGTCAGTAAGCCGTGGACTTTGGTGGCGCTGCCATTACTGCTAAAAACATCCCGGGGAACATAAACAGTAAGTAGCATGACACCATGTGCATAATAAAAAAATAATAATGATAACCTATGTGCCTACACCATTTATAAAAGTTATGGAATTAAAATGTAACCCGCACAGGAGTCGAACTCTCGACGAACCTATGCCTCACAACGCTGTACACGCATTCTACCACTGAGCCACGGAGTCTGTTGATATCAGATGCTGCAAAATGAAAGACATACTTAAACAACACGTCACCGCCGCGCCGGTTAAATTTAAATTGCCGGTAAAATACGCAGAATGTTATCCAATGACACTATACCGGCACAATGTTACAAGCCGGAACCGGCCGGCTAGTCACTGTGATATATCGTAGGTAGATAGTGTAATTGGGCATTGCAAGAAGAGCGCAGGTGTCTCAGTCATATACAGTAATTTACCTGCTCATGACTTTTTGAAGAAAATGTTGTCATATCCCCACGACTTTAGGTTAGTTGTCGACAGAGATAGATTTTTTATTAAATTCAAACAATTCTTTCATTTCATGATCTGTTTGGGCTCTTTGTGAAAAAATACGGCTTTCACTAAAAGACGACGACATACAATTTGTTCTGTAAAAAAGGCCTAAGACTTTAGTTACTTTATGTTTTTTTTAACTCCCAGCAAACTATACATGATATCAAATAGATCAATTTCTTCTACAATTTGACAAAACCGAAATTTCTTTTGCCAATTTTTCGCGATGATGCATTGACATTTTTTAATTGCATAGTACAATTATTGTTTCCACACGGGCGGCTCCTTGTCTTTTTCACAAAAAACATTTCATAATAATTCCACCGTACTGTGTAAAACTGTTTGATTCCAACAGGATCGAGCACCTCTATATAATGGATTGGAATTGAGGTAGCCTAAATTCAATATTTCCAAATATAGGGAGTGGAAATGGGGACCAGTGGAGTAGCCAGCACGGTCACCCGACTTGACACCGTTCAATTTCTTTTAATTTAACTTATTGGTTACTATTTCACATCTTTCATATTCAGATTTCTTACGACACAACTATCATCTTAAGTTTATCTCTTTAAGTTTAAATTGATTAAATTTAAGTTTGAAACGTTACATATTATTGAGATGACCATTGGACATTGTCCTAAAATAGCCAAGTTAATTAAGAATTTTGTTGGATTTACTTAATCTGAATGGTTTCAATAGCCTGGGCCTGCAACACCTTTCCGTATTTGGCCAGGAATTGCCAGCATAGTCACTGGACTTAACGTCCTTCAATTTCAACTAATTGTCCAATTGCTTAGGTAGAATTTTTTTCCGTTACAACTATATTCTTACTATCACGTCCTTGAAGTTTCCAGACTGGTTACAATTTTGGCATTATTTAGGCAAACAATACTCGTTCAAATTTAAGGATCTTTGGTTATTGCTCAATAATTGCTAAGTCACTTAAGAATATTTTTCGACTCCCCGAAACTGTTTCGCCCTAACAGTCTGGGGCTTCTTCCCATTTGCAGCGTGTAATGGCCAGCATAGTCAACCGACCTAAATTCCTTCAATTATTTTAATTTTACCTAATCATCACTATTTCAAATATTCTAATTTAACATGTCTTGCGCTACAACTATCGTCTTTAGTTTATCGTTGTTATCCCTTTAAGTACATTCCCATTTGAACAATGTAGTGGCCAGCACAGTCATCCGACTTAACATCTAATTTTAGTTAATTTAAAAATTTATTCAAGTAAAATTTCTTATTATTGAGAGAACATTTGAATACTGCTGTAAAGTGGCTATGTTATTTAGGTATCTTTTTTGGTTTTCCGAACTTGTATCAGGAGTGTGCTAAAGGCGGTTAGAATGGTTCGTCCGAGTCCCGCCACGGGCACGCCTAGCAGCCCTGCAGCTTAGCGGTGCAATGTTATTTCGCAATAAAATATTTTCTCATTGTTTTTCTAAATATCAGTTCTCAGCTATGAATAATTCTGTATCTAAAGCTGACATTAACTATACGATCAATGTACTTGAAGTTTAAAAAAAATTCCTGAGGCGCTTTAAAGCGGCACAAAATTTGTGCCTAGGGCGTGAAACTAGTTTAACGCGGTCCTGTAGGTAGGTATCTGCTTGTGGTTTCGAATATTTTATTTTCCCGGTGGATTTTTCAAATGATCCAATTAAAATAAAACCAGCCGTTCTGGAGATATAGGCCAACAAATGAATATTTTAATTGTTGTCTGTAACTTCATTTTACAGAAAATTTTATGAAACGAAAGATTAATAAATTTTTTAATGCAGAAAATTTCCGTAGTTTGAACTGTTAATGACCTTTTTATCGTGTTTCTTGTACTGTTTCATTAGTATGCCTAAGATTAAAAATGTAAATATGAGATGTGTAAAATTTCAAAATGTGATGAGCCCACTTTGCACATAGACGTGGCGGAGATAATCCTTGAAATTTAACTGCGTATGTTGACGATTGTGCAAGAATTGTATGCTCTCTGATAACTACTGCTTTCCTCCTTATCACCGTGATATAATTTGCGCGTGTGCAACCTTGAAAATTTGTTACCTTTGCCGCACATATTTACAAACCGTGCCTTTGTGTACGTTTGTGGAAATTCTACTTATCTGGATATCCGTGGTTATGACACAATTTTTTTCTTCAAATTGATAGATAATACAAAATGCCAATAAATTAGTTTTGGTACCTCTGGTATTTATTTTATTTATTTAGTTATTTATTTTTTAAACAATATTAAATAGACTACCTTTAAGTATTCTCAAAAATTGTTTTAATCAAGTTATATTTTACTATTATTCAATGCGTGATTTTTTTCAGTTTAAAATAAACACGTTACATTACAAAACTTCCCCGCTTTAACAAAAAAAAACCGATCCAATTTAATAAATGTAGTAAATTTTTATTATACCTGCAAAGCTTTTCCCCACTTTTCCGGCAATTGTTTACAGTTGTCAGACCTGTTTTCTGATGTCAAACGAATTCTGAAGTTGGTCCAATTATGACGAAACTTTTAAAATTAAAATAATTAAAAAAACCCGTAACCAAAAAAAATGTTAGAAATGTAACGACCATTTGATAAAAAAATGTTTGAAAAAACTTGTATAAAGCTGTACCTATATTCAAAATGGTTTCGGCTACATTATTTAAATGTTGGCTTTAATTTAAAATAACTTAAGTTGCTAGCAAATAGTTTAACCAAAAGTATAGTTTAATTTTCTAGACGTTTTAATTAAAAATATGTTTGATTTTTTGATGGTTGGGGTAAAATACCCTAGATTTTCGTATAGATCAGAATTATATGCATATTTAAACATATTTTTTAAGAAAACGTTCTAGATCCAACAGTTACTGCACAATCACAATGCACCTAAGATACTTAAGTGTTATGCAGGGTGATTCAAAAATAAACGGCATTCTTTCAAGGGCGTGTTCCTCTCATGAAAATTAGAGGGAACGTTAATATTAACGTGGGTCCGCAAATGCTTCGTTATCGATATACATGGTGTTTAAAATTGTAAAAAAATAATATTTTTTTTTCAATTATTCGGAAATGATTGCGAATTAAATTTAAAAAACTACGCAGTACGTATGTATGTATATGCATGTGGCATAAGTGGACCATCGCAATTAGCCTGTACGTCCCGTCCCACTGCTGGGCACCGGCACTCTTCTCTGCCACGTACTCGCGCTAAGATGGAGTACGGGGGACCTAAATACAAAGTTGTTCAAAAGTTACTTCATAGACACGCGGTATATCTTAAATGCGAAATATATGTATAAAATATAAAAACAGGGTCTGATTGAAGACGTTAAGACAATTCGAATGGTTTTTACTTCCCAATACTTCTACTGAAGTACGGAGAGTTATGATTTTATGCAAATTTTCGTATTTCGGATTTTAACGGCAATACACTTTAGGGGTCGCGAATGCAAAGTTTTTGCCGGTATAACGTCATAGTATAACATGATATACTTTTGCCAGCAGGATGAATTTTTCCTTTTTACTTCCAAGTACTTAATTTTTATGTTATTGGCAGTCAATGAGCCGACAGTGTGCACATTGCTGCGCCTGCGTTGCCACTATCGCTAAAGATTTCAACATAGATAGTAGCATGCCATCATGTACACAATAGTCAACAACAAACAATAATGGTAACGTGTCTACCCCGTTTTCAAAAAGTAGTAAAATTAAAATTTTAAAAATGTAAGCAGCTCGGGATTTGAACTCTCGACCATCCTATGCCTGACAACACTGTACACGCATTCTAGCACTGAGCCTGTTAATAGCAGACGTTAAGATATGGAATGCATACATAAACAATACGTCATCCGCCGGTCCAATTTATATTGCCGTTATACTGTATACCGACAAAGTGTTGTCAGACGGAACCGACCAGCTAGTCACTGTGATATATCGTAGGGGGTTAGTTAATCAAGCATTTCATAAATAGCCTTGCCCTGGCACGGTCTCGGTCAAATAGACTCACAGATTTCTATATAGGTTTACTAGATACACGATTGCAGCTTCTGAACAATCAACTAAGTGAAGCCAGGCGACCATTTTGTAGGAGGTCAATATGTCAACTTGAAATGCAATGTAACGCGCTTACAGTAATACAGCTACAACAAATAGTACTACATTTAACATATGACTGCATGTTACTAACTAAGATAAGTTAAGTCAGCCGTTTTTTTTACAGTTTGACAAAAACGACAATTTTTTTAGTGCTGTTATTTTTTTGTGATAACTTCAATTTTTTTAATTGCATGGCATACTTTGTTGTGTCATCAGTCCAGAATTTTTTTGCTTTTTATCAAGATAAACCAAAAATACCGGTAACCGTAACCGAAACAGAACTTTTAAGTAGTTGTAACCCGCAATTGAAAATTAAAAAAATTTGAACCGTAATCGGAAACTGAAACGTAATTTTTTTCGGTTCACGTCCCTGATTTTTGCAATCATGATTCTTTTATTTGCCAAAAATGACCGCGCTGGTTTTGACTTACATCTTTTTAACCTTCGCTTTGAAAGAAAACTATAATAGTGTTTGTGATATTTGTATACAATTATATTAAAAATTAAAGTATGCCATAACTATATTGTTTTCCACATTCTTGGAAAAAATTCTCAATAATTACAGAGCAGAATATTTATTACCGAAACTTCATGGCGCAACCTTGAATTTTTAAAATATGTATGTTAGGTACTATCGCGAAATGAAAACGTGTACGACGAGATACTAAACAGAATAAAAATAAATATTGTGAAATCATCACTCACAAGAGTAGATAGATTACGAAATATTCAAAATATAAATATTTAGTTTTCTCCTTGTAAGTATTTGCTATCAGCTGCGTTAATAATAAACCTGCTGTAAGTAGTCAACTTGCGGAATGTTAAATCCTCATTTTATTTTATAGGTAATATGTATGTCTAAAAATAAATCCATTGTTATAAATTATAGATTTTGTTGAACAATATAACTTTACAATCATAAACATTATCTCCACCATCAGAAAATAGATACAAGCTAGTACCTATATCTAACCGTACCTATCTAAAAGAACCGTGTTAAAATGTCTCCGATATAAGTGACTGATTATTATAACACTTTTATATTGATAAAGAGGATTTTTCCAGAACAAGGCAAGATATATTTGAACAGAGACAATGTATCTGCTAATCAACGCTATTTGTGTAGCTTCTATTGTTAACATAGTACTTAAGCGCAAGTTTTTTGGAAACATTATTGTGGAACTTGGTTACTATAGCAACATCGTTAATTTAACTATGTAATTAAAAAATTAAGTTTTCAGTTACTTAGAAAAAGAGTTAAGTGTTAACTTCGAGTAGACTTTCCCATACTAGATATTAATACCTGCCGTATTTGCAAAAATGTAATATATTATAATTATAACGTTGTACATTTCACCGAATGTTAGACCCTCCATTTTATCGATACTTCAACCATACTTTTCGTCTTTAGAGGGGTCACGCACGTACACCCACACAGCCATCCATCTACTCATCCACCCACTGACAGACATTTTTTTAAAACCACTCTTTTGGGTTCATTAAGCCCCAAAACGCGTATTTCCGTTAAAATCTATATTTTGAAATTTTCATGAAATCAATACTTTCCTATACCGAAGGTATGGACGTCTGTTATATGAGTCTGTAAGTCTTCTATATTTTGTGGAAAAATATAAAAAGCCGTGTCCTTTTAATAACCCCCAAAAAAGCCTTGGATTAGTATCCAGCCATATGTACTAGGCATTGCAATGTCCACACGATTTTTTTTTAAACTTTCTGACCCGATAGAGCTTGCATTAAACTACAAATTTATTTTTTACTTATCTCCTAAATTTTCCTGTGACGCCTTCCAGGAATTTTTGAAAAATTTGAAATTAATTTTTTATTCCTCAACGCAAACGCCGATCGTTTAAATTTTTATCAGTTCGATAGACTATTTAAAGTACTTTATTAGAATTCGCTAAAATTTTCGACTTTTTTAAAAAATCAAGAAAACAACGATGCTTTCTAATATCAACAACGCGTTTTCCGGCAGTTACGTGATTTTTTTTAATTATACGAAAAAGATTAAAGCACACGAAATGTTGTGCCGGCTCTGGTTTCGGATTTTTTAATTTCTTTGCACAATGAAATTTTGATGCCCCCCCCCCCATATTTGAAGTTTTAACCAACAGATTAGCCCTTCTGGTGATATTAAAAGAACGGACTCGACTCAAACGCGTTTCCTAAAAAAAACTTGCTTGATTTAAACCCCAATATGTATTTTCTTTTAGAAAATCACTAGTTTTCTATTTGCTAGAAAAATGTGAAATTAAAAACTAAAAAAGATGGTGTAGCTCAAAATATTTTCTCGTACGAGTTTGCTTCATTGTCCTAGTTATTTACCTTGGCAAAACTAATATCTGTATCTGAAGCACACTATATATCAATGTTATACTTTACGTAACTTATCTTGCTATGAAATGACCCAAATATTTTTCTTTGACGTTGACACGTGTTAAAATTTTAATACCTGCACCGAAAGAATTGTTTATGTGCAGAAATTGTGGCAGGCTTGTTTGCTGTTACACTTTATTTTTAAGCCTTTATTATGTAGGCGTAAAACACGCTACTTTCATATTAATTTCGTATATTGATCATAACATGAATTAATCTAGGCATAAAATCCCCATTAAATTTCACTTTGTCATTACGCACTTTAATTTGATAAGTCTAAAACCAAGTTAATGCGTGCTTTGCCAAATAATTTTAATCTAACAGTTGCAGACAAATGTTCTTCGGTCGACGTATATTTTTTTATTGCAGCTGAAAGGTTTTTTAAATCAGAGTGTCCTGTTTCAGACTATACTTTTGAACCATTCGGTATCAAAAAAATCTAGATTTCTTCCTACCGTCTATCTGTAACAGCGCTAGTAATTTTGGAGTACATAGCCTATGATTTTTTATTTCTATTTATTTCTTGTAACAGTATCTATAAATTTTTTCTTTTAAAAGATGGCTAACCGAAATTTTACATATTTACTGCAAATTTGCAATCTACGTATAAAATAAATAATCGCACAATAGCTGCACGCTCCTCCTGATTGCCGCTGACCGACGCAAGTAAAGTATAAACTGCAGAGGCCGTGCCTTTGCCGTTTTTATTGCGTTCTGAAATCCCTAATATTTCTTTGTATCTGATCATTGCATTATTTGTATCATGTGCATACAAGCGTATTAAGAATAATAGATTGGTCGATTGTGTCGTGGCACGAATCATTTGACTCGATACACTCGGCCTCGCGTATGCTAAACGGTGTTTAAAGGCAACGCTTATTTACTTTTCTTACTTCCGTAAAAGTATGGGAAAGTAACAAAAACGCAGTTATTGTTCAAAAATGTTTGTATTCAATCACTTTTTAAGATACAAAATGAAAAAGAACGCCAATAATGCGTATTAACCATAAATTATATTGATTAATAATACAAATTATTGCAGTACAAAAACTAGCTGTATCGAAATTTACGTCCCAAGTATGAAAAACGATTAATGAAATTTAAACACAAAATAAAAAAATTTTAATAATTTGAAATTTAAAAAACCTACTATTGTAAATTAATGTTAGGGTAGGAAATGAGACAGGAGATAAATATCGATACAAGCTCGTCTTAAAAGACAAAAATTTACATGTTCCTATTGAATTAAATTTACCACATGTAAAAAGAACTAATTGTCCTTGCATGGTCGGGTACCTAAGTGCCCTGCAAAGGACTGTGTGCAAATATTATTTGTACAGGAACACATTTTATAAAATGACATACTACTACAACTCAAATACAAAGATCACATTCTAAATAACGAGATGACACTTAATGTGTATTGCGTCAATGAAGGTATCACAAGAATAACAATAACATAGATTAACCGAGTGCGTTAAACCAAAAATACTTATGAAAATGCGTCTCGCTGCAACTGACCAAAATAGCGAACGATTAAATATTACATATCTAACTTTTGCACAGACTTGTACAAAAACTGAGCATCAAAAACGGAAATACCTAGTTCTATTAAATTTCAGCCCAGATATGTACAAAGCGTGCCTCTCAAATCAACCTCAATTGGTTCCAACAATGAAAAAAACAGCCAATTAAAAACATTAAACATTATCGGCAAACGACCCTGCGTTAAATTTATTGTAACTAAATTTGAAATTTTTTACACCTACCTAAAAGCTACGCGCAGCAGCAAACTAAAAAATTACATTTAAACTTTCAGCCAGGACATTTTCAAAACCACATACAACATAACATTTCTAACTTGCTGCTGCAACTTAATACCTCTCTCGCTCTCCGTGCTTCCTAATTTGTCCCATGACAGACGGACAAATTAACATGGGCGTACTTACAATCATTAATTTTTAAAGAATTAATTCGAAATTATGCTTTTGGTTTGAACATCCCTTATATTATTCGTTGCTGAATTTTGGGCTACTTTTTAGGCAAGTGAAACCTACAAATGGAAGCGTAGTTCAAAATCCAGCAGTTACCATTCTGAACTTTCTAAATGCCGAACATTTTTTTACTTCACAATTTATAAAATTCAAATTTTGACATAATACGCCCGCCATGACTTTGGAATCAAATGCTTAGATTATAGGAAATCGAGAATTTTCAGTAATCCCCCAAAAGCAAAAGACCTTATCTTTTTGTAATTCTTAAAAACTATCCACGACTCCCCCCTTAGAAAAACTACAAAATACACTAATTGTGTAATGGGTGAAACCCACACAATTAATGGAAAATATTCAATACAATACGTGCCCAATTTTTTTAACTTGGAAGATTTCTGACCCCCTAAAAAAATTATTATAACTACGCCCATGTGTACCGGATGGAATCCGGGGAGCGAGCAGGTCTCTACAATCACAGATAAGGAGTAACAGAGTGACCTGTGTCAGACTATCTACCATACACTAAAAATTTTAATTAGTCCAGTAAACCTCGTTGACCGCATTGTAATTACGGTCTCAGATTCGCGTATAAGCGTATACAATAATAAATACGGAGAGTGTGGGCTCGGACAGTACTCTGCGTCTGATGAAATTCGAATCAGACGTTCACTCCACGCACAAAACACTCACTGAATAAAGGAACATTTAAGGGTTAAATACAAAATAAATTAGAATTAAAAGTCAGTTTTCTTGAGAACAGAACTTCAGTACGGGACTTGCTATTTCCTCGTCGGACTCGTAAAAGTAGCGCTGCTTGGGGGTGAGTCCGAGTTGCACTCGCCGTACAGCCTCGTTAACAAGACTACCGTCCCGCAGGAGTTTCTGCAGAAATTCGTAGGGGTCATCTTGTGCCGAGTCGTGCTGGAGTTTGCGTTTGTTCTTGCGGTTGACCTCACAGGAATTGGTTTCGCAGGAACATATTTTGCCAGGAACACGATACGGGGACGCTCGGGACGATTTTCGGGATAAGTGACTGCAGGGCACTGCTTTCAACGAAGACGCCGATAAACGAAGGTTTTCTTTAATTTCCATCACTAGACCCTCTACGTCCTTGGAACTGATGTTGAACTCCGGTCCTCGAATGGGCAAAGGATTCAAATTTGCAGTTGGATTACCGTTAGACGTCGTTCGAATCTCGGCGGACGGCATTTCTACACCTTTTGGATGCACAGTAAGGATGATACTCTCACTATTTACAAATCTCAAAATCAAAACAAAAACAAACACCGATCGCGCTACAGCACCTTCACTTCTCGATGGTCTCTCAACGACTGTAGCGCTCCAGACCGCGAACTACGTTAACTGTTGTTTGGGTACTTGCCGCTTTCACAACATGCACTGGTGAAAAGTAGTACCATGTAAACAATGCTATTTAAACAGCTTTACAAAGCATTAGGAAATTGTCCAAAACCACTTTTGCCAGTACTTCTACGCACAAATTTATTTTAATAGCATTTTAATGGGTGTTTTTACTCATAAACGTTATTAACCTTATATAAACATACTGGGGAAACTAGGCGTAGGAATTCCGAATCAAGGTTACGTTACGTCTACGACCAGTGGACTGAGAATGGCAGACGTGTGACGTCACACGTCAGGAGAGCACTATTTATTTACACATACCGCTTCAGCGGGGTGGGGGCTGACCAAGTACAATATTCCTGTTGTTATATTTTTCTATTTTGCAAAGCAAAATAATGCGAGAAGGTAACGGAGCTGCTTTCGCAGAAGCGAAGGTAAAAACATCCAATCAAATAAAAATATGTTTGTATATTTTTATCCTATCTAAAGGGAGCACAGAAACAATTACCTAGCTGAATATACGTGACCGCATTTTGAAAGTTGACGTAAGCAGCAGGTGTAGTGTTCCCATTATACAGGTATTTGTTAAGTACACATTTTTAGCGAGCTGGTCTGAAGAACTGTTAAGTAACACAAAAAATTTGATACCTGCAGCAACATGCTAACAAACAAATTACAAGAGTCTAAAAGTTTAGACATTTTTGCAAAGAGGTTTAAATTTAGTGCTCCTACACCTTGAACGTACTTCCAAAGCAATTTAAAATTAATATAAATGTCTCCAAAAACATACAGAAACGTTGGAAAGTAGAGCACACAAACAATATCTAATAAAACGTTTAATAACATAGTAAAACTATACAGGATGTTTGAAAACGTGACATACAATTAATGGCCTAGCACTTATTCCGAAGAGTATTTTCCTCTTTTTAATGGTAGGTACATACATACAGTGAGGTCATAAAATGTCCCTCACCCCCACCCCCCTACTAACTTTTGAACGGCTTGATGTGAAGCTACAACATTTAGTTATTATTATTGAAAAAAAACTATTTTTTGTAAAACAAATGCAGACTTAAATTTACAAAATGGCGACAAAGTGCCATTTTGAAAAAAAAACAATTAACAGCGGGGGGGGTCCAGTGGCCCCTCATTTGAAAAGTCTCTTTGAGTAGAGTATAATCATAGATTTGGGGAAAATTTTATCAATAAATGACAATATTCCAAAACATAACTTTACAAAACTTGTATACCATAATTACTAGTATCACCAGTTTTAACCCTCAAAATTCAAATGTGAATAAAATGATAGAATAGAAGGAATAATTATTTAAATTATTTATACTTCTGTTGTTTTGCCTACTACAATTTTTAGAGTTTTTTTTAAATATCAGAATCACAACCAGATATTTTGAAAGCCTGTCGTTAGTTTTTTAATCGATAAAATTTTCCAAAAATTTAGTATTATACTCTACGCAAATAAACCTTTCAAATGAGGGGTCACTTGGTCCGCCATGCCTTTGTTTTTAATTGACGCACTGTGGCCATTTTGTACATTTAAAGTCGGCATTTGTTTTTCAAAAAATATTTGTTCTCCAATAATAATAATAACACAATTTTGTAGCTTCACGTCAAGCCGTGCAAAAGTTAGTAGGGGGGGGGGGGCTCACTGTATATAATTTGTCAATATTTCTACCTAATTCAATTACAATAGGTACTTAGCTTTCTGAGAATAGTCTATTATAACCTATATCTTCCTTTATAACGTAAAATTACACGGCACATATGCGTTAAAACACTCTGTATATACAGTCCCTGGCCACACTAATAGACCCGCTGACAGTTTCTCATTTATTTAAAAATTTATTCAGGAGAAGTTTTTCTAAATAAAATAAGATAAAATAATTACATTAAAAAATATTTATTTGTATATACTATGGTAAAACAGCGCCTTTCCGCATTCCCGTTAGAAACACGTATCTGGTATTAAGTTATTTTTGTGGAAGGGTGCTGTGTTTATCAATTCTGAAGTCTGAAAGAGTGTTGTTATCCCACAGTTAGTGTATTCAGTTTAACAAATGTCAATATGTAATAACTCCTATCAACTCAAATAAATATATGTATGGGATGATTGTTGTCATCTCTAACTTTTCAATTTTTTTTAAAGAATGGGTGATGCATTGGGGGTGGTTTGAAGGTAATTTAAAAAAGAAATAATATTCAGATTTGGGGGGCACTAGAGGTTGGTTTCTCCCATTTTACAAAATTTTCAATAATTAAGCATTGGAGGTGCACTTGAGGGTAGTTTAAAACTGTTACTTTAATAAAAGAAAAGATTCTTGTCATTTTTAGTTATGCATCATGACAACAATATTGCGAGTGAGTCTGATAATACGGCTAGGGACTGTACACCACTAAAGAAATTATAATTATGACAATTATTTTAGTTTAGTTATTTGGTGACATTACGGGCTGCCATCTATTGCACCAAAATTTAATTAGATATCAATTTTTATTTCATAATTTCAAACGTTAGAAAATAAATTTTTTATTACATTTTACATTCATTGTGTCATTTTACCAATAAAATTTGAAACCTAGATAGTTCGGTAAATACTACCTGTAGCTACATAATGATTAATACCGCATTTGGCCCTGCTGACATCTAGCGGCTTATTTAAGAAACAACTAAAAACCTCGCATTAAAGGACTACCCCGACTGTATTTAGTAACTGGATAGGTGATTTGTACAATAAAGAATTTACTAAGGTCAAGTAGGGAACATCATTACAACAGTTCATGTGGAAAATCAATTCGAATTATCAATCACTAATACTAAATTTACATTAATGAAAATAACCCTATTCTTAGTTCAATTTATATATGCAGAAGTCGTTTCGTAATTATAAATATGTACTACGTACATTGGTGACGTTTCTTTACTCTTCCTACACAGTGTGTCCCAAGTCGACCCGAACATAGGGACATAACATACGAAAATTTTATGTTTCGTATTATTACTCCCTGAATTGCGCACGCCAATTTTATACGCCATAAAGATGACAAACGCATATTTCTGCAAGGTCTCAAATCCCGGTCTCCACCAATCTCTTTGAAATAACCTAACCTAACCTAACACCTAAAATCGTTTGCAATCTGCTAACTGCGCTATCAAAACACGTATGCAAGGAAAAGCAATTTGGCGGTTATAGGGCGAACTTAGTAAATTACAATCGTAAATTAATTAAATAAACAGGAAGTTTATCATAATTTCTACTAATTAATGCAAAAATATACGTTCTTCATCGTTATGAAGTCTAAAAAGGGCGTGTGCAATTCAGGGAGATATTGTACAAGACTCTCAGTTTTCCCATGTTATTTCACTATGTTCTGGTCGTTTTGGGACACACTGTATATGGTTTTTGTTTGTTTTAGGGTGCACCAGCATCTTAGGCTGTTAGCACCCCTTATATAATGGAATATTATCCACCAGTAAATTTTACAATAAAAAAAACGCAGGTGCATTTAGTAAAATCTATTATAAATCCAATTTTTACAATGCAACTTAGCTTTTATAAAAAGTTTGCTAATTCTTTATTTATAGAAATTTAATTTTTAAAAAAACAAAATTTCCTATTATACTTATTAATTCTTTTTTTTATTATTTAAACTTGAATATTAAGTTACAACAGATACAAATAAAATTATGGAATTAATTTTTTTAATTTATAAGAGCGCCCTCTACCAATCACCTGTTAAACCAATTACGTATTAAAGAAACCTTCCTAAAGTGAGGTTATATCAATTTTTCCGACAATTGTGCATCCGAAGCCTAAAATGAAGCAGCTATTCCAAAATTTGATGTGTTCCGTATCGCTAATATACAGACGAGGAAGTTTATTTAAAACTGTAAGTAAAAAAATGTTTCCATAAAAAATAAAACAAAACTAACCTCATTATTTCACCATTTATCCTTTAGGCATTACCCCGATTGTGGTATGGAACCAAAATCAATGATAGTACAACGTCCGAAGAACAGTTAAAAAGTATTTTGGAAAAAAGGTTTCCAGATGCAAAAGCTATACAAGTTGAAGACATATCAGGAGGGTGCGGGGCTATGTATAACATTTATGTCGAAACGAAAGAGTTTAAAGGAATTTCAATTGCTAAACAACATCAAGCTATATATACTGTTCTTAATGAACAAATCAAACAGATTCATGGATTACATGTTGTAACAAAAGTACCACCATAAAATGTAACAGTAGTGGTTGTATCAAATTTGTTGTCAATAAATATCTAGTTTACTTCTATTGTAAGCTTTTTTTGACCTGTTTTTAATAAAGAAACCAGGCCTATACTATAGATATTTTATTATACTATTTAATTTCTAGTTTGCAATAAGTTTTATTCAATTATAATGTCATAACCTTAAAGCAAGACAAGTTTTTAGAGATATCTTAAATTATTTTATTGTAGAAATGGAACAACAATATCATTTAGTCGTAGTATTCTATTCATAAAAATATGCATTAAATAGAACTCGACATTGCTTACTTTGAATTTCTGGAGTGTACATCAGCTGTGTTTGACACTTCACATTCGCACTACCTTAGTGCTTGGATGTTTCGAATGAAAACCTATTGATTATCAAATCTTTTCGAAAGTTTGAACTAAATCATTCGAATGAATTTACGACTAAAATTTTTTATTGTCTGCTTTGGAAGCGAGCGTTGCTACGATAGCCTCAGCAGCAAATGGCCAAAGCAAACATGTGATAATATGAGTCGTTGTATCATGATGAATCCGAATGAATAGAGACTTAAAGAAATAATGATAAAGTCATGAAGACCCCGTTATACTTGCTGTATTTTAAAAAAAATTAGTTTTTTTGCGACAAATTGCATGCTGCAAACTAATTGTCTGAAGATTTTATGAAATAGTTCCAAATGATGTCCAATCAGATGTTTTTGTACGTGATATAATTACAAAAAATAATTGTTTTATAAAACATAAAAATGTATCTATTTTCACGATTTTTATAGAAATATTGCTCGGAAGAGCCCAGAATTAGCAATAAAATGTGATAAAATTAAAAATACTAAAGAAATAACGGTTTTGTTGAAAGTTTATTGAGACATAAAGCCTGAGGGGACGTTGGCGACTACCTCGAGTAGCGGTGCTGTGCTTATAAGAATTCGAATTTTGAACTACTTTAACCCATTGAACTGCATACTAATCGTAACTGGAAGGGAAGCTAAAGGATAAGAAAGTGAGGCCACTCAAAAGTTATGCAACCCGCACAGCGGTGGTATCTCCATCTCTTTCTTGCTCAATATATTCAAGCAGTCTTAGCATTTTTTATTTGTTTTTCAATAAATTATCAAGTTCTACATGTGGTTATCTGTGTATGTTTGTATAAATAAGATGATTTACAGTTATTTTCTTACTATTATTAGCTATTGGTAAAAAAAATTAAGAATATAATGTTGATAAATACAGTATTTCTTTTTTTTTGTTTTCTTCGGAACCACAGAGTACATACTTTCGAGTACCAAGTTAACAATTCTTAAAAAGAATTAATTTTGTTAATTTTTGTCTACAGCTTGCTTCTTTACCTTGTATTTTGTGGGTAACTTTTTTTGCATGGGTTTGCAGCCTACAAGTAGCATAATCACGAACAATTTTTTTAATTATTTGCGTTACATGCAAATCTTCAGAAATATATTCCTCAACCATAGGATGTGGAGGCTGAAACAAATGTGGCCTACTACTAAAATACTTAACAGCAACATTTTGCAAAATAAGCCTAAAATTTTTTTTGACCATGGCTCCTTCAATAACCATACACCGAAATTTATTTTCAACAAAATCTATAATTTTGTATACAATGTCCGATGGGGAGATTAAACCTCCTCGATTTACAAAGTTAGTAAATTTTTTATAACTTTGCTTGCTAGCCGAATACAAGTGATCAGTTGGATTCACTATTGTTTTATGCAATAGTATATTAATACAATACGCACCTGTAATGTTTTTTTACCAACTTTCGAGTAATAAACCCACCTATATAATAAAGAATGTTTTCTTGGTATTCTGACAAATTATAATTATCAATTTTATCAATATCATAATTTTCAACATTCTCATCTTCAATATGCTTTCTATTTTCTGTACGAAATTCAAATAATGGTGTACATTGGCTACCGAGGTCTACACAGTTTGAGTTTACGCTTGGTCTTATTGAGTTTTTAAATAGCATTTGTCTCAAAGCCCACTTCAGTTGTAAGGAATTGGGGTTATTATTCCAACCACCACGAGAACGAATACAACTGAAAAAACCTCCACATGATCTTGGGAGCATTTGTATGTTAAAAAATAACTAATAGGTTCTAATTCACGATTAAATAAATCTTGTGCTAATGCTAATGTGCTTTGCATTGTAAGTATGAAACCTAACGCAAATGTTTTTTTAGGGTGGTTTAGTATAGGTATACCATCGATAATAATTTTTTTTATGTATTTTGTTGTTTCTTCGAATATTTCCTTTTATGTGCACAATCTTACATTCATAAGCAACACAATTCACCACCATTTTTACCAAATTTGATCACGATTTAAACCTCTTTTCAAAATAATGGATAAATCTACTACCGCACTCCGTCAGCCGCAATGAGTAGGACAGTGATGGCAATCCCACCACACTGTCTATCTCGCTCGGCCACAAAACAGTCTACGCAAACTGTATTTGCCTCCCTTCCAGTTACGACGGTATACAGTTCAATGCTTTAACCCGGGTGTTAGAATTTGTTAATAGGTGCTTTCGAGAAGCAAGCAGGAGCGATTTTTCTATTTCTACTGCATTGTACGTTCGAATGATCATTCGATTATTAAAACCAATAGAATGGCAATCATTCGTTTATGCCTAGCACTCAATTTTCAGCCCGCAACTGTCATTGGAATAAGAGTTAAAATAAAATAGTCCTAAATGTCTTTTATCACTTTTTATCAAAATTATATCTTGTTAGTAAATAAGTTTTTTCTGAACAAAATCAGTAGAAAGATGAGTTGTATGAAAAATTAAAGGGGACGACAGCAAAATACTATACGCAGGGCCCCTCAAACCAGGTGTGCGTCGAACAAGGGCGGCTGAAAATTGGGGCGGCCATGCATATTATTATAATTTTAGATCAATCATTTTTCTATAATTTAAGTTGTAGCGACATAGAAATTTCAGCATACCCTGGAAAACCCAAGCCAGATGTTCAACACTAAAGTCCTCTAAGAACACCCTTCTAAGAAATTACAAGACAATCTCTTCCAGATGTCAACCCCTAGCTGGTTTGTACCAGTAACAAGCCTGTCTATAAATTGCTACCTAGATTAATGCGGCTCGGGAAAATCGCAGTGGCCGTAAAAACCCGCCCCTACAAACAGCACTTATAAAATTTGTACGTAGAAAGCAGAATTAGAAAAAGAAAAAGGCAATTTCAGTACGAAGACGAAGATTAACATATAATTGGCTCTGCTACTAATTTTAAATGCAATTTATTTTTCCCCATTTTGGATACTACACTATTTTCACTCGATGAAAGATTTGAGTTATTAAAAGCAAATTTGGATATTTTTCTGTTTTATTCAATCAATAATTTAAAAATTATGCCCGAAGAAGAACTAATTAATCATTGTAAAGACTTAAAAATTAACTAATTTAAGAACTAACCGATCATCAGCTCAGAGAATCTCATATTAATGGAATCAAGCTTATCGACAAAATTAAAATGT
This sequence comes from Ctenicera cuprea, assembly GCA_958336395.1. NCBI lineage: Eukaryota > Metazoa > Arthropoda > Insecta > Coleoptera > Elateridae > Ctenicera > Ctenicera cuprea. The sequence goes on from OY284496.1 coordinate 4,351,696, forward strand.
TACGTAAAAATTTAAATTCCGAATATAGTTCCCAAGATGTTTTAAAACATATAGTGATCAATAATTTAACGGCTTCTTTTCCTAATGTTAGTGTTGGGAGCATATATATTCAACATCGCTAAGTAGCGTTGCTACAAGAGGAAGCTAAAACTAGTCAAAAATTATTTAATATCAACTAGGGGCAATGAAAGACTAAATGATCTCTATTGAACACGAATTATGTAGACAAGTGGACACTCAAAAATTAATAAATAAGTTTGCTGGGGAAAAGGCTCGCAAAGTACGTTTTGCATAACTAAGAATGTCTGCAATGTTTGCCTAGTGTTGTTCTATATTATAATATATGTATAAAATATTTATATTATTATTATTAATTAAAACAAATAAATAAAATAATAGCATTTAATTACATGGCTGTTAATAAATCTTAATAATTTTTTATAATGTTGATGTAGTTTCCATTTTAAAGAACTTTTTGTTGATGGGGCAACTTTTTGCACAAGGGCAGCCCAATGCCTATAGAGCGGCCCGACTATAGGTATTGTCAATATTAGCATAGCTAGAACATTGCCATTGGGACCATATGTATATGTTCTGGCGCAAGTTTTCTACCAGTGTTCGGCAAACATTCCTTAATCCCCATTCACAGAACAAAGTAGAAAGCCAGTGCCAGATTTAAATTTCATTACCCTCCTTCCAATTTGTGGCGACCACTTTGAAGTAGTATCAAACCAAAAACGTAACCGGAATTTATTGCATCGCATACCTACATGAAAGCGAAAACTTTTGTTACACTAGAATTGAAATTTTGAATTAATGTTTATAAAACTAAGATAATACCACATTTAAAACATGTTTTTATGCCACAGAGAACGTTACCAATACAGTTACCATGGATACTAAAAAAAAACAAAACTGCAAAAGTAGTTTCTGCTATTTCAAATTTATCCACAGCAACGTGGATTATGATCGCTCGTCCATATTGCATTGATACGTAACTTCAGAAAAATTATAAGTTGTGAAAAATACCAGTTTTTTAGTAATTTTGGTAATGTAAAATTTAAAAATGTTATTTGTTTAAACTGATGATATTGGATCAGGAAACAAAAAATAGTGATTTAAAACAACAATAGAAATTGATTTTTTTCCAACAGAAAATTGATTTCCCCTTATTTTGTTTATTAATTAAATTGAAATTCGGTATGATTAATATAAGCATGGGCCCCTAGCTATTATTTGACACAGATTACAACTCCCTGAATTTTCCGGTTTCACAAGAAGCAACACCAACGTTTTTATTTTAACATTCTGTACATTTTGGAATTCGTAATTAAATTCTACATACGATGGTGTTCGACTTAATTTTTATTGGCAAACATTTCAACTTCAACAGCATTATATGCAGAATTTTATCCTAAATTCAATGGGCAAAAGCACCTCGCATGAACTTTTCCTTAGGTTAAAAAATTATAACGTACTATATTTTTAAAAATATTTTTGTATCAATCTTATATGCACAGTGGCTATTAGATGGCACCGCAGTACACGTTTCTCGCATGTAATAACGAATGACAGTTAATCAATCACCGATACTAATGACCAGGGGTTTACAATTAGTGAGTTTGGTCTCTCACAGCCTAATAACAAATACTCGGTCAAGTATTCAGCAAATATTCAGTCCAAGCCCCAAAACGTTTTTGTTAAATACTCAGCCAAGTAGCAACTATTCGGCTAAGTACTGTATATTAGCTAACTGAAACTAATTAATCGGCCTAATACAAATACCTATTGGTTATCAATGCCTGGGTTAGTTACCTCACATATGTGGATAGCGTTCCCGTTTAGCTACAATACTATAATTTTGTTGCAATGTATTTTACTCTTAATTCCACCAAATTTTAGGAAAATTTTCAATTCAGTATTGATTTCATTTAGTGCATCACAAACATATTCAGCTTATTTGAATAATCAGCAACTCCAAAATATTGCCGAATATTCGTCGTTATTTGACCCACCGACTAACAACCCTGAGGCTGTATGGTTTTGTCTCGAATTACCAAGAAGGAAGGTACTTCTGCACCTGTGATTATTTTATGTAATTCTATTCGATTCAAGCTTATTGCTAAATTGTGCACATTATTGTAATAACTAGAAAATTTCACATTAAACAACACCCCACCCAAATAATGATAAAATCAACTTGATTTAAGTCTTCGCACCCTGTATTGCATGGCCAATAGTAGACAAAACTTAAGGAAGTTATTTACTAGAGGTAGATTAATAACATCAAATGCATTGATTGAAAGTAATGTTCAAAAATCAAAAGTAAAGTTTTTCTGCTACTCTTAGCAAAGTAATTAAACTTCAATTTCTATATATAAATATACACACAGCATTACAGAAAATTTTTTTACTTACAAAAGAAAACCTACATCAAAATTTTATGACAAGTTCTTACAAATTAGCAAAACGTAATTGATGTTACGAAGTTACTTATGACTAATTACAATTCTGTCTTCTTCTCTTTGCCTTTTCTATCGTATCCTTTCAGTTCTGATGTTGCATGTTTTGCAATATATTTAATGAAGTCATCCAATTCCCTTCCGCCTTCATATCGTTCAGGAGTATTTTTAGAATCTTTAGCAGCCCAATATAAAGTTGGGAATCCTTTCACATCAAATGGTGATGGAACATCGTTTGCTGTGGCATCCATTTTTACAATTGCCACATCTTCATTGGCCAGCTATATTAAATACAAATTTATTAATATTTGCAGCACTATAAAGTACACCGAATGTATATACTTTTGTCGCAAGATCATCAAATGTAGGAGCTAACTTCTTGCAATGTCCACACCATGGAGCATAAAATTCAATCAAAGTATCTTTGCCGTTATTTATGACCACTTCATCGAAATTTTTGCCTACTGCAACTTTGACGGGTTCATCATTATTATCCGGAATTGGTTCAGATTTCAAGTACGGTTCCAATTTGTTTTCCAACAAATCTTTGACAAATTGATCTAAGGCTTCAATTCTGAAAACAAAACATTAGAATATTTTTTCTGCTACTTTATTTTTTTTAAAGTGAATATAAATCTACTCACGAAAATTCATCCTTCATAATGAACTTCTTGTTGTTGGCATCTTTTGCAAATACGATAGGCTTATCACCTTTAGCATAATCTACACCATATTCATTGAGTTCGTGTTGAAACTCATCTTTATTGCTGATAGCAAAATTGTACTTGTTTACATATTGCTTGGCAACCTAAAAAAAGATTTCTGTAAGTAATAATAATAATAATAAAATCGTCTTTATTGCACAACACTCTTACTACGTTAATACAAAACACAAAAGAAAAAATATATATATTGAAATACATTACGAAACATTTCGTTATTAACAAAAATACACAACATATACTCAGTTACTTTATTATCAACAAATTGCTATAAAAATTAATAAATTGTTAGTTGATATACAGGGTTTCTCAGCAAAGTTGAACTGCATGCAAAATGCATGGGAAATTTTATGGTTCCGGATTTTATTACCCTAGAATACTTTTTTTAAAGGCTTAGTCGGCCCACGTCTGTTTCCACACTTTTTTGTCAATAGTCTTTCCACGCCAATTCTTGATATTGCACTGCTCTGTATCTTCTATTACTTCTTTATTCCATCTTGTTCTCAGTCTTCCTTTTCTTCTCTTTCCTTTTATGTTACTTTCTAATAGTCTTTTTGGGATCCTGCTGTCATTCATCCTTGATATGTGTCCTATCCACCTCAGCCTTTCACTGTTGCTATTATATCTGTCTCGTTGTATAGCTCCTGTAGTTCCTTGTTAGTTCTTCATTCCCATTTATCTTGGACTTTCTTTACCCTGTACACCTTTCTGAGCACTTTTCTCTCCCATACTCCTTGCATTTTGCATTCAGTCGATCCTAGCGTCTATACTTCACTTGCGTAAATCGCGTGTATCGCGTATCGCCGTGTCATCAGCAAATGCACCTATTTCTGTTTGTTCTGTTGCAGGTAGATCAGAGGTAAATAGTAGACATAGCATAGGCCCCAGTACACTTCCCTGTGGTGTACTATTTCTCCTATTTCTTTGATTTGAGATACTTCCTTACCAATTTTTGTTTGAAAGGTTCTGCATGTGAACTACGATTGTAATACACACCCCGTCAAATACCTGCCTGACATCTAGGAAAACAGCAGTGCAGTACATTTTATTTTGTATGCCGTTTGGATTATATTTTTTAGACGATGACACTGTTGGATTGTTGAACGTTGCTGTCTAAATCCAAATTGATAGTTAGGTAGCCATTCTTCTTGCAGTGAGTTTTCAATAATACGCCTTAATATTAGTCTCTCAAGCAACTTGGACACAATAGGGAGTAGGTTAATACGACGACAGGAATTTGTTTCCTTGAGGGGTTTGCCAGGTTTGAGGATAAGAATTATTTGTGCAAATTTGAGCTGTAGCGGCCAGTATGTAATTCTCAGGATCCCATTAAAAAGGATTTGCAGAAATTTTATTCCTTATTCCTGTATTTATTTGAGTACAGTGGCCGTTATTAGATCTTGACCTGGTGCTTTTTTATTTTTTAACAATTTTATCTCGTCCTCAACTTCTTTGGTATTGGTCAATTCTTCTTCTATTTCCTGATCTACTTGATTGGAACCTAGAGATGTCATTCAACCAAATTCCTAGAATACGTGGGCTAAGAATTTAAACTATATTATTGTTATTAGTGAAATTTAGTCAAAAAGAATATAAATGTTACTTTTACAATTGAGCATACACATATTAAACAATAATAAGTTTTATTTATTTATAAATTACCTATAAATTAGCTTTATTTTTTTATAACAAAACAGCATATTTAAACATTTAAAAAAAAACTGTATTCTCTGGAGTATTGAGCATAATAAATAGTATCCTTAAAAAATAATTGGCTTCTAATATTATTAACTATTTGTCAAAGAAGTGGTGCGAAACAACGAATAAAATTTTTTTAAACATTAGTCCCAGTCCCACCTAAGATTGGAACCCAGGACTTCTGCTTACAAGGCCTCACCCACTTCGCCACAGAAACATTAGAAAACATTGGTTTTTTGGTATTAACACGTCTAGAAATTTATAAATATTTATTAAGAATTTTAAATAATTTTAAAGGTAAAAACTATTTTTTTTACTAAAGAGCACTAATATCAATAATGCAGTTTCAATTCTTAGCTCAATTATCCTGAGGACATTTGGAAAATGGACAAAATGTGGGTTCTAAATTAAAGGTCAAGACAATTTAATAGATGATCTCAAAGTTAACTCTGCAATAGAATTCAGTAAATTTAAATAAGCACTTGAGATCTTGTGATGTATGATTATGTGTTTTTAATTCTTTTCGGTAAAAGAAAAAAAGTGTAAGTAAATTATAGCGCATACGTGCAGATTTTTAACATTAAGTGCATAGAAATCCAAACCCTAATTGTTAGACAATTTGCTGCAAATACTGTTATAAATGATAATAAAAAAAAAAGACAGATGAATAATACCTTTAATACTCTGTTGCGCCAGTAGTTTGTGCCTTTAGCATTCTTTGCATAATCGACTGTGTAATAAGCAACGATAAGAGGATTGTGAAAATCTTGTCTGTTATCTGGTTTACGGTGTCCAACCAAACCATGACTGAAATTGAAAACAACATTTATTATATATGAAGTATATTACATTGCGTAGGATTTAGCATATTATTGCAGAAAATGTATGAATATGTTAGCAGATTTAATTATTATAATCAGCTGGTATAGAAAGTTGATGTATTTTTGATGTTTTAGATAAAATATATAATTGTTTAACACTATTTTGTACTTCTATTCCATTGTAAGTTTACTGCAAATTATAGACCTTATTGTTCTAACATTAAAATGAAACCCCGCTCAAAAACCAATTCATTTATATCAATGATTTTTTTATATAAATAAATAAACTTTTAAGAGCTTGTACACAATTCTGAGGCAATCACGTCTCTTCACAGTCCAAGACATGTTTTCTGGGCCCCACAAATTCGGAACTTGCAGTTTCAGAAAAAATGTTTTATTACTGCAAACAGTAATATGGGAACTCACAGATTTCTAGGTCAATGGCTTCACCGTTGGCCTAATATGTTGAATTTAAAACTTATTCTACAATAACTTACTAGTTCTTGTTGATGAACTCATTAATGTCTCCTGAAACAGCATTACCAGAATAAGTTACGCTGTCATCTTCAAATTTATTGGCAAGATGTGGTGGTCGGAACAATACAATAGCATCTCTAAACAAAACAATTTTCAATTAATTAAAAATCTAACATCAAATGATTGGACATTTTAAATATTAACAATCTATACACAATTTTTCAGTATTACTTACTTAGCTCCTTGTTTATCGAGGAGATCTTTGTATGAGGTGTGGGCAAACCTTACTTTCTCTCTAAGTTTATCTGCAAGTTTTAAAAAGGCAGCCTTCAAGTCGGTTTCCTTTTCGAAGAATCCAATAACGGAGACCTCCTGTTCAGCCTTAAGGAAGTTTCCAAATTCGGCAACTGTAGTAAGTTCCTTTGAGCTGGGACCGACTTGAGCTTTCATATATTTAACGATACCTGCAGTATTACAACATTAACATACAAAATGAATAGTTGGCATTATTAGAAAAGCTACCTGCTGCTTCTCGAGGACCATTGTAGTCTTGTGAAAATTCTCCACCTCTGAAGATTTTTAATGTTGGGTATCCACTAACACCGAATTTATTACAGCTGTCTTTTCCACCTTCTGTACAATCTACTTTAGCTAGAATTACTGGTTCGTCGTTTCTTATCAGATCTTCTGCAGCTTTAGCGTATTCTGGTTTTAATCGTTTACAGTGTCCGCACCTGATATATAAAAACACGGTCAATGACTTTGAAAACAATAATTTCAAGGTTAGAAACATGCAGAATTAAAATTTAAAATGCATGTGGTGTTATTGTATTAAATTACCTCTAACTAATTTTTGAATTAAATTCTGTAAAAATGTAACGTTTACGTTTTATAACTTACCAGGGAGCGTAAAACATAACTAGTGCGGTATCAAGTTCTTTTAATCTAGACTCAAAATCACTATCAGTTAGTTCTAAAACATCTTCTTCTTTTGCCAAAGATGTGGAAAACACCGCAACGAATACGGTTAAGTAAAATAGATACATATTTAGCTATTTTGTGAAAGTTCTACCCGACTGCACCACACCTGAACCGGCCGCCAATTTGAAGAAATAATAATTGTACTAACGTGGCTGACGTAGGAAGGCTGCATACTGGTCGTGGTTGCGCCTGCCCACGGTTTTAGTGTTGTCGTGCGCTCATTGGCTGAAAAACTAAAGGTTTTTGTTTTCAAAAATCTGTGTAATAATTTAATTGAATAGACATACACGTTTGCAAATAATTGACGTAATTACAGAAATAATAATCTAATCAGTATCAGAATTAACGCTACTTGTATTTTTTACCAATTTTTTTAAAATAAAAACCTATCCAATATTTTATTCTCTAAAAGAATAATTTAAATTTGACGGCAAAATACAAGGTTTGATAGGTTCTGAGCTTTTGTTTTGTTGCAAACAATTGAATTCAATTTACATCTAGGCGGCAAAATAAATATTTTCAACGTGAACAAAATAAAAAGTGTAGGTATTTGCGCGTTTAAATGAATTATCTGTGCAAATTATGATGTGCACATTTTTATTTTCTAATTTTCTCATACTTTCAGTATGGAAAGTATGAGCTTTATGAACTTCAATGTTCGATTTGAAGATTTTATCGAAAAACCACGTTTTATTACTCAAGGAAACCAAAAAACTAATTAAATGTAAAATAAGCCTATCAAAATAAATTCATCGAAAAAATTAGTTTAAAAAAATGGGCAAAACTTTTTTTCACATTCAAGACTACGTTACTGTATCTCATTTAAGCGTCCAAGGCTCCACCCGTATTTGGGACTCGATCCCTGCCGCGCTAAACACCAGTTGCTAATTCGCAATTAAGAAACAGAAAATGTTTGCAAGTTGTTTTATGTACTATTTTTCTGAAAAAATATTCCTTGGGATTAAAGAAAACGAGAAACGGAAGGACAAACTGTCATAAAAAATTTGGACAGAAGGAGGACAATGAACGCCCCTTAAATATTGGTGCACCTAAAAATTAAATTGTGAATCTTATTTTACTATCACTCATGAGCAATTTAACTTAAACAAAAATTGTTTATCATTCCCCATTTATTAAATAAAGGCGCATAACTCTTCGATTATCAACAATTCATAGAAGAAATTACCGAAAGAAATTAAAAAAAAACGTATGGCCAATTTTTAATATTTTATAGAAAATGTTTAAATTTTTTAATTTAAGTTTTAGTAGTTCTAAAAATTCTCGTAGTTTGCAATATTGTGTACCCCTAGGGAATTTACAATATCAAATTTGATCCTTATCTGATAATTCATTTTAAAGTAAATAGGCATGTGAACCCAAATTTTCAAAAAATTATAAAAGGCGTGACAGAAATTAGTGGACTGAGACACAATCCAAATTGTAGCTTATCCCCACCTCTATGAGTTCACAAAATTTAATCATCTATTTTTAATCAATTTATTTGTATGTAATAATTTTTACTTCACAATTTTCATGTATTTAAATGTAATAGCAATATTGTGATCTCCTACAATACCAAATTTGATTCCGAACTGTCAACTAGTTTTTGAGTAATAAGGCAATAAATTTATAAGGAATTGTAGCGGCCGCAATTTTGTAGTTACAAGGTTAGGAAAATAGCATTTGTTTGTCCTAAGGTCTTATATCCAGATTTCTAATTCAAATTTAGATAATTAGTTTTCCATGCCGTCAAAAAAGCACTCCTAATTTCTACTTCCCAATAAATTTTTGATAAAACCCCTATATTCCAAAGCGCATTGAAATTGGATCATTTGTTATAGAGTTGCACACACCCACCCACAGACAGACTTTTTTAAAATCATAATGCACGATAGATGATAAAATACCTAAAATATACAGGGTGGTTTAAAGTTTACCTTTCAAACTTCGGTAGGCAATTCCTTGAGCCATTTTAAGGAAAAAAGTTCCCATAAACATGTGTCCTAAAATGCTTCTGAAGGAAGTTACGGTGCCCTAATGGCGGTAAAGAAAATTAAAAATTTTAATTAATATCTCAGACACCATTTAATATAAAATAATGAAATTTGGCATACGGTTTAGTACTAGTAAATGGTACTATCTAACAGAATCCAAATAAAATTATTTAAACCAGGGGCGTACCAAACTGGGGGGGGGGGGGCGAGTTGTTTTTATTTATTAGTTTTGTGATTCTCAATTTTCTTACCAATTTGAGTCAGTAATATGATTCTACGCTAAAAAAATGCATAAAAATGGTACTCTTGATTTTTTTCTATAACTATCCAATTTCCAGAAAAAAAAGAATTAAACATTACAAACTTTTTTCTTACAAAATACTGGTGGAGTGTAAAAATGCAAAACATTTTTAATTTCAAGTTTTTATTTGGACAACTGTTATTGCTCACGAACTGCAATAATTACATTTTGTTATTAGTAAGTAGCTAGTTGTTATCCATTATCTCTAAGTTTTCTGAATCCAAAGTTAATAAACAAGTACAAAAAAAAAGTTTTATCTCACTCTGAAGACGAAAAATGTTTAATTCGATTCTTCTGGAAAATAGCTAGTCCTACAAAAAAAAATCAAGAGTGCCATTTTGATGAAGTTTTTAATATAGAATCATATTACTGACTCTAATTGATAAAAAAAATTATATTATATAAAAAAAAATGACAGCCTCCACCCCAGTTTTAAACGCCTCTAATTAAAATGATTTTATTTCGATAGTGTTAGGTAGTAGCACTTACTAGTTACTAAACCATATGCCAAACTTTATTCCGTTATATTAACAGGTGCCCGAGATAAAAATAAAAATTTTATTCATCCCCTCCAGGGGCCCGTAGCTCCCTTTAGAAGCATTTTAGAACACATTTTCATGGGAACGTTGTTACTTAAAATGGCCTACGGAATCACCTACCAAAGTTTGAAAGGTAAACTTTGGACCACCCCGTATTATAAAATTACTGACAATAAATTTATGATCATTCTTGTTTCTAAGCTACATCAACTACCTAATTAACACCACTTCAATTTAAAACTTGTTTTATGCTATAATTTTATTTAATTCTTTACATTTTATATAGAACTGAACATAAAATATAATACAATCTTCAATCACTCGATAGGGATTTTCATCTGGTTATTTTTCATTACATTATATAAATGGCTTACATATTGCAATAGTGTGGTCGACACCACATGCAACTTCTTTTGCCAACCCTCCTATAGCAACCTGAAATAAAAATTTGATTAACCCATGCAGTAAAACAAATGATAATTAATTACTCGTAAAGGAAAATACTGGTCCTTCTCATCTCCAAGACCAAGACAACCACCTTTATTTCGTCCCCACGTATATAAATCCCCATAGTTTGTTATTGCACAAATGTGGCTTACTCCACAAACCACCTTTTCCACCCAAGTATCTTGTTGGAAATCATTTTTACCAAATAATGTTGAAGGAATCTTTATAGGCGTTTTTGAATATTCAACTGCAGGACCTGTTCCAAGAATACCATATCCCCATACAAATACATTACCTTCCTCTGAAAAAAAAACACATTGTGGTGAACAATAATAAGGCACTGCAAAAGATAACGATTATACAGTTATTACCATTTACAATAACACAGGAGGATCCACCTGCAGCAATATCTTTAATTCTTCCCAAGGGTTTGCACATGTTTATATACGTTGGTGTGCAAACTTGCTGGGAATCATCCCTCATTGTTATTTGAGCATATTCAGTATTACCCCAACCAAAAACTTCTCCCTTATCTACAAATGATATATATTAGAGAACTTGACTTGTTGAATTATGGTAAACCAACCACTTAAAGCTAAAACAAAATCTGATCTGGATGAAACCTTTATAATCTTTTCGGAAGATATATCGCCTAGTAGTTTAGCAAATTGTGCCCCACAATTATAGTGGCCTAAACCTGTTTGTCCATCTGCACCCCATCCACAAGAATACACACAGCCATCTTCTGTTACTGCCAAACTACAAACAGATCATTTACATAAAATCAAGGCCGTTTCTACCACAAGGCAAAGGTGTGCAATGCATACGGACGGCCAATTCAAGGGGCAGCGAAAACTTCCTTTAGCCTTTATCTTTTTTTTATAATTATTTCCCAAGAACAACAAAATGCATTTATATTCATAAATTTAATCTCGTTGGCCAAACTAAAATTTTATTGTTAAAAATCACAGTATTTATTCATGTATACAAAATGTATCAAATTGCGTGTTAACTATTAAAATCTCGATTATTTGAAAAGATATGAACGGTTGAATTAGACAAAAGTTTGTAAATTTAATGCTCCTTCACAATCTCAAAACAAATTGGAGCTATCTTCCTTAGTTTCTGAAAAAAACTGAAGTTTTGGATATTTTGTATTTGGGTATACCTCATTTCTCATTATTAAAACACTTCTTTATGCTGAATCTATTTTTTTTTAATCAGATTTGACATAACTACTATTTTTGCTAAATGGTCAGATCATCGATAGCTTTGATTGCAATACCGAACAACTATTTCTCTCTTCAACTACGGTCACTGTTAATAATACGATTCCCCCATCCAGTCAAATATAACGACAATGCATGCCCACAACATCAATGCGCACCAACGTCCATTCAAGCCGGGCAGATACTGGCAGCCCTAGCATGTCTCATCCGAGGGAATATTATAGGAGAGACGTTGAAAAGGGGCCCAGAGGATGATCGAGGCTCTGAAGTTTGAAAATATAAAAATGGTAGTGTGGCAATCACCAATAATAGAGCAACAACTTTATAAGAGATACTTCTTTTTATTTAAGGCTTTCATGTCCAGATAACTGTTTTTAAGAGCGTGACGCACTTTCGTCTCCGGTCATTTTCAACTTCATCTCCCATCTCCACAAATGAGTTTTAGTCCTGGAAAATATCTAGGTACCGGCAAAGAAGTTTCTTTTCAAACACAAAACTTCCAACGCAAAAAATTTAAAATAAAGTGAATAAGTAAACATTTATTTTGGATGAAGTGAATTAAAAGTGATGTGAAACTTTAATAAAAACGTACTATGGCGGCACCTAGCGCCTTATCTGCCACTTACCTCTTCGGGCCGGATTGAGATAAGCTCAATCAGTGCACCTGCTCAAGTTAACAACAGTTCAACGAGAACAAGCTACCAGTCTTGACATCAGGCTGCGAGCTCTAAGTCCCCACTGGTCGGGGGAGATTACCTAAATCTCTGCAGATCACTGCCCGAGCTGAAAACGCAGCTCACCCGTCGAACCGCACCAAGACGGCCCTAACCTGCATAGGCTTACCACTGCCACCACGAGTCCTACACCATGACCAAGACGGGAGCTGCTATTCCCCTGCGGGCTCGAACTAGGTCCCCGTGGTATCAGTCAAAGTCACTGGTTGGACTGTTCAGAGCAAGCACCTGCCAAAGGCAGTGCTATCCCTACCAGTTTAGGCTACTCGCAATCCTTAGTACTGGTCGACTATGCACCGCCCAGATCAGTTGGTAGCCGGTCTGATAGTGACTGCTACCTTAACAGCGCTGGGTGTGCATAAGCACGAACCCCCTGGGTGAACACTTTGATAGTAGGCGTGAGCAGGCAAAGTGCACCACACCCCTAGGGCCCAAGTCCCTAATGCCAGCAGCCGTGCCCCTCCTTCCTGAACCAACCACCCAGTATATTGCCTAGGCAAATTTATAAGCCCTAGGAGTCACCTTGACGTAGTGACTGGGACGCAGGCAAATTTATAGCTCCGACCGGAGAGCGGGGATCCCATTAAAGAAGACGCGCTGCCGTTAGGGTGTTAGGTACCCATACTAAGGGCTAGCAACACCTCCCCTCGTGAAATCACTCACCCAGTTCTCCAGGCTCCCAATTAAGGTAAACTTTGAACCTCTCCGAAGAAAGGTGGACGTACCAAGTTAAATACCAAAGTGACCGTTACAACGACGACCCCGCAGAAGGTATCTTTGTTCACGTCTCTCACCTAAGTGAGGGTTCTTGGCCGTCCCGCCCTGCATACAATCGATAACAATAATTTTTATTTACCTATGATCCTGTCCACACTCAACATCCACAACATTTTTATTATCGATATTTTGGATATGATGTATAAATTTACTACTGGAATAGTTTTCATCAGAAATAACATTTCTTCCACACTGCCCATATGCATTATTACCCAGAATGAACATTCCTTCATCTGTTAAAACTATGAGATGTGCTCTTCCTGCAGATATTTTTTTTATTTTGGTTTTCTCAGGATTCACAAGTGGTAGATAGATCGGTTGTGGAAAAAATAAAATTCCTAAGGGTTTATTTGTACGCACTTCATGGTATCCCAGTTGTGAATCTGTATTTAGTCCTGTTCCGTATAGTTTTGTACATGATGGGGAGTTAACACCAAAAACTGTAAACCCAAATCCACATCCTACAGTTGTTATCTATTCAATAAACTTCATGAGAATTAGATTATAGATGTCATACTAAAATTTATACCTCATGTCGCTCGGCCAAACTCGACCTTTTTGGAAATCTTATATATTCAATCTCGTTAAGTTCCTTAGTCTTGTAACGCACACCAAGAGCTCCAGTTGATATTGAACCCCATACAAATACTCTGTTGTAGGTGCTTTTGCTTACAGGATAATCAAAAACTATAAATAAAACAGTTTCAAACTATTAAATAAGTAAAATTAAACTTTAGTACTTACTTGGTAAATTGCTAATATCTTCAGGATTTATTGGATATTTTCTTCTTCTTGTAGAAAATAATTTAGTATTGGGTCTTAAAATATGTGATATTAATTTTCTAGTCGGGTTTTTAATCATTTTATTTCTAAAAACTATTTTGAAATTTGAAAATATGATTTTATTTTCAGGTTATGATGACAATAACATGTTAGTCGTCACTAGTGGTACTGGCCACAAACCAGTATACTAGGAAGATTGCCAAGCTCAATGGTTCATTATGGGAATAGTAGCGCTTACAGCGCCACCTGTGTATAATACACTAACTAAACAGTATCGGCGGGATTTTCAAATAGGTTCAAGATTTAAATAGTTCTATTTATTAAAATCTTGCCTGAAATAATACAAATTTAATGCAACTAATCGCCATAATTAATTATCGCAATTATTGCACTAAATAATGTTCCATTTCAGGTAAAATTACAGTATTATTCCTAATTTTGGTAATATTAAATTTAACATTGGCGATTGACAAAATTAAAAGTTCTGAATAATAACAATCTTTATTGCTTAACTAGTACTGAATTATAAATCAAAAATAATTAAATGTACGTTTATACATAGTATAAAGTATAAATACAAAATAATATATTTACAATTAATGCAAATTAGAAAATAACACAAGCATGTCAATATTAATAGTCATAGTCGAGTTAAAAGACTAATATAACTATGAATTTATAAAAATATATTTGATAATTATCATCTTGTTTGAAGTTCGAAAACACATCACACAATTTATGAAATTATATGTAAAGACTGGAACGGGGTATAGATTCGTCAAAGCAATAGTGAACCTTCAACATAAGAATAACGTTTCAGTATCGAATTTTCAAGACAAGGCATTATCCCAACACTATTGGTCGAACAACCACAATTTGGATTTTCACCAAAACTTAAAAATAGAAAAAAATTCAAAAACAAGAACATTGGTGCATAAACTGCCGACGTTTTGTCCTCGGTTGCAAGGGACATCTTCAGGGCTGTGGTCACTTTGGGATCTGGAACACAACTGTTGTGTTCCAGATCCAATCCAGATCCCAAAGTGACCGCAGCCCTGAAGATGTTCCGTGCAACCGAGGACGAAACGTCGGCAGTTCATGCACCGATGACATGGCTCCAACCCGGAAGCCTAGATGTTATAGATTCAATATCGATATCCGATATTAATTTTTCTATATTGCCCAGCCCTAGACTTATTACTTATTATTTTTTCTTTTTTAAATGGGATTTGTAAAACTTGTAAACTAAATCCTTAAAACTATCCATATTATCTGTAGGAGTTTCTTTTCCTGCTAATATTCTATTTAATATTCTACAGTAATTAAAGAGGGATAATATAACAAACTTGCATACTACATTTCGCTTTATGGTTTCTACGTGTTCACATATTTCCATATATTCGAAATAATTGAGCATTTTCACCCAGTCCTGCAAATGTTGCCCCACATGCTTTCTGTATAATATTTGTGGTAGGTACCACGAAATACTACTATGAATACTGTGCAATGCTGAAATGAAATTTGCATTGCATTTCACCAATGCACAGTTTTCATATTCTTTACTGATAGTAAAGGTATGTACAGGTAAGGGTTCACCTTGATGCATTACATTACGTGAACAGGTATCACATTTGTGACACATTGGCAATATTGCCTTTGCTATGTACCCGCTCATGTAAGTTAATGCATCAAGATTAACCCTTACGGATGTTAAGTCATCAGGAGGCAGCAGAAAAGCATCGTCAGGTTCAGAACCAATTTCCTCTTCAATTCCTTGCGTTATAAAATGTTGGAGAGCCACAAGCATGGTACCTGAATCATCAGCTTCACAATTAGATCCTCGTGAATGAACGGTACTTATTGTATTCACAAGCAAACTTTTGTAGTAAGGCCCAAAATGTGAACAATGTCTGTTGCCGATGCTGATGATTTACAGAAAGTGTAGGCAACAGGTTGCTTCCACTTACTGTAAATACCCTTCAACATCCACACCGTAACATGGTCCGCAATGTCATGATGACGTTCAAACCCGTCATCTACGAAACCTTCAACAAAATCCTTGCTTTTCGAATACTGGAAATTTGCGTGTAGAGACATCTCATCAAACATGAGGACACACAGTTTTGCATTCAAGGATAACTTGGCTGCCCTAACAGCAAGGTTTCGAAAAATGGGTTCGCAGATGCCAGGTTTGATGGGCACATGCTGAAGTAAGTCCCGCAACGTTTGAGGACTGGGTAGACAAAAAATTTTGGTCAAAAAGTTATATGCTTTGGGGCTTTGTTTATATATGGAGACTGACAAAACTTTATCTTCTAAAGTAAAACGTTTGCCACGGTTCTTTTTAGAGAAATTTAAATACTGGGATTTCAAAAAATTTTTTATAAGGGAGTCCATCTGAGTATCATCCAAAAAATCTAATTTACGACTACTTAGTAATCCTTGGCACTCCTTCACCCTCATTTTCAGGGATGCATTTTTTCTAACACACTTAGAATGTTTCTTCCTTAGCTGGATAATATGGTCGTATAGTTTCTTTTTTCTGGGAGTCAGATTCTTAGAAACATTTTCTCCTACAAGTCCTAATATGCTACCTGTAAAAAATGATTCAAATGTAAAACTAAAAAAAAGATATTAATTTATTAAGTACAATAATTGTACTTAAATTTATAATTTTAGAGTTATTAAAAGATAGCTTACGTTTGCTAGTACTATGTTTGTGCTGCACGTTAAATAATCGCCTTCGTACTCCAACTGCATCTGGTTGTACAAGAGTAGAAGTCGACCGGGTTGTTTCAGCATTGTCACCTGTAACTTCTGCTTGCAGTCCCGATGTAGAAGCGCCAGCTGGATCCAATATGTCACCTGCTTGCTGACTTTCTAATGCTGGGAGATTACTGCTCGAATCAGCGACGGTTGGTACCTCTATCGGTTCTAGAAAGTTATAAAAAAAATTATCATTTATGCAACAGTTTGCCGATTGTATTTGCTTTAGGCATTCTGCCAACGCTGCTTACAGATTGGCAGTAACATAAAGCATATATATATTGCAACACTTTACAAACTACAGAAAAATAAACTTGCCTGGGAGAAACAGCGTTGGCACAGCAGCGAATGAAAGTCTATTGTTATGCATCAAAAACTCAGAGGCAAAATGCTTTCTGCATATTGAATAAGATTTATTCAGCTGTTCATGATCAACATCTAGGAGCCTTTTGTTTCCTGATGCCCTCAACCATTCGAAAAAGCGACCAGTACCTGGTTTGGGAAAGCGGTGCATTATAACCTCTGCTGGATGTGCACCGCAATTAAGCACACTACACATTCTCCGTCCACTCATTTCACTGTAAAAAATCAAATAGAAGCAAATCATACCTAAAAGTAATGCAATGTGCCAAATTACTTACAGAATTCACACAAGACGAGAGAAGATCTCGGACGCTTCTAAAACTTAGAACACGTGTACCGGTAAACAACAAGACACTCTGGGGGAAACAAAAAAAAATAAATATAATCAAATCATGCATAACAGTATTAAAACTATCGTACCAAAATTTAAATACTTACAGAATTCACACAAGCGAGAAAATCTAAGCCGCTTCTAAAACTTTGGGAAAAAACGTGTTCAACTGTCAACTGCCACAATCAAGATGGATGAATTTTGAATTGGAATACTTTTGCTTTTCAGAGGATCAAGCGCGCGCATAGTTCGTTCCTGCGCAATTGTAATTTTAGTGACGTGAATGCGACAGCAGCGCCATCTACGAGTAATACTCTAACTAATTGTCATCGCCGCAAGCGCAATATCACTTAATGCCCCCTGGTACTGGCAACATGAAAGTTCCTAAATACTTTAAGAGAGGGCGCTAAAGAATATTTAAATTTAAATCTGTTAACAGATTTGTTTAAGTAATTATTGAATACATAAAAAATACAATCACACAAAATGTTTGAATTGTTTTATTTTACTTTTATTTATTATTTGCTCAATTTAACTGTATAAGTTTACAGATAGTTTGCGACTTGAGTAACAAACTTGCTTTGCTTCTATAATGTAATTACGCAATAATTAATTAGTAAACCGTTAAATTAGTAATAAAAGTGCAGGATTGTAAAATAACAGATTTTCCTTAAAAATTATTAAAAGTTAAATAAAAAGAAATAAACCTTTCAACAGCGGTTTGCAACTTAACTACTAAGTAGGTTATAATTTTTGTGACATTCCCACTAATCAGCTGTTTGTCAAATTACATTACAAGAATCAGGGCTGCAATGTTCTAAGTGTATGTTTTGTGGTTCTAAGTGATAAGAATAAAAAATGTCAGAGGAGCAGTACGAATGGCCGTGGCAACATAGTTTCCCACCTTTCTTTACGTAAGTTATCCTCACAAGAAAATTTTATTAAGATTTTGCAGTTTATGTATTAGTTTACAGCCTCATGCTGAAACTAGAGCTCGACAAATATCAGTTTGGAGGAATCTTGTCCTCGATTACTTCCGAGCAACAAAACAATGCACAATTGACGTACGTGAAGCCCCACGGCAATCGTTGTTCAGCAATACTACTATTAATCGTAAATTAGACCCAGAGTTTCTACTTGCAATTTTGTCAGACTTGCAACGTACACAAAATGCAGCCCCTATTGATAAACAGAGAAATCGTTGGGAAATTTATTGGCATACGCTCGAAGAATGGGCAAACATTATTTTCTCTTATATAAATGCCAGGGGAGCCACCAACTCAGTTCTCACATTATTTGAACTTACTCAGGGAGATGATGTACAAGATGAAGGTATTCCATTAAATTTATTTATCATCTTATATTATTTCCCTAATTTTCGTTTTAGAATTTTGTGGCCTTGATGCCGATGTGCTAATTAAAGCACTTCGAATTTTAGAGGATGAAAGGAAATGTGAATTAATGCTGTTTGAAGATCATCAGGGTGTTAAATTTTTCTAACTTATTATTTGATAATCTCTGTATTATTGGTTTAGTAAATACCACTTATTTTTATCTACTTTTGTGTGTATGATAATACTAATAATTTTTGTATTTTATTATTGTTGTATATTAATAAATTTTACATAAGTCTCATTTTGCAGTACCAATTTACTAAAGTATGGGTAAATGGGAATTAATTTAGACTTTTTAATAATTGTGTTAGACATTATTTTTCTCAATTCCCTTTTACTGAAAAATAACCAAATACAAATTTTAAACAAAATATTAGCGCCAAGCATTACATCAAATCTGGTATTTGCTCTCTGGCATTGCCAAAAATTACAGTTCTGAAAGTATTAGAACGCTGCAAATACTTTTCGACTTATCTACAACCTACTTTATGTACAAAATAAAATTGGCAACATTTACAATATTGCGATATCGGTAATTACTGGTAAGTTTGACCTGGATTAACCAGCATCATGCTATTTATGCATATTTTTGGGTATATCCTAGGGCCTCAGGGGCGACATATCCATTATTCTTTATATGGAGAAACCTTAATTTTGCATGCTAATATCTATCTAAAAAAATTACAAATAATTAAAATAGAAATACAAAAAGCTGAAGTGTTAACTTTGAATGGACCTTCCCATACTAGATATTAATACTTGCCGTATTTGCAAAAGTGTAAATTTTATAATAATAAAGTTGTACAGTTCACCGACTATTAGATTTCTCTTTTCTCATATCATCGTATGTTAGATTTCTAAGAAAACAATTTATATAGGCAACCCTACGATGTCACATACCGTATAATAATAGTAAGAATGGAATCGTCCGCTCTACAACTGCTTAGATGCGCTTCGGATTTCAGACTAAAAATCGATATAAATGGTTTATTTAAAGAGATCAAAAATATGCAAAGAATAAAAAATATTATTGATATATAAATAAAGACTATTGAGTTTCTCTTGGTCCATAGCGGATCTTAAATAAGGTGAAGCTTGAAAGTTTTTCAGCGCCTGCACTACTAATTGGCAGCGCTAAAAATTTTTTTTTTGTTTAAAGTAAAGAATATTTTTGTTGAAGGGGTGGGGGCAAGCGCTGCTCCTGGCCCCAATTAGCTACGCTACTGTTTGCTCGAGCTATACTGTAGCTTAGTTTATAAAAATGGACAAAACAACTGACATATTTTATAGTACAAATTTTGATTTCATAGAAAAGTCATGAATAACAAATAACACAATATTGTTGCTTAATGTATAAATTAGAATCATATTTCAATTATATTGGCAACACTGACTGCCGAAGGAAGCGGGAGAGTAAAAAAATTTTAAATAATATATCGGGGATAATTTTAAATTACAAAAATGATGAAATTTGGAAGTAAACAATAATTTTTGGTATTTTCAATAAATTTGCATTTATAAAACTGTAATAAAGACTACATCATACATACATTTTTTTTAATATTCGTATCAAAATAGGTGCAGTGGATTTTTTCATATTTTATGAAAAAACGTTTACTACCTTGAATAAATGACGAGATTAAATTCTGTAAATATAAAAAACCGGTACTGTTTTTTTTTAAATTTATGTGTGCCTACTAAAAATAAGCAACCATAATAAAATCAAGCAAAATTTAATTAGACTGAAAAACACAATATTTGTATTATTTGTAATTAAAAAGAAAAACTATAAATTCGCTATTTAAAAAAGGTATCTGAATAGTTCATCCGATTCAGTTAAATACGCTTCAATTCCATATTTTACGATAAATCGGACAAAATTGCTAAAATTATAAACAAAAAAAAAAAATATTGAGTAATTTTTAAAACATTATGAACACATTCTAATGCTAAAGAAAAAGAGCTGATTTACTAAAATTAGACATTTATAAATTAAATTGCTCCCACTATAATTCCGTTTATATAAGCCAGACAAAATTCTGATATTGGGTATAAACAACACCATACTGTTGCAATATAAACACTTACATAAATCCAGTTACACTAAACACTTATTAGAACATAATAATTTAACGACATCTAATAACACTATAAAATTTTTACACTTTTTAGCCCTACTTTCAGTATATCTAGTTTCTGCATTTAAAATTAACAAACATTAAAAACAGTGCCTCTAATGAACGAGCAAAGCGAACTCTTAAATTCACCGTTACTAGAAGTTTCGGAATAAGAAATCAAGTTATTAACATATTGCTGTGATATTATAACCACACTGGCGAAATACTTATAAAAAGATCAATTTTAAAATATTTATTTAATTACCTTGGCATGACGACTAGTTCAGGAATTTTTTTAATTTAAATTAGATAATTGGTTTGAATAAAAATATAATAAATTGGCGTGGTTTCGCTTTGAAATCTGGATATATTTATGTTAGTAATAAAACATGCATAATCTTGGGGGGAGGACTTCAAATTTGTAAAAAGTGTTGAATAAGTTAGTTTTATTTAATTGTTAAATTATATTTTTTAAATGTAGAATAAGTTAATTTGGAAATAAGATAGAAAAGAAATTTTAGTACTTTTAAAAGTAATCAAGTTGTTAAGATGTAAAAATTTAGTTTTAATGGTGGGAACTATAGAAACGGGGAGCTGAAAAAATAACATCGAAGTGAGGGGACGTAAATTGGAAACGCTCCTAGAAAATTGTAAAAAAGTTGTGTAAAATAATATTTTACTATTAATTAAAAGTTTTTGCCTGTTAATAAAACAGTGTATTTATTGAAGTCAAGTGTAATAAAGCTTAGTTCAACGACGGAAAAAGGTAAAAGAAAATTTTAAATATAAAACAATTGTGTGACATTGAAAGCTGGAATACATACAAGTTACTAGGGTAACATAATTCTTCGACTAACCTGAAAAGGATAAAAATTATTAATTATGTCAAACAAAATTGGCAATTGAAATCAAGACTGAAGATTAAGACGACCGACGCGACGTAAGCAGAAGACCATAGCGATAAAGAAGAGAAGGACGACCTACATAGAGTGGAAGATCTACAGAAATTAAGGTACTGTGTGTTAAAAAAGAAAAGTGAGTGACATAAATAAAACTTTGTTATATAAATTAATTTTCTTTGTCATAATTGTTTAGTATAAATTGTAAAAGATTGTGCATGAAAGTTTAACATCATTTTAAAAGAAAGAACTTAAATCTTGCTATTTAAAGGGGAAGCCACGTTTTGTCTTATACAAGTAAAAGAACCCTGAGAATTATAAAAGAGTACTCAAGCCGAGGTTATAAAATAGATCCATTTGTAATAAAGTTTGTGTAAATCATTAATTTCCACAAGTGTGGGGTATTACATAGCAATATATAAACAAGATGGAGTTCTATGGTTCCTGTAGCAACACTGTTTCCTTTTAATTTGCCTTTAATAATGACGTCTAAACATGTTGAAAACAGCAGTGTTGCTAGGGCTTTTTGGCCTGGACGCAAAATGAGGGAAAAGCCCCATCCAGACAATTTTTTTGGGAGAGGAGCGTTCTCAAGTAATTTTTAATGTACTACGACTTAAATTACGCATTTTGAACTGCAAGTACGCCACAGACTTTAAGAATAAACTCGGCTTTTTCTTTTTTACAGGTAACCCCAAGGGGCCCCTACATCTTCGGCCACCATTTGCACTATGATACCTATGCCACTGTTTTAAAACAAGTGTAGGAACAAAATAAACAAGTACCTGTTGAACTTATAAACCATTTTATTTATTAATTCACTTTATACAGAACACATTCAAATTCAAAATAAATAAACAAGTATCCCTTGAACTTATAAACCATTTTATTTATAAATTCACTTTATACATAACACATTTAAATTCAAAATAAATAAACAAGTACCAGTGAACTTATAAACCATATTATTTATAAATTCACTTTATACACAACACATTTAAATTCAACATAAACAACTACCTGTTGAACTTATAAACCATTCTATTTATAAATTCACTTTATACATAACACATTTAAATTCAAAATAAATAAACAAGCACCTGTTGAACTTATAAACCATTCCATTTATAAATTCACATTATACATAACACATTTACATTCAAATAAACAAGTACCTGTTGAACTTATACAAAAATAACAATTAACATTGTAGTAAATAGTTATAAAAATAAACTACTCTTTTTAATATTGCATAAAACATCTTTGGACGGTACAAACATATTACTTTCAGTCTTTTATGTTATTTTATATCACAAAGACAGTCATCACAAATTGCAGAATTTTAATAAAAGCGGTGCAATAATAAATTGACACCAGCCAATTCTGCAGAGCAACATTTCCGCACATTTCTAATAAATATTATCACCAAGTTACGCTTCTACTCCTTTAAAGTTTGAACATTATTTCGTGGTTATTTCACACCCTACAGCAGCATTGTCTAACACAGTCCCACATACAAATTAATCGAGAGTATTGGGAAAGTCCAAAAAAATTTGTTTAGCAAGTATGTAAAAACTATCAAACACTGCCACTCTACAGTGTTCTGGTAACCAAACAGGAGTACTTTTACAATAAGAAAGGTTGTCAATGGTCAATATTAAACCATCCACCAACTTATGTTTAGCAAACAATAGATACGGACACCGTACTATAACTTTTGATTATATATTTTCTTGCATGTGCAAATACACATACAAAACTAAACCATAAATTCCTATAGTGAAGAAATAAAAATTAAAATAAAAAATTATTCTTAAATTGGTATGTCGGGCTAGCATTAGTAGTCAGCCCCAGTTTTTCTAGCAGATTAATCATTCAGGCTTGCTCTAATACTCTACAAAACAAAACAAAGTGAAAAATGTCCAAATCACTGTAAATTATACAATTACCGCAAGGTCCCTAGGATTAAATAGTAGCTCTGGATTCGGGTCCAGAAAATCTATTGAAGGGGTTAAATCTCGATGTTCGGAATTCTCCTACAATAATTTGCATAATTAACTTAAAATACATTAACTATTTACTTGATTACCTTATTTTTTTCAAGCAATTCAGCAGAAATACAAGTTCTTGGTCGAGTACCTAATTTAAATATACATATATATTTTAAATGAAAATGAAATGTATATAATGCAAAATAACTACCGTGTAATGAGTTACCAACTGCCCTCCTACTGCAATCCAAACAGCTGTCTGGATCTCTACAAATAATTTCTAATTAATGAAACTAGCAACATAATCACAACCTTTCTTACAAAGTAAAATGCAGCTTTTTCATCGATTTGGGATTTATGGCAAATGACCGCCTTCTATGGGAGGGGTCACCATTGAATGGAGGTTTCGAGCTAACAGGAGTTGCCGCTATATCGTTCATGCCAACACTATCTACTAAGGACATGCCTGAAACTAACCACTATCTTAGTTGAGGTTTACTATTAAAATAATATTATTACCATCATTAAGCAGGCCAGAATTTTCCTCTTCAATAAAAGGCAATTCCGATGTTTGACAACTGCCCTGCTCGTCTTGCATCTCACTGGTTGTTGAAACACTACTATTTGATTTACTATCTTCGGAATTTGTAGAATAAATCCCTTTATCATTCATTTTTCCACTACAGAAAAAACAATTTTTAAAGGTTTAATTGGTAATCATAAAATATGGAAAGATTAACTTACAATGGAAATTTTGTGTTTCAGCAAATACACAATACTCCACGAACACGAAGCTACAACGATTTGATACAAACGTAAAATTCGTGCTATTATACGGCTGCGGGATCTGAAAAGTCACAAACAAAATAAACCACCGCATACAAGTCTTCGTAAGCAGATGTCTACGAACAATACTTTAGGTTTACTGGCCAAACACTATTAGCAACAGATCTATGGGCAAGGGACCAGACAAGAAAATATGGGGATTAAAATCAAACGCCGCAAATGGAATTGGATAGGTTTCACACATGGAACACACCTTTGTAAGCGTCAATTATCTTGAAAACCAAGCGGTCTTCGACAAAAATGCAAATAATCCTTTTTTCCCTAAATTGAATTTAGATTTAAATATACAAAAAAAAATTAATTTAATCAGTGTGCTAACCTACATTTTATTAAAAAAAGGACCGACCCACCCCGTAACTACGCCGCTGGTAAAAATATTGTAACAAAAACTCGTACAATATTGGGTAGTTACTAGTAACAATCGTCCCCAAATTTGCATCTGAATACTTGGCGTCGCTTCCAAAATATCGGGAAAAAACAAATAACAAAAATATTATTCAACAACGCTATTCTGATAAGTAAAAAGTCCTCGGAATTTGTAGAAAAAAACAGTCTACCATTCATTTTTCTACTACAGAAAAAGCAATTTTTAAATTTTTACTTGTAATTATAAAATATGAAAAGGTTAACTTACATATTTTAAAGCACACAAAATAGTGGTAAATCAACGAACTTTAACAGTTAATTTCGTGTTTCAACCGACGCGGACTAAAAACAAACAAAGTAAAACTCAACGGCTTTTTCTGCGCAGCATGCGCGTCCCCCTCTGCGCATGTCCAATCTTATACGATTTGTGATTGGTTAATGTAGGTAGCGTGACGATGCATTAATTTCTGCAGTATGCCGACCAACCACGAAGAAGGGGCGAAGTCTACTGATTGCGCCAAATTCAAAAATTTGTCACAAATTGTGGTTAGTCCCAGTTTCAATTTCAAACGGTGACCAATATGTCGTTTGCAATTGTAATCGAAGTGACTCATATTGTTGGTTATAATTTTTAAAATGAACGTTAACAATAGGAAATGAAAATATTTTAATTTAGGATTCCATAGCAGTTGTACCAAAAGGGCTATGAAAACTGGGGACAGTATTCGAATTTCAGGTATATGTCCATCAAAGATATCTGTAAAAACTTTTGAAAATGGTAATTTTTAATAAATTGTTTCCAGAACTATTAGCAGTAATTATAGTACTGTGAATTTTTTAAGCGTAAGTGTGAAATTTATTGAAACACATGTGGCTCATCAAGACATATTAACAAAGCGGTTAATGAAACAAGAACAGGCAGTTATAGTGGAACACTTAAACGCAGGAGCAATTTCTAAAGTTTTAATTGCTAATTATAAAATATGGAAAGATTAACTTACATATTTTAAAGCACACAAAATATTAAATCAACGTACTTTAACCGTTAATTTCGTGTTTTAACGAACGCGGACTAAAAACAAACAAATTAGACGCATAAAACATACACAAACAAGAAAAACGTAACGGCTTTATCCAGAGAAGCATGTGCGTCCCCTCTGCGCACGCCCGATGGTTTAAGGTTTGTGACTGGTTAATGGAGATGAGGTGATGCGCCGATTTGTAAAAGTGGAACTAATAATAGGAAAAATTAAAGGTCCTTTCTCTCAGCAAAATGTTTAATTAACGGGAACCGGTTTTCGGGCACTTAAATCTTGCCCATCATCAGCCTTACGAAATTAAATTGCACTACTCTTGAAGTGTATAAGTAAAATTTAGCATGCCTCAATCGGCGTAAATGAACAAGAGAAAATCTAACAATCGAAACCAAAAGTACAATCTAGATAGTACTGATAGTACAATGTAGATTGTACTTTTGGTTTCGATTGTTAGATTTTCTCTTGTTCATTTACGCCGATTGAGGCATGCTAAATTTTACTTATACACTTCAAGAGTAGTGCAATTTAATTTCGTAAGGCTGATGATGGGCAAGATTTAAGTGCCCGAAAACCGGTTCCCGTTAATTAAACATTTTGCTGAGAGAAAGGACCTTTAATTTTTCCTATTATTAAAATTTCCTCTCATGGGTGATAACCATTTTTCTAATTTAAAAGTGGAACTGTCTATTGACACAATAAAGGCAACGTACAATGATTGTACGTCCGAAACAGATTGAATAAATAAAGGTTTTATGTTCTGTAGATATAATATCTTGGTGTGCGATTCAGTCCCTGAAACCTTTAGCAATATAATATACTTCATGTGGAAAATTTTCACTATACCGGGGCGTCCGATGTCATATGGGCTTACAAAATTTAAAAAAAATCGTGTGACCACACTTTAAGCAAAATTGTTTTGAAGAAAACGAAAGTTTGGAAATAATTATCACTTTGCACTTTTCATTTTTACAAAAATTCTTTTACACAGTCATATTGTGTTCCTCTAAAGCTTTTGATAACACGAAATTGGATCCCGATTTGTAAACTTATTTCTAAGTAATAAAGCTTTAAAATAAAACTTTTCATCAAAATCCGCTATACCTATCCGATTTCCATGAGCTTTAAAATGTAGATGGTATTAAAAATCTACAGAAAAAATAGTAAAAAAATCCGAAACCGGAAGTGGAAGTTAGACATGTTTTTTGGTAGCACTTTTTGGTAAATGAATTTTCTAAATCTAAAAACGGAATCTAAATCAATAATTGCTCTAAACTACCTCCTACAGCTTCTGTGATAAAACCTGGCCCTGAGTACAGTTGACCTGATATTGCCCGACAACTATCTCAATTGTTTGAAGATAGCATCCGTATTGCTATCTACAAGTTGTTGCATGCCTTTTCTGTATAAATTAATGCTTACATGTGTACACAGAAAGTAGTTAAGAATGAAAGGAGCGAGGTCGAACGATCTGAGTGGCTAACGAACTGGACCATCTCGTTTGTGACAATTATTTTTTAGCTGAAAATATAGAAATGGTTTTTTAAATGTTTTTTACGAGTAAGAAGGACTATTCAACTTCTAACTACAGTTAAATTTTTACAGGAATCTAAGTCATAATTTTTTGACCAGTGTTGCGAGCGGAATGATTTTCTGATTTGACTAGCGCTAGAACGTGAGGATATAAAATATTTTTGAAAACTTATAAAGGAGAAATTGATAAAGTACGGAAAAGCCTACACAATGCCATGTAAACAAACGCATTCATTTGTTTCCACTCTCTGCTATTTTGTGATAATTCATTGTGTGATATTGACTGCAAACATTTAAAAACTAAAATTCAAACACATTTTTATAGGCAAACCACCTGAAAAATTTTGTGCATTTTGACACACTGGCAATGTGGCTATCAATTTACAATAATTTTATTAGAGAGTGCTTATCGAAAGTCTATTAAAGACTTCAATGAAAATGTTGGTTAAAATAGATCATTTTGCCAACGTAAAGGATGGGTTTGAAATATAAGGCTACCTAAAACTTGGATAAGAACATATTTTTTCCAAAAAAAATACTTTAAAAGGCCTCCCAGTACACCACACCACGAGCCGCCACTGCTCAAAACACTACTAAAAACAACACCTATGCGTGGCGTTGTCAATTCTAACCACACTTTCTTTTTACCTCTAAACACCATATGTGTCGCAGCAGGTTTTCGTTATTTGATTTTGTATTTTATGAATTTATGGGGTTACCCCATTGATTTTATTTATCGTATTTATATTGTAATTAATAAAATCTACGGGTTACGGACGTTGTAGGATTGTTCAAAGTGAAATTAAGTGTACAATTTAGCAGGATTATGTCGTTAACCGATTTAGACACCTATTATATAAAATCTGTAGGCTCTTTACATTCATACGACCATATTTTAAATAGAGAGCCTTCAATTCTCCAAGTTAATCTGGAAGAAGCTATTAAAAGTAAGACCGGAATCATCAAAGACTTCAGCCCTTTAATTGCTTCCATCAGTAACAGACCATTGGAAGAAATTAGAACTACTCATGGCATCGAAGAAACTAAAACGGCGTCTAGCTCAGACAATGAACTGGAACTTGATCTTTTTAATGAAGATTTGATGTGTGTCGTTTGCAAGTAAGTTTTTTTTTTGGAATAAACTACAGATAAATATTTTTAATCATATTATTTTAGTGGCATGGATGTAGGAGCACGTAATCGTCTTCTCGAATGCTCAGATTGTCATAATTTATATCATCAAGAGTGTCATCGACCACCTGTTACTACATTTGACACAGACGGTGCCTGGACTTGCCAGCGGTGCAAGGTGAGATTTGTATGTTTTTAATGCTTGTATAAGTATTTTTGTTACTTTAAGGATGCATCAAAGAGGATAAAAAAGACTACACCCGGTTCGTCACCTTTACATGCTGCAGCTTCTTCGCCAACCAATGCTAAACCTGTCCTGAAAAATTCTCCACCCCATTCCCAACGAGTAAACAGTGCTAGTGCATCTTCCAGTTATAAGTCATCCAGTTCAAAATCTGTTAGTAGTGGTATGTGTTCATAATTATAATTAACTACTGTTTACATGAATGATATTTTACAGTTACCATTTCCAAATCAAGTAGTTCATCTACTAAAGTTGCTGGAAAATCTTCAGCTTCATCTAATAGCAGCAGTAGTTTGAAAACCTCGGTTTCTCCCAATATAAATATAATTAGTGCTGATAAACGATTACAAATAATGAAGAAGAAAGCTGCGAAATTACATGAGAAACGAAAGCAGTTGCCCCGGTAAAACTATGTGCGTGTAAAATTATATTATTCACTTTTGTTACTGTTAGTTGTTAAGATCATATTTGTGATTTTTTTTCTATGTTTATGGTTATTAGTGAAAAATAGTAATTATTATAGTTTTGCAATTTCTAATTGTCTATGTAACTTTTAGAGTTTTCATAATATAAAATAGAATCTTTGATGGCATATTAATTTATCAAAAGAAAACCAGAGAAGATACAGTACAGTCATAAACCAAACATTGGGTGGGAGGAGGAAAATTAACCACCCTAAATAATGCTGCACCTAAAAATCATCGATAGGAAGTATCAAGATACTTTTGGAGTATTGATATTAGGATACATTTCTAAAAAAATATTGAATATTGTTATTGTGATACTTTTTTTAATTACCAACTAACGCAAAATCTGCGATACTTTTTTACTCAAACACAAAATTCTAGAAAAAATCTAAATTAGTATTTACAGTTCTTAGAATCAGTTGAATAGGTA